>OV050032.1:160385797-160985797 GCA_920105625.2 Clusia tigrina
CTGGCAAATTGGAGGCAAATACAATATATAAAGAATATGCGACAACCTCTCTTCTGTTCCAAATTGTGTTGCTGGGAGATGGCCATCAACATGTTGGTCAATATAAAAATGTTGCAGGTCAACTTGGTGTAGTGGAACGAATTTCTGATCTTGTTGAAAAGCAGTCTTTCGTTGTCCTTTGATGCGGGAGGTTGCGAGTCCTTCCATAGAAAATAAAGAACACGAGAAGAATGCAATTATGTAAAAATTGACTTGTTAGCGCGGTGTGGGGATTTCTAAAGCATACACAATAAACACCCAATACTTAACTTCTTGTTTGGTATTGCCAATGTGTGTATGCTTTTGATAAACCAATCATATAAAAAATGTACACATTTATTCTGCACGAATGTAGGTCAAATGATCGCAAATGGTGTGGAGTCATACATATATTTTTTTTATATATTTACAATTTGTTATTATTTTGAAGTTTGACAATTTGCGGGAAATTGTCACATTTCATATCAAAAACACATCCTGTTTTATGAAATCAAATACTTTCTCAATTTTATACGTACATGTGTGATTAAGAAATTTAGAATTTATTTGATTTAATTTTTACTGATTGTTAAGAAAATGGGAATATTGGGACTCATATTTGTTGTGATTTTGTAGGTTTTGTTGTATTATAATAATAAATAAAAAAAAAGTATTATTTCTATTGAGTATGTTCGAAACTCATACCAGGAGAACAGAAAACGCAAGCAGTATCAGACTTGGTGATTAACAATTTTCAATTGCAAGTTAAAATTATTCTTGAATTGCAAGTTAAGGTAGGACCAAAATAGACGAGAAGCAACGATAGCTATTTGACGAACGTCTGCACTCGTTACGTCGATTTTGACATTTAACCCAAAATGTGACGCTATCAACCGCATCGATGGATGGCTTTTTACATTAATTCCGAGCTCATCCCCCACAGCGGCGATTAAATTGTAGCAAAATTCCGTCATTTTAATTTTAATTTCTTTAAAAAACAACAATCGTGTCAACAAAGAAGAGGTTGTGACGAGTAGCAGACGTTTGCAGTTCGGTTCTTACGGAACCGATCGTCACGTCTAAATGTTTCGTTCAGTTTCGATCAAATACGTATGGCCATTTTGGCTATTAACATTGATTCACATATGCTTGAACTTACTCGTTATGTCTCGTCTCGTCTGTTTTGGTTAGCCCTTAAGGCCTTGCACACAGTGAAGCCAAAGAACAAATAGACACAATAAACACACCCGATGTGAATGTATTTGTTCGAGATTCTCCTAGTGTGAGAATGTTTTAAAATGGATTTATGTAGTTGTAAAAATAGAGTGAACCCCATTTAACTCTAGCCATCGTAATTCGTCAATACAGTTAACTTCTAAAAAAAATTAATACACAAAATTTTCTTGATAATTTTTTATCGTCAATGAACTCTCAAGATCCACAAGTCTAAATTTTGCAGTTGCGTTTAAGTAAAAAAATTAATTCGACAAACTAAAAAATTTATTTTCGTCATATTAAAGAAAAAAAAAAACACTGTCTCGGTTTAATTAAAATCATAAAACCGTTAACTTAATTCGTTTGGCGGCATTTTTGTCCTATTTTGAAGATATTTCTGAGATTATTGAAACATACTGTAAAAAGCTTTAATTCCCTCATGACCTGCAATTTATTAAGTTTCGTGTTCCTATGCTCCTAATTCTTCCAAGTTTCGTGTCCCTATGCTCCTTCATTCGTCATGACGATAGTTAAATATGCACGCAGAGAAGTATTACTGGGGCACTCGAACCCCATTTAATATAAAAGAATTTTTAATTCATTATTTCAGTTATTAGTAGTAAAATATTATGCCAAAAATCAAACGATTATGATTCTTTAACTTACATATGATTACTATGGTGCGTTTACAATGAACAAAAGTGTAAATTTAAAGCAATTGGATCAGATTTTACATAAAGAATAGTTATAATTTATTAAATGAACTTGTTAACATTTGACTTTTCAACTCCAAATTGGATATTATAATTTCTTGGATTAATTATCATTTTTTTTTAGAAGTTTCGTTGTTCGTTTTAAAATACAAATGTAGTGACCCCCTAAAAATTTAATTTAACCGTAGCCCTGATTTCTTCTGATTTTTTCTCCGAATATTCGCTATTTTAGACAACATCCAAGTAATGAAACCAACTAGTTAAAATTCTAGTAAAATTCATATATGTATATATGTAAAATTCATATGTATGTATGTACATAATATAATGTGTACTCGACATGTGTAATAATTTTTGTGCATATGTACATAGGGAATGTGTTAATTCAGCAAGTTAATTCATGATGTCTCATTTCCATTTTTCTTTGCGGACACTTTGTGTATATTTTAAAACACGCTTTTACTTGAAGATTTATCTCTAAAATGCGGAATTACAAAAAGCAAATGAAATTATAAAAATAACTGTTTTTATTCAAATTCCAATGTTTATCCATACTTCTCTTTTTATCAAATTGACAAGAAAGGAAAAAAACTCAAAGTTCTGTTATACACGCAATGAAGTGCCGCAGAAGTCAGCAACTGGTTAACTTCTAGATAAATTTTGAACTGGTAAATTAACCACTTGATTTTTTACTATTAAATTTATAAGTATATTTTGAAGAGTCTCTATAATTCTCACTACAGGGATATGGAATACGTGTACAGCAAACAGAATAAATTCACTTACACTATACGTGTGTCCAAAAGAAAATGATGAAACGGTAAATAAATAACGCGGGAATCGCCTGTCTTTTCTTATTTTTTTTTTGGGAAGCTCTGAGCGGAGCGGTGTGCAAAGCGGTGCTGTTTAATGCTGTCCGTAAAGCGAATGAGTGTGCATTGGGATGCTGTTTGTTGACGATTTATGATTTATCGAAATGGATTCATCATCAGAATACGAGTTATTTCAGAATGAAAATTCGTTTTTACGTTTGGTAAATTTGAACACAAAAATTGGTTCACATAAAATTTATTTAGACAGAAAAGTTAAAGGTGAATTTCATCATCTACATACATATATGTATGTACAGTTTGTCAAGTAATTGTTTGCAAAATAAAAAATGTAACGAAATTTTCACTTTTATATTGATTTGAAGCAAGAAAGGCATATATTTAATTTAAAAGAATATTATAATTTAATATTTGCCAATCTTCCTCAACAGAAAACATGAAAAAAAATTCTTAAATAATTAGAACCGTTTCTGAGGCAAAAGAAAAAACAATAGCCATTTCATGGTGTCAAATAATTCTTTGCAAAATTCATGGACCATACAAATCCTCTAATAAATTAACAGTAAATATTTTAATACTTAGTGTGACTACCATTAGCATCAATAACGGCTTACAACCTTTTTGGAATAGACGCAATAAGTTTTTGTATATCGTGTTATTCGGGCACCTTTTCCCATTCCTCCCTCATAACTCTTATTAGAAGCGTTTTTATTAGTTGGAACCCGTTTTGCAACTGTTTTTTAAGGTGTGCCCATAAATTTTCGATGGAGTTCATATCAGGGCTTTGTGCTGGTGCGTCTATGACTGTATGTATGCAATTATATCCCATCCAGGTCCTGCACAAGAGCGATTTGTACTTAGGGTCATTGTCCTGATACACATTCAATTTTAACTTTTCGAAATTTTGTGGGCCATTGAAGCCAGAATTCTGAACACTTTTTTTCAATTCGTTTTGAAAATTCTTTAAGTAACACTTCTGCGTCAGCATATTGGTGAAAATTCTTAATTCCCCAACGCCTTCCATTGAAATCCATTCACATACCATCACTGACAACTTTCCAAACTCACCAGTGGGGATCATATTCTTCTGCTGCAGTGCTGTTTGCGGTTTCCGCCAAACTTTATTGGATCCATCGTGAGAGTACAACATAATTTTTGTTTCATCGGAGAAAGTCACATTCCTCCAGTACTCCATTAGCTTAGAAACGCTTCCAATAGCAAAATTCATCCTCTTTTGAATATTCATTGAAGAGAGCATCGGCCTTTAACGAACTATTTTGGTGGAGTATTCACGGGTTTTCAGCACTTTTCACCGATTTCATAACGAAGAAGTGTTACTTAAACATTCATCAAACCGAATTGAAAAACAGTGTTCAGAATTTCGACTTCATTGGCCCACAAAATCCCGAAAAGATAAAATTCAAAGTGTATCAGGACAATGACCCTAAGCACAAATCGCTCTTGTGCAGGCCCTGGATGATATATAATTGCCTATATACAGTCATAGACACACCAGGACAAAGCCCTGATATGAACCCAATCGAGAATATATGGCCACACCTTATAAAAACAGGTGCAATTCGCGTTCCAACTAATAAAAACGCTTCTAATAAGAGTTAGGAGGAAGGAATGGGAAAAGGTGCCCGAATAACACGATATACAAAAACTTATTGCGTCTATGTTAAAAAGGTTGTAGGCCGTTATTGATTCTATTGGTAGTCACATTTAGTATTCAATTATTTACTATTAGTTTAATAGCTTATTTGTATGTTCCTTGAATTTTGCAAAGAATTATTTGACACCATGAATTGGCTATTTTTTTTTATTTTGCTACAGAAACGGATCTTTTTGTAATTATTTAATAATTTTTTTGATGTTTTCTGTTGAGGAAAATTGGCAAATATTAAATTATAATATTTTTTTAAATTAAATATATGCATTGCTTGCTTCAAATCAATATTAAAGTGAAAATTTCATTACATTTTTTATTTTGCAAACAATTACTTGACAAACTGTATGTATCCTCAACTTCGAGAGGATAAAAAGAAATGCTTCGAATATACGAGAATTTCTATAGATATATTCGATCATATTTTAATTTAAGCTGAACCAATATTATTTAAAATACGACCAATTTTAATTCAAATAAAATCAATTGTCATTGAAATAATATCAAATATACATATAAGTAAACAAACAAATAATCGCGCAATAACTACACTATACAGAACAGTAACAAAAACACTCAAAACGCAAGCGATTCAGCTTCAAAAACAGTTGCACCAAACAGTCTGAAAGCAAACCGCTTGAGAATACGCTTCCGTTCCGTAAACAGCTTCGCTTCACTATGCACAATCTCATTTGATTATATGCGCGCGGTTTCAAATATGTCGAACGCTTTCAGCGCCGCTGTCCGCACCGTTCCTCTCACAGCTTCACTGTGTGCAGGGCCTTTACTAGTTGTTGGAGTGGGTGGCACTATTCGCACATTTTTCTGCAAAGATGAGGATTACAAGAACCAAGAATGATAGAATAGAAGATTACGCCATTGCGCAGGTCCGCTATTCCTCTGTCAACAAAAACTCAGTACAGCTGATTGGCTTTGACGTCATAAGGCGCTTTAAAATATTTTTTTTATATGAAAAATGTATGTGCAAAGGCAATCATTTATGAATTAAAAGGATTTTAATTAATTTTAATAATATATAACTTAACAAATGCACTTGCAAGTAAACGAGTACAAATTATTGAAAAACTCGATCGATAAAAAGTACGGTATGGTCCACTAACATCGCTACAGAGGAATGGCTACTGCCAGCCATTCGAGTTTGCCACTTGAATAAAATGATCCAATTATATTTGGAATGTTTTCTCTTTCTCTTTCAACAGAGCAACAGATTTTGAGAAACATTAACCGGTGTTTATTTAAAAAAACCAAGCAATATTCTATATCAATATATGTATCCATATAACACGCGTCCTTTAGGGTTTTACGAAAACGGTTCAAACATGTTGAAATAATAAAATATAGATTATAATTTAAATTATATTTAGATTATAATTTAAATTTGTAGTTGAATTGAATATTTTGCGAACATTTTGCCAAGTCTATTTAAAGATGGAAATAGATTCATAGTTATTGAACGCATTTGCAATCCTAATTATTCCAGTAACTGCTTCATAAAATCTGCTATAAAAGCTGCTACTTCACTCTGTCATCGTTATGCCATGTACGATTATTGATTCAATTAATTAATTTACAAAAATCCAATATTAAGGGCGCCTGCATTACTTACTCTCGCTTGTATTTTTGGGGCTGAGGACTCTTTTATCATCTTTTACATCATATAATTTAGCAATGAAGCTTGCAAATCTTCTGTGAATAGCCATTAAAACATTTCAATCTTACTGAAAAGAGTTTTTGTTGAACGAATATTAAAACTTCAGTAAATATTGCCACAATTTTCACTTTGGTCCTAACACATTTGATTATTTGTGTACATTGCGCAACTCCACGAAATTAATCTCCATAATTCATATCAACATTTGTTTCTTTCGTTGTGTTGATAGCAGTATCCTATTCGTCTTCACTACTTTACTACAAATTTAAAATTTTAAGAAAATGAAATTTTCCCAAATAAATTCCAATTTACTTTCGCCTTCAAGTATAAACCATCGATGACAATGAAATTCGGGTTAACAAAGAAATTCGGGAATTGGCAAATAGTATATGAAATATATTTAGGAGTCCTGCTTTTCTCTTCTTTTCCAATATCAAGTATGGGTTCGGAGCAGCGATTTCGCAATGGTTTAAAAAATAAATTTAGTGTCATTTAGCATAGTTGTGGAAAAGTTGTATTCATAGAGAGAAAATTATTGCTTTCTAATTGTTCTTATACGGGAGTTACGACGGGTCCATCGATTAATGTGCTACAGTTTTAAGAGAAGAATTGTCGTTAAAGATGTGAATATGAATAAATTTAGTAAAAATAGTTGATTTAATAAGTGAAATACAGAAGTTATATATTTATCACTTTTCGTTTATAGATGAAGTGGGCATTTTGCTTATGTTTTGAGATTGAAGTTAACTTTTTTTTGTTTTTAAACTAATGCCAAATTTTATTAATTTATTACCATATTTTATATTTTATGTCACTCGTTGCATGGAATCCATATTGTTGTTTCCTCATCTACAATACATAATATATGTATAAAATTATTAAAATACTATTGAAAGCTAATACATTATATTTAATTTAATTATTAAGCTGGCTAACTTTCAGTCGCATATCGAAAATAACTGAACAAACACGGACGTACTCGTACATACATTTATTCATGTAGGGTATGCATGCCTGTAATATGTATGAAAATGTGTGGTTTTATACCACATATCATTCCTCTCGACTGTGCATATTTTAATTAACCATTATCACAGCTTGTGCTTGTGCAACAAAAACAATTTGCATTTCCGTCGGTATTGAGGCAAAATCAACGCCACATCCTTTGTGTCTGTTTGCAGCAGAGTGTGTGAATGCATATGATTCCCGTTTTCTATTTGTTCTGTAAATGACGTCTTTATTTTTTTGTGAACGAACGCTGTGACAGTTGAATGCTGACAATTATGATAAAGAGCGTATTGCGTCAGTCAGGACCGAGTATGTTGGTGGTTAAGTGTTTCTGATTCTGTTGTTTCCTTCTCCGCTGTTGCGGCTGCTGTTGCTGTCATCGCATTGAAATTAACGCCATTTTAATTGAATTTTAATATTTCACACATGAGTTGGCGTGAAACGGAAGAAAATGTCTACAGAACATGAGGAGAGACATGCAAAGTGTTGATATGAAATAAGCAAGTGCATGTCTATAGCATTAAAGCAGTTAGCGTATAAAATATTGGCGCACAGAAGACTTTAAAGAGCTACTCGAACATTCGAGTCATGTTTGTATAGGAAAGTTAGTCATAGTGGGTATATAACAGATTAACCGATGGACATCAAATTGATGTAAACGCACAATTTATTGCATCACGTATAGAAACATACCAAATATTTGAAAGACAAGCAACTAAACGATAATTTTAAAAAATTGTGTTAGGTCGATATATGTATGTATGTAAGCAATGTCGATTTAAAAATATGAATAGTACATAGAATAACGTCCAAGCAACTGCGATTGAACGATGATTGAATCAATTTTTAAAAGAAGCTAATTAAAGGAAAAATAAATACATACATATGTATGTACATACATTCATCTTATTGTGGTTGCTGAAGGAAGTTTTATTTTTCTTTAAAAATTACGAGTTTAGACTGTTTTATTCCACATAAAATTTATATATATGTACATATATACGAGTACATACATATGGGTATTTCCATGGTTACGCACGCGACGGTCGTACGTCTTCAATGTGAAATTTTTTTTTTGTTTTTAATTTTTTTAACAGCAATTTAGTAGCATCTCATATATTTAATGTAAAAGCGAAGAGTTGACTAATAATAATAATTTAGTTTTAGTAGTTTGCCCCATGGCCGACACTGCGACCTAAAAGGTCTTTTGCGTCATACTACATTTGTCATTAATGATCCATGTGATCACAACTGTCCGATCTAATATGCCTTATAGGTTCAGTACTCGCATGTCGTCCGTTTGGTGATGTCAAAGCGTCACAATTACAGTTATCAGGTTCTTTTATACCTAGATGTTCCTTCTCTAAGGAAAAGAAGTAGTTGAAAGTCATGTTCTTTCAGTATCTTTTCCGCTTTATGGATGAATTTGAGAATGTCCACAACAGGAGCTTTCTTATTTTTTTCCAGAGCCAGCTGGTCGCGGTGGAATAGGTTCATTCTAGTTCTTGCCAACGCAATGTAGTTGCACAGTATATGTTCTGTGGTTTCTTCTTCTTCTAGATAGAGCCGGCACTCCGTATCTTCAAGAATGTGGATTGTAGTCAGGTGATATTTCAGGTAGTAATGATACTAGTTATTTTCAATATGTTTGCTTTGCACATATTGCGCAGTTCTTTATTGTAGGTTAATGGCCTTACCAGTCTTTTGGCTTGGCGAAGTCCCTCTATCCCTTCCCATTGTGCCATTCTGAGACTATGTTCCCAGCTATCTACCCTGGATTTAGTCTCCACCCAGTTGATACCACAGTAAGGCTCCGGACCCATGAGGCTTGCTGCGGAACTGTCCATAGCCAGTTCGTCAGCAATTTTGTTGCCTTCGATCCCCGAGTGACCCGGACTCAGCAAATTGCAACATTATTTGTTGCATCTAAAGATTGTAGGTTATTGAAGTATTCTTCCATCAATTTCGATTCTAAAGAATATGAAGCTAATGCCTGTAATGCAGCTTGACTATCTGAATAGATGGCTATGTGCGCCCTTGATACACCTTTTCAGATTTGTCCTCACACAGATTGCCCACAATGCTCTTGTAGCTTTGTTTATCACCGACTTTAGGTGAGAGTTCCAATAGTTGACTAAAGATCGATTCGAAGAAATTAGCAATGAAATAGGGATACGTGACGTGACAAAAAGAAAGAAGTGGCATTCGTCTGCATATACATATGCATATATAAGAACTTGAAAATCTGCGAAAAGGTCCCGAGTTTTCTAATGCAACTTATTTTAATATGATTTGGAATAATGTTATTTATATTCATAATTGTGTTGTACAAAAAACATTCTTAATTTTTTTTTAAATAAACCACAATATGATATTTGACGTGACATTTTTCCTTACTGATGAGCTTAAAGCATTGTTCATATTATTTTGATAAAAGTGTTTATTAAGTGGGGAAAAAAACGTAAGTTTTGAAATAGTATATTATTTTCAATATATGATTGTACATGAGGATTAATACTTAAAAATGAAAATTTTGAAGCATGTACAGAATGAAATCTTTCTTTTAGAAGATAATGAGATCCGTGCTACTTTTATTTTAAAATTTTCATCACACGATAAAAAATGAAGTTTTTGGATTCCAGGGATATTTGGTACCTCATTCCATTTCTCAATTAACTATGGAGAAAACTCTTTTGCTCAGCAGAAATATATATTAATTGAACTCCATTAATGTGGTCTCTAGCACATTCAAATAAAGACAAGTCATTATGTAAAACAATTATTTTTGTTTTGGTTATCTGCCAAACTTTTCTTTTAATAACAGCTCCTACTCCATCCACTGCACCTTTACCATGAGAAGTTGCAAATTAGTTCCATCCAATATTTTTGCAACCCAATTCAACGAAAAATCTGATAAGTTCCAAGCAATAAATTTATTTTTAAATTGGCAGCTGCTTCCGTCTGAGAATGCAAAGATATTTTGAGAGCATACATGCTGGTTCTGTATTTTCTCTACAATTTTTGTTATAAAACAGTGAACATCGTATTTGTTGTGGCTCAACTTGTCACTGATGATAGCATATTATTTTGTTTCGCTAATCAATCAGGCTACGCATGTAAAAGTTGTAACTTAACGATTCCTAAAATGTGCACTTTGAACTTCATTTTGGCAGATCAGTCGATCATTTTCCGCAAAATCAACTTGTAGGATTAGGTCCCCAGGCTTCATATTTTTCTTTCTCGTTTATAAGTATTTTTGTTGAGCACGTTTAATAAAAAAATGCAGTTTGAGAATAGAGAGTTGCTATTCCAATTCATGAAGGAGATCAGATAAGGGAGCAATGGTGTTAGTTAAAGTTATTCGGTCACCAACTTTCCGCCAGTGTTGCAAATTAACATTTTCATCCACTTTTTTAAAATATTTCAGAGGAACTAAATCATGTTTTAAATCCCGTACACAATTGGAGCATTCGTTTGTCATACATTTTTCTTCCTGAATATTACAAGTAGATTGTAGGAAGCTTCGGAAATCAGTTGAAAATGATTTAATTATTTCAAAGCAGCCATCCAACAAAAAACTGAAATTGTCATGATACTGGCATCCACACAAGTTATGTGGAATTTTGTTAGTCAGCTGAATTTGTCTTGGCCGATTTTGAAAAAATTACGACTTACTTCTTGTATAGCTCGTAGGCTTCAGATACGGTCAGCAACATGAACAGCTTAGCAACTATTTGTCCATCAACGATGAGAGCATCTTTGTGGCCTCCTTCAGCTTGAACGCTAACACATTCTCGCACGTAGAAGTCTTTCACTACTTGCAATTGTTTTTCAAATACCGAAAACTGGTGAGATCTTTCTTCTGCAGCATCTGCTGGTTTCACGTATTTCGTATAGAAAACATTGAGAATTTGGACCATTTTTCCTATTAGCAATGTATTTTCTACCTTTATTGCTTTCCTAATGCTTGCTTACAAGCATAAGTGGCATAGATGTCTTCTATTTGGGCTTGATTTTTCGTTCTGTCTCGACATCTTTTTTGCCTTATACGGTATTTTTCATTTTTTCTATAATAAATTTCTTATTATTTCTTGACAATTTCAGTTGGTTTTTTCAATACATTCGCACTCTATCTTTTGCTTTTGAACGATAACATTCCAACTTTGGTGTATCTTTTTTCAACGCTTCTCTATACCGCTTTGAATTTTGCTTCCTTTTTTCAGCGCATGATTCCATCTACATAAAAACACACGTAGCCTATAACAATTGAATTTGCAAGGAGGTGCACTTACATCAGTGATGCCAGGAGATTTTTTCAGAAATCCCTACGCTTATGTAAAAAAATCCCTTTTTTCCCTACACCCACTATTTTTTTCCCTACATTTTTCCCTACACTACTTTTTTCAGTTTTTCAAGGAATAAAATTTTATTTTTAATTTGTACATTTTCAACTCAGGTACATAAATTCAGGTTCATTCAAAAATAATACAAAAATAACATAAAAACGAATTAAAATAACATAAAAAGTAACATAAGGATACCATTAGAAAAACATAAAAAAATATAACATAAAAAATTAATTTAAAAAAATTATTTATACAATTTTGTATAATTCATTTTTTTGAAATGACTAGATGTGCATTTAAATTTTACACAATTAATTACATTAGCTTGTAAATTAGATCTAATAATGCAAATAGAATTTAGCATTTCATGGCTTAATTTGTTCCTTTTTTCGTACGTACGTCAGTAACAACAGAAAAAATCCTTTCGGCGTCAGCATTGGCATGTGGCAAACTTAGTAAAATTTTTATTAATTTTGCAAAATTTGGAAAAATCAAATTGTCATTAAAATTTTTTGATTTGCAGATTTTGGACCAAAATGCTTCAACATCTAATTTAGACAATATTTGCTTTTCATATTCAGAAAAATTGTATTCCAAAGTTAACCATTCTTGTGTTAGTAAATTTAAGTCAACTTTATACTTATCGCATAACAATTTAAATTGATAAATACTTTTGTTACTATTTCCAATGGCCACTTCAGGATTTAAAAATTCCATTTCTTTGAATATTGACTTGTCATTTAGTGGCAGTCTTCTTTGCGTTTCTTCAAGTGCAGTTATATAGAATTGTAGACAGTCAGATTTTATCTGATGAGCACTTGTTTTTGGAAACGTTTTCAACAATTCCTCACATTCACTGCCGACATAAACGTCATCTATTGGCAATGAAACATGAGGTGACCTTATGGTACAATCAGTCTTTAGGAATTCTTTTTTTATAAAATTTTAACCAAGTTTAAAAAAAATGTTTGTTGATTCTGAGTGCAAAGCATGGACCAATATTTTTTTTGATTGAAAAAGTGCATTTAACGAGTTAAAATAATTCAACACATATTTCATAAAAAATAAGTAAGCCTTATTACACTCAATTGTAAATTCAGCCAGTATAGAATCTGCGGATTTCAATTTGTCCTGCTTAGTTGCAAATTTAAAATATTCTATTAGTACTTGCCAATTATCCAATATCCTTTCGATACATTTTTGATGGGATAGCCACCTGGTTGTTGATGTTCTTAATATTTTTCTTTTTTCTTCGTTCATGATTTCTTGGAACTCCTCCAACTGAGAACATCTTTTTGAACTGCCGGAAATGTATGCTCCAATTTGTCTTACCAAATCTTCGGGAGCTCTTGGCAACATTAGGCAAGATTTGTTTGCTATGATGGCAGCAGAGTGGCATATACATTTGATTGTCATTACGTCGGGATTATCTGTCAAAAGTCTAGACGCGAACGAATTGGTTTGTCCGACCATAACGTTAGCGCCATCGCAACACAGTCCAATGATATTATCAAAAGGAATATTGTATGATAAAATACATTTTTTAAAAAGGCCATAAAGTGCTTCAGCACTACAATCAGCTCCCACGTGAATTAACTCCAACAACTGTACAAAAGTCTTCTCTAGCTCCTCGTCATAATACCTAACAAGAAGACACATGGCTTTTTTTGAAGAAACATCAGTGCTTTCATCCACTAGCACAGAAAATTTATATATTTGAAGCTTTCTGATTAGATTTTCCTTTTCTTCTCTGGCTAAAACGTTTTGAATAATTTTCGAACATTTGGTACGCCCTAATTGGCATTTTTTTATAATTGACGAATCAGGTACAATTTCTTTTATTCTTAATAATGGTATTAAGTGATCAATAACTTGAACAGCTAAATTGTGTTCAGCAAAAAAAAGGCTTAAGCGGATTTCGAAATTGGCCACATCATTGTTTATTTCCGGGACTTGTTTGTCAAAAAATGAATCCATTGTTTTGGTTTTTGTTTTTAAAAGATTTTGTTTGTGCATTTGGGTATGAGCATGTTTACTTAAATCTGATTTACCGCAATTTAATATTTTGCCACAAGTCTTGCATCTGCATTTAAAGTCGTCATCTTTGTCCGGCTCCAGCCATCCCATTAGCTTCTCGTCTCTCAACCAACTTGAGCAAAATCGTTGTTTTCTATATTTCTTTGATGTGTTTTCAGCATCATCGGAAGACGAATCAGACATTTGTCTATAATAAATTATGTTTAAATTTATAATGTTTTAATGTTATTTATTATTTACAAACTTACTTATTAAAATCGAAGAGACCTGCAATGACGGCGTACGTATGTATTAAAAAGTGCGCAAAACAAGTAAACTGCCCAAAACAAGTGTTTTCTTGTCATTGTTATTAAAGATGCCACATATTTACTTACTTTCATATTATAAAGGTATTACCAGATTAACGAACTTCTAATAATACACTTAAAAAAAGTATATATTTATTAGATTTAAAGTTAACAATTGGAAAATATAAAATTTTTAGTTGTTAAAAAACAATAAAATCTGCAATCGAAAAAAATCCCTACAATTCAATAAAAGTAAGAAATCTTTCCCTTTTTCCCTACAGATCAAATTTTTGAAAAAAATCCCTACAAAAAGGGAAATATCCCTACACTTGGCATCACTGACTTACATTCACAGGTGTCAGACACGTGATGTGACAAACTTTGAAACTTAAAAAATAATATTTTTAAGTTAGTTTGACCCAATTAAATATTTTTTAATTATACGCTTTTAACTTGCTTTAAATGTGAATTTGCAATTACTTGGACCCTATAATGCAGATTGATGATTTTGAGCTACGAACGGGACATTAGAATATCAATGATAGAAAATGAAAAACTTACCGTTAACTGATATTTGTTTGCTCTTTTGCATTTATTTTCAATAATTTGTTGTTGTAAGACAGCTTATTTGCTTAAAGTGTAATTGCACCAACATCTCCCTTCAAGACATAATATTAAAAAGAAAACGCTACTAAAATTTATCAAGAGCGAGAAAGACATAAATTCGATTTCGTAGTCACATTTCTTATGATAGCAACTGAATGAAGCTGTCAAAACTTTAAATTAAATACTTTTTTTTAAATACCATATGAAAACGTTTTTTTTTATACATTTTTTTTGTGTGCCTCGGTGGAGATACCCATACGAGTATGTACATATATCAAGAATGACAAAAAATAGGAGTGACTGCTACTTGACACTTCTGCAGTTGTAGGTGTAGGATTGTTTCATAATGTCCTTTCTTTACAACAAATTATCCACATGATTTACAACAAAAATGTACATCTCATGTATAGCTCCAATTTCAATTTCAGCCCATTATCTCTTATGTTTCTTCTGCTCAAGAAGTTACGATTTTGGATAGAGTGAAAATTATTCTACCCAATTTACTCAAAAAGTTATGCGCCACAAAGGAATACATTACAATATTCCTCTCTGTATTTCTGCGATTCACATGGGTTTGAGTAGCATACTTTAGAAACAATATATACCGACCTATTCTCACTGTTACGGGTAAAGTAAATTTTGTTACTTTTTTATAACACCCGAAATTGAATTTGGTATTCTAGAGCAATGGTTATATTGTTTGGAAAAACAGTGGCAACACCGGATAATTGGACTATACAATAATATATGGGTAAGAGAAATCTCAAAGAAAACGTCAAGGAAATACATTTTAATTGAAAAATTGTTCATGAAAATTTGCTTCTACTTACTTGCAATGTTCCCTCTAATTTTTTCGCTGCCTGCATGGTACAAAAGTATGTGTGAGCAAAAATGTTCAAAACGTATGTAAGTGTGCAAGGCAGTTGTTCTGTAGCTGTTTGGATTTTTGCAATTTTTAAATGCAATTCTTTGCTTACTTGTCATATGGTGCCAATTCGTTAATAAGCTCTAAACAAATTGTTTTGCTTGATTGAAATTGAAACTGCTGAATAAAAATATGTTCTTCCAAATTAAAGGGATCGTTTGTTTCCCGCAACCTTCTTAATATGCATCGCCTTGCATTTTTTGCTTCGTTAGAATGGATACAATAATAGTAGTTTTTATGTTATAGATCCTCTATGATTGTCTTTATTTAAATTTCAATGTCTCCGCAGCAAAACAATAGAAGAAATAGTTTAAATTTTGTGTTTACCATCTAAATATCGAGTTTTTGTTTTATTGCGAATGTTAATTCAAACATCCTGGCCATTATAAATTACTTGCATGTTCACACCTTTCCTTAATTTGAGTCATGGTTTCAAACTCTTAAATTCAAATATTCCTTTAAATGGCATTTGAATGATAGGAAAGCTTTCAAATTACTTCAGAAAATATCTGTCTTTCTCTAATAACTTTTTACAATATGTAGTGGCCACGACTTTTCGGTACCCTCTTCGCAAAATACTCGTTGTATTTTCTCGCTATGCGTCTGTTCCTAACCACCACCTTTACCACAATTATTCCAAAGAGAAGAAACCCGTGGTATGCAAATAACTTAGAGAAGTACTGGCCGAAGAAATATCAAGGTTGATTAACAGAACTTCGACCATTAGCACAAATATAGTTTTGTTTTCAAACCGATTCGAACCAAGCTCACAATAAATTAGTTGGGTTGTTTTGGGATGAACATGTATGAGCTGCCATGTTTATGGTTTATTTAATTTTTATCAAGTTTATAATCTCAGGCAATCCCTTTTTAATGCCAAATACTAATTAGTGTAAATCACAACAAATTATTTATTGAAATGTTGGATATGCACAAATTGTAAAATGCAATTCACACAGCATTTAATTAAAATAAATTATTATAGGATCATAAGTTCATTATTAATTAGTTGGTATGGATATTTATGCTGGCTGATACGAGAGTAGGATAATACGTTCTTAAATACCAATACGATCACTCAGTAATTTTCCTCCTTTTTAAGCCGTCCAAAAATCAAGATTTCGGAAACTTCTCAAAATAAATATTTGTTTCGGCGCGATGCTCCCCGTTCGACGTGAATCTTTTACCAGCCGGCCATTTCTTACTGTTTGGAAAGAAGAAAACGTCGCATGGGGCTGAATCAGTTGCATACGATGTATGCGGCTACAATTCGAATTTTAATTTCGGCCAATTTTCGCCTCCGAAAATGCACAGGTGCGACTCCGTACTTTGTTTTAAATGAAGATAAATTTCTTCTTGGTAAAAGTTACGTTTGTATTGATTTATTCACTCAGCCAGCCAACGACGACGTACTATACTTTCAATTTGTCGTTTGTCCTTCTTGCGAGCAGTCAATGTGGATTATAGTAATGTTATTAGTATTTTCGAAGTTTACTTGAATATGTTGGCCGATAGAAAATCCTTAGACTGAACCCTCCCCGAGGCTGGTAATTGGTCTACAATGGCTGATGGTGCTGGATCTAGCTAAGGTCAGGATGTAGCGCTCCGCGTTTGACACTCCTAATAGTACAGCATTGAGAAATACACCTTGACTATGGTTCGAAGGTAAGGGCTGGATCAAGGTGTCACGCGACCCGTGCTGATGATCTGCTAGGCTAGAAGCCCCGTTAAATAGTCTAGTCGTGAACGGAGCCCCCAATTAAAAGGCGCCCTTCGGTGGTAATAGCCTAGCTTGGATATTGCGGATCTCTGTCCGAGTGGTCTTTATATTCTCCGCAAAAAAAATCTTCATGAAGAAACAAAAATTAAACCAAAAAATTCCGCGGGACATCACCGCAATTCAATTGGCAAATCAGATGGAGCAAAGATTTCTCGACGAGCCAATGCATAGTGGGATAAGATCACCCGCTAAACCCAAATCAAATGCTGCTGCGGTCAATGAACGGGGACCTTCATCCGAGACCAAAACAGTGGTTGTACCTAGGGGACCCCCCATGTAAATAGACGGAATGGGTTGTGCAGGAATTCGGAAAGCTTCTTCCGATGATGTGCCATCCACTTCTGCTGCTGCCAGGGCAAAAGATGGGACCAACTCAACAAAGTCCCATCTCCACTAAGGAGAAATTGTTGACACTGGGAGAAAAACTGAGAGGCAAAGGGAGTAATGCATCCCATCTTACCAGCTAGAAAACGACCTCCAGGATGGCCAAGAAAGGAAACCCTCTTCCTGATCGTGGTCAAACTGTGGGTTTGGATGACCCGAGAAGAAAGGAGCTATGTGGAGCTGGTGTCAGATTGTATCTCACCTACCTGGCTCAGGGTTTGCAAACAGATGATGCTCTTGCCAAGGCAAAAGAGCACAGTGTTGTAAAGGATTCGGCTGGCACAACATCACAACCGAACGTGAACAAGGACCTGAAGAAGAGGGTATGACACACCTTTTCTCCTAATCCTGACCCAGCCAAGAAGAGGAAAATGGCAACACCGTTAGGACCACCTAATCGTAGAGGGTCCAAGGCAGAAAGTAGTTACGCTAAGGTGGCGTCCGTCACCAAGGTGGCTGATGTTGCTGCGGACTATCCGAACACCATCCTGACTAGAGAGGAGCTGACAAGTGTTGAGCAGATGTTGCTTGAGAGGCTGGTTGATGAGTGGACCAAAGAATTCTCCTTCGATGGTATCCACTTCAAGCCTGGCTTCCTGAGCATCGACTGCTGTTCGACGGACTCGGTGGAATGGCTGAAAGGGGTCGTGACACAGCTTTCAGTGAGAGAGGGCGTCAGTTTGGTCGCCAAAGTGGGAGACAACATCCCACAATCACACACAGTCTTCCTCTTCCTCCCTCGTAGTAGTGGACAAGAGGTAGCTGTGTCACTAAAGTTTCTCTCCAGCCAAAATATTGGGCTGAACACCAATTTCTGGAGAGTATGGAGTTGCAAGGACGAGGGCAACGGACAGTTGTTGTTCGTGAAACTACATAATGGGCCCATGAAAGTCATCAAAAGCTCGGGGTATGCGTTGAACTGCCGATTTGACAAGTTCAAGGTCGGTGATTCCTAACGTATTCAAGAAAAGCCCACGGCAGGGGAAGTAGGCAAACAAACATCCCACCTCTGTCAACGGTAATTACGAGTGGTAGCCTTCCGTCAGGTGAGGCTGAACCGGATACAGTGGCCCCGTAAATCTCTTCCAGGGCCCCCAGTGTTGAGATAGAGGCTGAGGTCGCACACTGCCCTTCACTGGTGCACAGTCTGGAGGATATCTCCATGGACGAGGATGTCGAAGATCACATAAAAGCTTTTATTTTGCACCGAAAACTATGACGTGACTCCATTTTAAGAATATAAAAACAACAAGAGCGAAAGAGACAGGTTGGCATGAACTGTATTTTTTATGAAAAATGTGATACGGAACTCTCATATTCATATTACTAGCACAATTGAAGTAAGACGACGCCTCTTTTAAAATAACTAAAATTTCATTCTAATTGATGGGATAGCCAAGCAATTTGAATGGTGTGAAAGTGATGATTTGGGTTCTAATAGACTATATTCGGCGGTATATATATAATGGTACACCCAATACTATTAGGCGTATTCGATTCGCCACTATATCGAGGATAGGACAGACTTTTGTGTGGAAAAAGTTATCGAGTAAATTATCTCGGATGAAACGAGCGAATTTTTCTATCCTCGATAGAAATTGCTTCCAATTTGAAAATTGCTTGAAAACCAGCGAGAATAAGAAAGACCCATAAAAACTTCCATGGGAATTATTTTTCAGCTGATTAAATTTAAATAAAACAAAAATTAATTTTTGGATTTTGTTTTTGGATTTTTAATATTATTATTGTGTTGATTTAAATTATATTTCCTGCTTAATTTGTTTGATTATTTTAATAAACCAGCTGATTATAATCGACCCTTCGAAACAGTGCTGTCAAGTATATCATTTAGATGTTTGGAATTTTATTCGCACAACTCGATACGAGATCGATACCAGATTCGAATCGAAGACGCATATTATAAACCAATATGCTACAGATTGGATTCATCAGATAAAGGTCAGGCACACTTTCCAATTTAGAAACTTTCGGGAGTCCACTGAAAATTAGCATAGCTTTGCTCCTATTTGATGGTATATGATTGAAATTGGTAAAAACATTTGTACATTCAATCCATACAAGTGTGCATTTGAAATATTTGCGGAATATTAAAATTGTCACGCCCAAAATTAATCAATATTTATTTCTGGGTCCTTTACAAAATTCAACAATGAAATTGCACACGTAGTTTCAAAGTGCTAGTATAAAAATTCAAACAAAATATGGGCGGATTATTTTCAGAGCCACGCCGATTATTGAGAGATGGACGTGCCATACCCACAATTCACACATATTCGTTACTGGGCCCCTATATAAGGCTCTTCGACGAAATTACAGAAAATGTATCACAGTACCAGTAATTTATTCTTTAAATATTCGTTTCATCCTTTTGGTGTTTGTTTTTTATATCTGTCAGACTTAACCCAACGAATATACCAAATAAAAAATCGCTTTGTGACAACTGACAATAAAACTGTCAACGCAGTGCAGCGCACTGCACTGCTTGCTATGCAATCTGTCGCTGTCATTTTGAGTTGGAATTTCTGCCAATACCAGAGACGCCTCCCTCCCATCCGTCCTTATTCACTCGTCTCACTGTTTGTCACTCAGCCTTTTCACTTTGTATGCTGCATGGAAATGGAAATTTAAACGAATTTCAATCATTTTGCAATTGTAGCGGAGACTTATCTGTATCCGTAACAAACCAAATCCCCTGTCAGGTCGCCGCTGCCCCCTTATTTTAACACTTACAGGGCCCTTATGCATGCCCGTGTGAGTGTATGTATGCATTCAATGAAAAAGTAATTAAATTTTATCGACACTGCATGAAGCTGAACTCAAACTGGGCACAAGTGTCAAAAAGTTGTCGTTAAGCTCCAACTAATCTCCCTCCCACAGTAGCCGTTGACATGAAGCTGTGTGACATGGGTTAAGATGGACACATTGTGTGCGTATGTGGGTGTGGAAATGATAGGGCACTTGAAAAAAGTGCCATTATTAATGCATTCAATGGGTGACAGCTGCGATGGGAGTAGAGATATACATATATGTACATATTTACAGTCTTTTGCTTAAAATTTAACTGCGTATATAAAACATATTTATTTCAAAATTTCTTCGTATACTCGTATTATATTTAACCAATTTGAAACTGCCTGTAAATTTAATAAGCGAGCAAATATTAGGAGTTCATCTAGAGCTAAATTTGGTTGAAGCTTTTTTTGTTCCAATATTGAAATGAGCATTAAGCGTTTTGATTTAAAAACAACAAAATAATAATTAAAATTAACAATAAACAGCTATAACATGCATCTTTGGACAGTAATGTCAAATAAACTTGAACGAAATGTGATAGCTATGTATATCACAATGGCGCGTCAGGTCGGTCGCGCGTTTGACAGTTGAAGTAGAAACAATGTAATTATATGAAGCAATTCGAAATGCGGCTTCACGCGTTTGATCTTAAAGTTTTCCAAATATCCTTAACGTGTTCAAAACGCCCGACTAGGGCAAGTTTCTAGTCGGTCGTGTGCTTGACAAGTGGTGTTGCTATTTTAGGCGTTTCCACAAAAGCAAACAATGCTAAATAAAAAAAATCTTCTGCAGTAGCACCACTATTCATTATAAAATTAATATTAAAGACAAAGTCACACCAATTTCTTATTTCTTTCCTTTTTACGAAATGTCAAAATAACGGCAACTAAACGCCCTTCTTCGTTTTACGAACGGATACCCACGCGTTATGCAAACGATATCGTAAACGCCGGTGGACTCGCGACCGAACTAAACCGCCATTGTGATATAGCCATGAATGTGACTCAGTGAACTCTAAATTTTATATTTGTCTAAAATGTGTTTGTCATGTGGTTTAGTTTTTGTTTTCTGCTCATAATTTGCTTTGTTGTGTCCACAAAAAGAAACTGCCGCAATTTTAAATTATGCACATCAGTAGACGGCATATACATCCCATATACATCCAATGGAAAGTCCTCGTTTCCAATTTCGACGAAATTTTCGTGTATATAAAATTTGCCTCTTTCCCCAATATCAAAAACAACCCCTTTTGGTGTATTATAAAGTAATTAGCAAAATCGAGTAAAGAAGTCTGAAGTCGAGTTAGACCAACTTTACCTTTCCTTTTGCGTGCGAGTTCAACAATCATAAATCATCATTAGGAGCACATCTACGGAAATTTTCGGTAGGGCACCTTAAATTGATTATATTAGAGGGAGGCGTGGCTTTTCTCTGATCGACAGCATTTCTTGTGTTTGGTTTTGTAGTGTAAATATACGTACTAATAAACATTTCGTCCAAAAATATTGTATAGATCGTAAATTTTTAAAATATGTCAATAGTGGGCGCTACTGTCAAAATAACCCACCCATTTGTTGGGTGGTGTTTAATGTTTGTGAAATTCTTGTGAAATTTTGCTGATATATTTTCCATAGGAACCTAGTAATGATTTTTATTTAATTGCAGGCGTGGCAGTAGTAATAATCTGCCCATATTTGGATTGTATGGTAGTACAGACCCAATGCATACTGCTATCAAATAGTATTCATATATCATCATACGTCTGCTGGCAACCTTAACAAAGTGACAAACTCATTGGATGATTATAATAATAAAATTTTACAAAAAACGCGGTGTTTATTGAAAAAATAAGAGTAATTTCGGGCAAGGGGGAAAGTACAAAATTGTCTGCGTCAGAAGAGAGTCGAGTGCAGTGATTCCGAGAAGTATTAAATTTATTTTTAAAGAAAGTGGAAACACAAAAACAAAACATAGAAAAACAAGAGATAATTATAAAGTGAGAAACAAATAACTACAAAGTGTTGAGTCAAAATCAACCTACCTGCGTGTAATTGACTCACAGCACCAACTCCTAATAGACACTACACAAATGGTGTAGTTAGCTTTCAAGTAGTTTCAAATAATTAAGTAAGCACATAGTTTTAGAGTGCAATTATATAAATAAATAGTGATTTATGAATAGTCATTATGTGAAGGCTGTTACAGTTCCGCAATCGAGTTGACGACGGGTATTGGCCTTTAGAATGCATGATCGGGAATCTTATATTCAGTAGGTCAGTTGATTGAGCAACGTGCACCAATCAACAATTGCGCAACTGGAACACCAGAAAGGTGCTTACCTAGACTGTAGGTATTAATTGTAAAATAGTATATAAGGCTTATGATTTTAAGCAATAAAGGCTCTCTCTTCGTGTAATGTAAACCGGAACGAACGTTTATTTAATTTGGCTGCTTGGAGCGCCTACTACTAGCAAACAGCGGTTCGTTTACGCCAGCGCCTATTACCGGCTGCAAAATGCGCACAATAAGACGAACGAAACAAGGAACTTTACTGAAAGGGTCTTCAACATAATGGCGCAGCCGGTCTAAAGATTTACCGTCCTAGAACCACTCGAATCCCAGCTTATTGGGCAGGACCAGCATATTTGGAAGAAACCTAGGGCAAGGAACCCTGCAGCAGGAGAATTTCCTTGCAGCATCTGGAGGAAACTCAGGACGAGTTGTTGAACCGTTCCTGAAGCAGGCAAAGCATTCTGCTACCGACATGATGACTTCAATGGAAAACTGGTGAAGAACAGTATTTGTAGCGTAGTATTATAAGTAGATATTTGGGCGCCTTAGCGGCGGTCAATGAAATTGCAACATTAGGCGCTATTGTGCTGTTGCATGCAAATCAGTACTGGCAGCCATAAACCGTCAGTATGATTGGGCGGTCTATGTGTGTCGGCTGTTTTGTACGGATTTTTTTGTAAGGGCTTTGTGTTTTGTTGTCGTTATGGACAGTTTTTAAGCACACATTTTTGCATGTATTTCAACACATTTAAATTCAGTGAGTATAGCGTATTAGACAAGTATAAAGGTGCTCATCAAGAGGTGCTTACAATACGGGTTGTTGCATCAAAATTTGTGTAATTCCGAAATTATGAACTAAATATAAATGTTCAATTCATATATTTCATGGAAAAGCAAAATGAAAAACTGCAAGTGAGTCGAGTTCTAAGTCGTGAAATCGTGTTTTTCGTTTTGTAAAGTTTTATTCTTTTACTATGCAAGCAGAAATGGAAGTAAGCGAGGGAATAATTTCGTGGTAGTTATCTCTTTATTCATTGGAGAACACTAATAAAAACGAACGGAAATATAAAATATTTATATAATTTGTATTCAAATTCAGAAGTTGTCCAACTAATTAAACATGATTTTTTTACTTATGTAATTAAAACAATTTAGTTTCCTCTTCCGCATTACACTGCGGTTCCTTTTATATTTTCATTATATACTGAGTAATGTGTGTTTCAGTGGATAATAAATCTAAAAGTTAGTATTATATTATGTTGTGTCAATACATTGTGCATACATTTCGGATTAATGGATTCAAATTAGCGGGAATGAATCATGCTAATTTCGATTTTGAATGTATAACTTTCTATTTTTAAAAAAGGATGTTTGTTTTTAAATTATTACGCGTTTTAGTTTGAAAAGAAAAATTAAGTTTAAATTTAAAGACGAAGAAAAATTTACCTTATTGCTTTTCAGCGAGTTTCATTTAAAATGACAAAATTAAAAAATCAGCATAAATGGGAAAGTAATTGGATCAAGAGGCCCTGGCAGCTAGTGCTCCCCTTACAATGTAAAATAATAATTAAGTTATTGTTTTTCAAGTAATAATAATAAGAATAATATTTATAATAATTGGATCAATGGGGTGTAAGGATTGGTAAATTTGTTTTATGAGAGGTTAACTGTTTATTTATAATTAATAAGTTATTGAAACGCTCTATGGGATTGTCTAAGGAAAGCAAGAAGTTATTGAAAGCGCAGGAAGTAGTGGGCAAGAAGATTCAGAGGCTGATAGCGAACTTCAAAAAGGACAGTAAACAGCGTGAGGCTAATAAGTATTAAATGGGTACTAAAATGGGTACAGAGGGAGCACTAAAATGGGTATAGAGGAAGTGGCCAGGCTAGTACTCGTGTTTACTGGTGCTGCGTCAGAAGACTTACTGTCAGAAGTCAACAGATTCAATCAAGGTTGTGAACTTGCAAAGAGGAGCATAAGGCAAGATGAATTGCATGATTTCTTTGACTGTGTAAAGCAGAGGTTGTTTAGAGATGCATACAAACTTGTGCTGCCAAAGCAATTCGCCAGTGCGGATGAGCTTTACGGGCTCCTAAGGAGAACTTAACTGAAGGTGAGGACTCTGGAAGATGTAACTCAGGAAATCAGAATAGGGAAATAGCTAGGAATTTGCTAGGCGTCTAGGATCACTTCAAATGCTGGCCACAGAAATACAGAGAAGTAAATACAACGGTGCTGGAGATACAGCACAATTGTACGAAGTTGAGAAGTCACTGGTTATAGCTTTCGTTGTGGATCTTCGCGATCCCGCTCTACAGATTCATATGCTGAATAGCCGAACAGGAACTCTGAAGGATTTAGTAGAAGAGGCGATTGGAGCGCAATTCTTGGTGGAGCGGAGTACGGCTGCGTGGGCGAGGTACATATGGTAGGAAACAGGTACGACATGTTCACTGTTGCTGTCGGCGATAGAGAGATAGTATTTGAAACATACTCGTATACAGAGGAGCGTATAATCCCGGTGTCTCTGACAACAGAGGCGTGAATCCGAAATCAGGACAGGAGGTTTGTACAGTCCGATAAATCAGGAGAGGAGGTTTGCACAGAGGACACCCACATATTCGTTTTGCCACAAACCTGTCATACAAGGGACGAGTGCTTTACATGCAAAACTCCGCCCGACTGTTTGGAATGCCAAACATATGGTCATGAGGCAAGTAGACAGTGCCAGGAGGCGCAGTATGGGATCGGAGTATGAGGCAACCAGGATTGCAACACCCGGACCCGTAAGGAATGAGAGAAGACGGGGGTAACTTCATTAGTCCTTGAGTTAATTCAACAGGAGGAAAGAGCCAAGGAAGGAATCCCTTCAACACAGGGGGATCAGCAGCGTTCAAATTTGAGTTCCGGAAACGAAGCGAGGAGGAGCAACACCACACAGGGGTTGAAATGCTTTTCATGTGGGCGAATGGGACATCGAGCAGCAAACTGCAGACAGGAATAGTCCCAACAACGGAACCAGGGAAACTTCCAGCGGTCCAGTCGGGGCCAATAAACTGGAAAGCGAAGCGAAACGAAGAAAGAATTGGGCCAAAGGTAGGCATGCCAGGCAATGTAAAACCTACATTTCACGAGAAAGAAGAGCAAAAGGCTTCCCAATACAGCGTACTAAATGAAATTAGTCCAGGATACGGAGGAGCAAATGTCTCTCCAAAAAATTATTTTTTGATTGCGTTTTGGTTTGGGCAAATATTGTGATTCTAATACTTAGGTTAAGTTTTAATAGGGTTGAAAGATATAGACCAATCGCGGCGAACGCGGTACGGGAGTTTATAGTTAATGTAGTCATGATAATTGGTAGGGAATATAGGATCATAAAATATTACTGCTGTGCATGGAAGATGAGACTCAGAGTAGATACGCGTCCTTTTTGGAAACAAAAGGACGTTGTTTCGTTGTAAGCAGAATGGCTGATGCGTTCATCGAGATGCCCTGCAAGGAGACAGCTAGTGGATGTGCGTTTGATATACTCAGGGGTGGACACCAGCCTCGTAAGATCTAGTGTTTTATGGAAAGGACTGGATGTTAATCCAAACGACATAAGAACGCTTAACAGAGCGTTAGGAGGTTGCTTCAGGACACTGGAACTCAGAAAACGGCACAGTTAAGTTAAGGAGATGAGTTTTAGAATGCACGCAGTGGAATTTAATAAGGAAGGTATCCCGGCGGATGGGATAATTGGCGCCATAATCTTTGTGTTCGCAAATGAATCCGAGGTATTTGGTCTCAGAGCTAATATCGACATGTGTACCATTTAGAAGAATGGGTTTAATATATGGTAGAGATCTTTTTCTAGTGAACGGCACAATGGTGGTCTTTGAGGCATTGATTTTCAATCCTGTTCCCCGGCACCATTCACTAGCTGCTAATACGCCTGTCTGGATAATATCACAAAGGCTGGATTTAGATTTAACTCTAGCTATTATCACAATATCGTCCGCATATCCTTGACATGATATGTCTAGATTTGTGAGTTTTACGCGAAGATCATCAACGACATACTCCACAAAATGGGTGATAATACTTCACCCTGCGGACATTCTTTATTGACTTTGAATTTTACAGTTTTGTCACCTGCTTCAGCTTCAGTCAGTCTACTGTTGAGTAAAGTTCGTATCCAATTGGAAGTGGTATTACCTATTCCTTTATTATTTAGAGCCCTAATTTCATATTCGTGAGGGAGTGCTTTCAAAAGCTCCCTGAATGTCAAGAGAAGCACAGAGTGCTATATCTTTTTTTATCCAGTTCTGCCTGAATAAAATCAGTCGGATGATATAGTGCGGTTTCAGTCGATTTTCCCGCAATATACGCAAACTGACAATGATGTAAAGGCTCCCTTTTCAATACGGTCTCAAGGAGATGTATATAAACTGTTTTCTCCACTGCTATAAGTACAAAGGATGTCAAACTGATAGGCCTGAAGGATTTGGGATGGGCCATATCATTCTTGCCTACCTTGGGGATAAATACCACTCTAGCTGTGGTTACTTTACGCAGCTTTACGAGGTTTGTTCAAAAAGTTTTTTGAATTTTCGCGGGCTACAAATGTTCGATTTTCGATCTTTTTGTGGCGTTTTGTTTGTACTCATGACCCTCACTTATGTTGACAATCTCGGCCATTTTGAATGTATAGCCAGTTTTTGACAGCTATTGTGCGTGGACGTGTTTTAGCTTGTCTTCGATTTTTGTCTATCCCGAAAAATGGATCAAAGAATTTGTATCAAATTTTGTGTGAACAACAACATAAAGTCCGCGGAAGTATTCCGAATGTTGACTGTTGGGTCTATGGTTATGACGTAGAAACCAAAGCTCAATCATCCCAATGGAAGCTGCCGCATGAGCCAAGACCGAAAAAAGCACGCCAAGTTCGGTCGAATGTGAAGGGTTTGCTGACAGTTTTCTTTAATTGCAGGGGCGTGGTGCATTATGAATTCTTGCCGCAGGGTAGAACGGTCAATAAGGAATATTATCTTCACGTAATACGTCCGGATTTGTGGAAGAACAAAAATTGGCTTTTGCATCATGATAATGTCGCTGCTCACACATTATTACTTGTGCGCGAATTTTTGGCCAAAAACAACACTGTAAAAATGCCGCAGCCACCGAAACTCTTGTTCCCGAAACTGAAAAGGCCCATGAAAAGACGACGCTACGCCACGATTGAGGTGATAAATACGAAATCGAAGGATGATCTGAACAAGATCACAAAAAATGATTTTTCAAAATGCTTCGAGGATTGGAAAAATCGTTATCACAAGTGTATAATTTCTGATGGGGAGTACTTTGAAGGAGACAAAATAGATATTAATGAATAAACAAATAATTCTTGAAAAAACTTGATATTCGCGATACTTTTTGAATAAACCTCGTATACTTTCATCAGAAGTGGCCTTTGAACCAACATTAAAAAAAAGATGAATCCTTACGATCCTAATATCGTTGATCCAAACGTCTACACCTGTACCCAATTGAGATCTTAGTGTACCGCACTGGGATTAACCGCAAGAGGTTCTAAGGAGTCTGTAGCTGAAAGGCTATACGAAATTGATGAGAAAGCACGAGGCAAGTAGGATTGGGTAGTGAATGAACTAACTGATCTGTTTTACTGAACTGAATTAAGTGAACTAGGTCAGATCTGTTTAACAAAATAGTTCACTTCCTCACTTGCTCACTTTCTCACTTGCTCCCTTATTCAAATGGTTCAACCGCCCAGCAAAAATTTTGGGAGATCACCCCGGGGGAGTACAAAGGGAGTATTGATATTTCAATGAAAATTTGACTGTAAAACTTTTTTGCTCTCAAAAGCAATTATAAATTAATTATAGCTTTTGATAGCAAGCTTCTTCTTTGTCTATTATATTATTTCTCTTCTCTCTCACATATGGTAAAATAACCCAAATAATGGCGTCCGCAAATTTTTCTTAAAAATAAGTTTTCCTTTATTTCTTTTACTCATGTATCATTAATTAAAATCAATAATGATAGAAACAAAGATTGCGCAAATCGGTGTACAAAAACTTTTCATTCTGCGCATCTACGTCACAGCATCCTTGTTGTAAAGCAGAATGCCAACCATTACTTGACTAGCAACCATTTTTAAAGAAAAAGTGAAATATTAAAAATACCAATGAAACCTTTTTCGGTGAAATAGATACGAGATATTATTATTAGAATTTATCGACGAATATATTTAGTGTAAATTGCAATTATTTCTATTGGAAAACCGACCATCATAAATGCTCAATTGAATAAATAAGCTGGTCAAACAACTATGTACTTATAATTTTTTGCTCTGCTGTGACGTCAGAACCGTCAAACTAAGAGCGAAAATAATAACGAACCTGAGCAATTCTTAATCACTATTCACATTGAAATATTAATCCTTAAATTAAATTTCATGTTTTTATAACTGTTGCAGATATACTGACAGTACCTGCATGTATCACCACGGTTTCAGTTGCCATTAAAAGTTTCTTTGTTCATTCTTTTTATTCTTGTTCATCTTTGAGTGTCTTCGGTAAAGCGAGTAACTGGTAGAAATTTATTTTTTATATTGATTGTAATACCAATTTTTTTTAAATGTTTAATAAAATGTTAAATAAACTAAATTGTATTATCTATATATAATTTTTGTATTATCTGGAAACTAAAAGAAGCCTGAAAATTGAGCTTTCATTGGAGAAATCTATGTTAAGATGAAGCATTCCCCCAAAATATGTTAAAAGGAATGATACCCTTTCCTGCTGGGCGTGTATTCACTCATATGAGCTGATTTACGAATTTATACACACAAACATTTTCTCGAATTATGTATATGTAATTGAATGATGACATATGTATGTATGTTGGTTCCAATTAGAACACCAAGGGACATAGGGAATACCAAAATTTGGATACTCTTATTAATAAGTTAAAATTGTTTACAGAGAATGCGAAATCGGTAAAATACTTTAATAATGGCTCTTCGAAAAAAATACAATGCTATATGGGGACATTTTCTGGAAAACGCAGACAAAAAATTTCTTATGCTGCATACACACGAGGCAACCATAGATGCAACCAATGCATGTTGCTTCGACGGTTGCCTGGTGTGTAGCTTTGTTGCTCGTTGAAATGCGTGTTGCCGCAAACGTTGCCAGAAATATCAAATTATTCTGATATTTTGAGATGGTTGCCGCAACGGTTACCTCGTGTGTATCGTTGTGTACTGATTTTACTGGCTTAGTTCGTTGAAAACAATCGTGCTGAGAAGTTATTTATGCCATTCGCGGATTGAAGCACAAAATGAAAACAGTGAATTGTGAAGCAAACAAAAATGGCAAATTGAAAGAATGAAAATTTGTTAAACTTCATCATGTCCAACTATTTTCCGAATGTTTCTTTGTCTATCGTCATATTATTTAGGTAGTCTTTTGGATAATTTTCTTTTAATTCCTTCAACAACCTATCATTTGAAAATTCTTCTTTCTTTAAAAGCCAATTTTTTGACCACATTCTATTTTGTTCTTTTTTGATTGCATCTCCTCTTCCTCATCTTCATACTGCAGTTCGCCAATAACTATAATTCCAGCTATGTATCTCCAGTAGCACGTCACTCATTTGCCTTTTTTTCGCGTATGTCCGTTTGATTACATAGTACACATAGTAATGAAGTTGCTGCAACGGTTGCCCCGTGTGTACTGAACAAGAAAAGCAGTTTGCCTCAACACGTTGCTTCGACAGTTGCCTCGTGTGTATGCAGCATTATGAACGAACGAACAAATGAGTAAATTGAGTAGTTGAGCAAGTGACATGTTTTAATCAGAGAATACAGAGAAAAGAAACTTAAACGTCAAACGGCAAAGCAGCGAAATAAAGCAGACGGACGTTGTACACGAATCCACTGAAAATCGTGGTGAATCCACTCAGAATCGTGGTGAATCTACTCAAAATCGTGGTGTGTCCGCTACGGACGCTGGCAGCGAAAAATACTTTTCTTTCTCTGTGTTCTCTGGTTTTAATAATCCTGACATACTGAGCGCAACTGATCTAACTTCGCAACTGGACGATGTGAACGACATAGTTAGTTCAATATGCTCAGTGAACGAGAATGACCGGATCAGTTAGCTGAACGACTAAGTCCAACTCTAGAGGCAAGTGTCGGCCAATTGTAAGTGTTCAAAATATAGTTGTCAGCCAGATGTCAAAACAAAGCAGGGAGGATCAAATGGCCAGCAATAAAATAAAAGACAATGGCGTGTACGGCGAAAGTAACGACGACCTAGCAATTGGTCAAGTAAGGAGGACAATGGCGCGCAAGTGACTTATAATGTCAGTAACCCACCTAGTTACATAAATGCACAGTTAGCACCTGACGATATTGATCAATTCATTTTAAATATAAAAAGTAAATGTAATACAAAAGCAACTTCCGGCCTAATTTAAATTTTACAGAAAAGAATACAAAACAAAATAATGCAACCAACGATATTCCAAGAACTGCACTGCTTAAGTAATAGTAAGCATAAGTATATAATTAAAGAATAATATTTAAGTTCGATATGAAATAATTGTTGCTGAGTAAGCACTAATATTGTACGTAATTTAAGATTCTTTTTTTAAATAAAATAAAGTAGAAGTCAGTCTGCTTAAGAGCTTCTTCTCACAACAGTTCAGTAAATTTTGGTGTATTTTTATTAAAAACCTCGCTTACCACGACAATAACGAAAGTCGGACGGAGCCAGCAATATCAACGTGGTAAGCGGACAAAGCAATGACAACGTGGCAGGTAATCTTACCTCAAAAACGTTCGACGGCAAAAGTGCCGAGTATGAGAAACGGAATGCCGATTTGTTGCGCAGAGAAATCAGGCTGTTGAAGTTGGAAAAGCTGACGTTAGAAAATGATGATGTGTGAGAATGAGAAAAACAGGAAACCAATAAGCGAAATACCGTTCGATACACTTAAAGAAATTACACCGAATTATAATGGTGGCGAAGATTTCTGCACAAGAGAAAGTCAATTGCTCCATTATCGTGAAGCCCTCGAAATCACTGATACAATGTTGGGCATCATTATTAAGTTAAAGCTAAAAGGCTCGGCTTTGGCATGGTACAACGCCAAATGTACATATTCGTAAAAAGTAGATGAGCAACTCCATGAAATGAAAGGAGATTAGCAAATAATGGAGGAAAGCTGGAACTACGCGTATGCAGAGACGATGAGGACTTCACTTCAATTCAACGACAAGATTTCACTAAGCAGCAGACTAAATGTAAGCGACGAAGAGCTTGTGGAGTACGTGATTGATGGCATACTTGATATGCAGTTGCGAACTCAGGCAATAATTCAAAATTACGCAACAGCCAGTGACTTCGTAAAGGCCTTTCGCACTATCAGTTTCCTACATCATCCAATAATGAACGCAGCTACGCGCCGAATACGCCTTAAGACCAGTCGAGATGCTACAATTGCAACTGCTCAGGTCAATCCGCGAAGGATTGCCGAACAGCTAAATGTGAAGTAGGGTCGTGCTATGCTTGTGGAGAGCAGAGACATTTTCCAGTTGATTGCAGTATTTATTAGAAGCCATCTAAGAATGATTTTGTGAGTTATTTCGATTTAAGTATATTTGCAGAACCTAATATAAATATGTTTGTAGAATGCCTAATTGGCTCGGCAAGCCCTATAAGCTTGATTAAAGAAGTCCTAGTTCCAGGTCGTGTACACTTAAATCAAGTTGCAAATTCTTATTATGGACTAGATATGTCTAAGTTGACTGTTATTAAAAAAATGAATTCTTATGTAAAAGTTTTGAATAAAAGCATTTTAGTTGAACTTCTGTGTCAAGAATGAATGACGGTTCCGCTCAAATTTTAGCGATAGATACACACTCTGAACCAGAGTTAAATTACAAGATAGGTGCTGATGTTAACTATGACGATAAAAACCGTTTCCATCAATTATTTTATGAGCATACCCAACCGCAAAGGCCGGAGCAATTTAAAATAAGGAAATAAATGAAACTAGTTTTGGAAAGAAACAAACCTTTTGGATGCACGCCAAGGAGATTGTCGCACAATAAAAAGACCGAATTACAGAAAATTATAGAAGAGTATTTAGCAAGTGGATATATACGAGTACGACCAAGCGAATCAGAATTTGTGTCTCCAATAGTAATGGTAAAAAAAAAACTGGGGAACTAAGAATGTGCGTCGACTATAGAAAACTAAATAAAGTTACAGCAAAAGATAATTATCCCATGCCACTAAGAGATGATCTCTTAGACAGGTTAGCTAATAAAAAAGTATTCACAAAGTTGGATGTTGACCAAGAATCTAGTAAGTAAGTACACATATTTTGCAATGCCTTTAGGCCAATATGAATTCAGAAGAATGCCGTTTAATTTAAAAAATGCTCCACGACATTTCAAAAATTCTTAAAGAAGTTTTTCACTGATATGATCCGCAATGGTTGAAGTTATCAAAGAAACGGTACAAAAGTAAATCGATAGTGACAGCAAATGACGTCATATTTTTTCCCGCTCTTTTGACATTTCTCTTCAGTAAGGTATGCCATTTCATCATACAAAGATATACGACCCAACAACGAGTTGAAATTATTAAAATTTACTACCGAAATTAGGAGTCAGTCGCCTCAACTTTAAGAGCGCTACGTCCAATTTATGATGAGGCTCATTTCTGGCTGAATGGCTTCGTCAACAAGCAAAATATGCATTATTGGTTAGACAGCAATCCACACGTACTCCATGAGTCATCATTGCATCCTGAAAACATTACGGTTTGGTGCGGTTTATGGGCCGGCGGCGTCATTGGGCCGTACTTCTTCCGTGATGATCAAGACCGGCACATTACTGTGAATGCGAATCGCTACCGTTCAATGATAACCGAATATTTTTGGCCCCAATTGGATAATATGGACTTGGAGGACATGTGGTTCCAACAGGACGGCGCCACAAGCCACACAGCGAATGCCACAATCAATTTACTGCAAACCAAGTTTGGTGAACGTGTTATCTCACGAAATGGCCCAGTCGATTGGCCGCCTCGGTCGTGCGATTTGACGCCATTAGATTATTTCCTGTGGGGCTACGTCAAGTCTATGGTCTATGCCAACAAGCCAGCGACGATTGATGAACTTCGTACGAATATCGAACGTGAAATTGCAGCAGTATCGACCGATTTATGCTTGAAAACCGTTGAAAATTGGGATCAGCGTCTGGACTTCTGCAAGCGTCCCCGTGGTGGCCATGCGAAAGAAATCGAGTTCCATACATAATGGCATCGAACGTACTTTCACAGGAATAAAGAATTTCATTGATATCTAAAACCGGTTTTGTTTTATTTAAACAAACTTTTGTAGCGCTCTTATTGAAACCCGATACTTGGACGACATTATGATTGCAATGGAAATAACGAAAGTAGACTTTATAATACTAAAAAAAGTTTTAGTAGTACATAATAAGTTGGAACTTCGGTTACATAAATGTGAATTTCTTCAATCAAAAGTTACAAATCTAGGTTCTGTCATTACAAAAGAAGGCATGAGAGCAGAAGAGAAAGGATTAAAAGCAATCGGAAAATTTCCAATAACAACCAAAGTCAATGAAGTCGAAAGTTTCCTTGGGTTATGTTCCTACTTTCGAAGGTTCCTAGAAAATGTTTCATGTTTCAGTGATAGGTAAGCCGCTCTATGACCTTACAAAGAAAGATAAATCATTCCATTTTGGTCAACCAGAAGTAGATGCCTTTAATACTTGAAATAAAAGCTGATAGAGTCACCACTGTTTATGACCCCAATGATACAACAGAACTACATTGTGATGAGATTGCACTGGGGTGTGGAGAAATATTGCTGCAAAGAAGCACTATAATAAGTTACATCCAGTTTTTTACTTTTCCAAGCATACTACAGATACAGAATGCAAATATCATAGTTTTGAGCTAGAAACGCTGGCAATAACTTATGCTATAAAAAGATTCAGAGTATATTTTCAAGGGGTTAGGTAGGTAGGTAGGTAAGGCGGCCACCCGAAAAGGGCGCACTTAGGCCAACAATGACCCTTTGTGATACCGCATGGGACAACAGGTCCCGCCCCTTTCAGAGGTCCAGCCATTCGGAGCTTTTAATGAAGCATTTGATGGAGCTAATCTTTTTTCTTGAGACATCTCCCAAGGAGTCCAAAAAGTAGTCGCCTAGAAAAGTGCGCCTCCTTCTGGACAGAGCTGGACACGTGCACAACAGGTGAACAGTGGACTCTTCCTCCTCCTCATCCATGCAACTCCTGCAGAAGTCGTTAGAGGCGATCCCCACCCTACACCCATGTGTGCCTAGAGTCCAGTGTCCCGTTAGGACGCTAATCACGGGACTTATGCTTTGTCTATTTAGAGCCAGTAGGACCTTAGAGCGCTTGAATTTTATCTCTGGCCAGGTTTGTCTAGCTATTTTACATCCTGAAAGTTCAGACCAGCGCCTGCCCGCTGTTCCTGAGGATATTGTGTTTACTAAGAGCTTACATGTGGCAATAGGAATACCGAATTGCGACCTATCTGGTTCAATCGGTATGCCTCACGGGCAAGTTCATCCGCCTTGCAGTTCCCTAGAATATCTCTGTGACCGGGAACCCAGCACAGATGCAGACAGGTCTGCTTAGCTATCTCGTCTAAAGATTTGCGGCAGCTCTTGACGGCTGTTGAGATGATAATAACCGAATCCAGGGAGCGCAAAGCAGCTTGGCTGTCGGACAGAATGCAAATATCAAGTCCAGTTCTTCTTCCTTAGCCAAGACAGTGCTGCCACTATAGCCGCGACCTCTGCCTGAAAAACACTGCAGTGGTCGGGCATCCTAAAGGACATGTTAATATCCAAATCTTCTGAGACTATACCACCTCCCACCCTACTCTGTAGTTTGGATCCATCTGTGTAGATGTGAGCCCCTTCTACATGAGGGGGGATGCCATCCTTCCATTCGTCCCTGGATGGAATGGAGATTTTGCACATACCATTGAAGGCGTATATTGGTGTGATGTAGTCGAAAGAGTCAGGAATACCCTCAAAATGTCTTAAAATGGACGCATGACGTACATTCCTGGCATCCCATTGATGCGTAGCTTTTAGCCTGATAGCTGAGTTTGCAGCCATTTTTTCGCCAAAAAGCCTAACAGGCAGCAGATTGAGCATAATGTCCAATGCTGCCGTTGGAGTCGTTCTAATGGCACTACTTATGAATACCTCTGCCGTTCTTTGTACCTTTGTTATCAGCCTATTGTATGTGGACTTACTTAGGGCTGTCCACCATGCAAGCACCCCATAGAACAGGACTGGTCGTACCACAGCTGTATATATCCAATAGGCTACCTTAGGCTGTAAGCCCGATTTTTTGCCTATAACTCTTTTGCAAGAGTACAGAGCTACCTGAGCCTTCTTAATGCGCTCGCTTATATTAGCCATCCAGTTCAGCTTCCTATCTAGGATCACGCCCAGATATTTAGCCTCTTCGACAAGGTCAAAATCTACACCCATTAGTTTTGGAGCAATAAATTGAGGAATTTTATACTTCCTAGTGAAGAGTACCAGCTTAGTCTTGGTCGGATTAACCCTCAACCCACAGTCAGTAGTCCATTTAGAGAGAATGTTCAGTATGTTTTGCATCAATTCCCTCAAAGTAGATATGTATTTACCGGAGATACTAATAGCAACATCATCCGCATACGCAACCACCTAGCACACTCCCCTCTCAATTCGAACAAGCAGCTGATTTACCGCAAGATTCCAGACTAGGGGTGAAAGAACTCCACCTTGAGGTGTGCCTCTGCACACGGACTTCTTGGCCGACGCCGCCCCCAGCTGTGAACTGATTATCCTGTTACTAAGCATGTTTTCAATCCACCTGCTAATGGCGGGTTCCACCGCCAAGTCCCGCTTCGCACCGATTATTGCGTCTGATTTGATGTTGTTGCAAGCTCCCTCAATATCCAGGAAAGCCACTAGGGAGAACACCTTGTTATGCAGGGAGCACTCAATACTAGAGTCTAAGGAGTGTAAAGCGGTCTCCACCGATTTACCCTTGAAGTAGGCATGCTGAGAGACTGACAGCTTCTGTCTGTCTATAGTGAGCCTGAGATGAATGTCTAACAACCTTTCCAGGCTTTTTAGACAGAAGGAGGACAGACTAATGGGTCTTAAGTCCCCTGGAGCTGTGTGCGAACTTTTGCCGGCCTTGGGTATAAAAATTACTCTCACATGCTTCCATGAGTCTGGAATATATGCTAATTCAAGACAACTATTATAGATCTTTAACAGCCACTCTATTATTAGATTCTCTGGCTGCTGAATTTCAATTGGAGCTACGCCATCTGGGCCAGATGCTTTAAATGGTTTGAAGCTATGGATAGCCCATTGCAATTTTGGCTTCGTGACTATGTCTGAGTTGACTTCAACTACATTCCCGCTGGGAGTCGTTCTCCGCGGAATGGTACTCGAGCAACCAGGGAAGTGAGTCTCCAGAAGAAGCTCTAGAGTCTCATTACAATTTGAAGTCCAGGATCCATCTTCCCTCCTCAGGTAACCAGGTACCATTGGAGTAGTTGATAGGATCTTCCTCAACCTGGACGTCTCAGAGATATCTTCTACGTCACCGCAAAAGTTTCTCCACGATTCTCTCTGTGCCTTCCTAAGCTTACTTTTGAAGGCTCTGAGGGCTGCCTTATATAAAGCCCAGTCTGCACTATCTCTAGACTTCTTTGGGCTGTTGAAAAGCCTCCTACAGTTTTGTCTAAGTCCCCTAATTTCCTCCTGCCACCATGTGGGTTTTTGTTTCCCCCTGGGTCTACTGAGGGGCAAGAGACCAATAGAGCCTTATTAAGAGCAACCGTTAGAACCTCCACAGACCTATCAATTTCGTCACACGTGCTTGTGCTTGTGGGGTTCTGAGGTAGTAGTCTAGCTACAGTCACCTTGTAGAGGTCCCAGTTTGCTTTCCTGACATTTCTAAAAGCCTTCGACTATCTAGAAGATCAAACTGAATTAACCTATGATCCGAAAAGGAATGTTCCTCTAGAACTCTCCAATTTGAGATCCGATCAAAAATTCATTCGGAGGCAAGGGTTAAGTCAAGGACTTCTTGCCTATTAGCAGTAATGAAAGTGCCCTTATTGCATTCAGAAAGGTTAGTCGTTACAATATATTCATATAATGACTCACCTCGTTCATTGACATTCCCCAGATGTCATGGTGCGCATTGGCATCGCATCCAATAATAACAGCCACCCGTTGAGCCTTTGCATCGACAACAAGCTTCTGTAGGTTGGCTTCTGGAAGGATCTCATGGTCATGCGCCATATAGGCCGAGACCAACCAGTACCGTCCCTTGCCAGTTTCCAGGCAGACGGCCGTTAAATCCTTGTTGCTGTAATTGGGGAGAATAAATGAGCTAACATTATTCCTAATGAGGATACAAGACCTAGGTCTTACTTCACTTACGGTATACAGCAAGCTATAATTTTCAGTCCTGAGACCACATACCAAGTCCCCGTGTGTCCAGGGTTCTTGGATCAGGACAACGTCTACTCCGCCTTTTGCAAGACGGAGCTGAAGGCTGGCAGACGCCGCCTTCGAGTGATGGAGGTTAATCTGCACTATTAGTAGCATCTCTGCTACTTGTAGCGCTGGTCACCTCCACCACCGTGACATCAGCCACAGACTCCGAGTCTGACTCCAGAAGGACTTCCTCCTCACTAAGTGTGGTTGTCCCTAGGAGACTCTCCAAACACCCCACAGTTGACATAGAGTCACTGCGTTTCGGGTGCATGGCGGAGTCCTCAGCAGCAGCAGAATCAGCAGTTACCCCAGAAGACCACCTGGGAATTCCTTCAAAAGCTGGAGGGAGAGCCTTGAAAGGCTTACTTCTACCTTTTTCCAGCACTCAGGAGCGATACTGCCATCCGGGTCATTACGATCTATGACCGCCATGACCTGGTGTACTTTCAGCACTTCGCTGAAGGACTTCGTGGTGACAGTACCGCGCTTCTTAAATTTATTTGGGTCCGGGTGGGTGGTCTCTTCAAGGGGTTAAGTTTAAAATAATAAAAAAGATGTTAACCCAAGAATTACAAGGTGGGCGGTCGAATTACAAAACTGCGATTACGAACTGGAACATAGAGCAGGTATAAAGATGCAACATTTAGATGCGCTGAGTAGAGTGAACAATGTTTTAACTATCGAAACCACGTTTGAAGAAAATTTAATCATATGTCAAAGTAGAGATAAAATAATAGCGAAACCTACAAAGAACAAACAGCAGCCACTATGAAATGAGAGATGGAGTGATGTACAAAAAGATGGACGAAAGCCTACTATTTTACGCACCTGAGTCTCTGGAAGATCATGTGCTATACAAATATCATGACGAAATGGGGCATATGGACGCAGAGGTCACAGAGGTAGCTTTAACAAGTTATTGGTTTCCAAATATTAGAAAAAAATCATTGATACATATTCGAAATTGTTTAAAGTGATGAAGTAATAGCTTTTTCAACAAGTGGAAAATAGAGGGATTCTTACACATGATACCGAAACGAAATAAGCCGTTTGAAATGATGCATGTCGATCACTTTGTTCCAATTAATAGACCAAATAAGAAATATAGATACATATTAGTAATAGTAGATGCTTGCACACAGTTCGTACGACTAAATCCAGTAAAGACAACTGCACCAAAGAAACAGTGGTAGCACTTAAAGACTACTTTAGGTCATACAGAAGACCGAAATGCATAATATCAGATAGAGGAACTTACATAACATCAAATGAGTTTGAGGAATTTTTGGAAAAAAATAATATTCGCCATATAAAAGTCACCACAAGCTCACCTCAGGCAGGTTGAAATTACAACAAAAAGTTTAGGTCCAATGATGGCAAAAATTTCGAACAAGAACATAGGTTGGAATAATGTTTTAGAGTCAGTAGAATATGCTATGAATAACACATTGCATAAAGCAATTATGGAACACCCTAGCATGATGTTATTCCGTATTGAACGAAAAGGTGCCGAGATAAACAGTCTAAAAGAAAACGTATTAGATTCCATTCAGATATCAGATATGAAAGACAAAGACCAGGTTAGAGCACAAGGTGAAACTGTGCAGCAGAAAACAAAAAACTGTAACAAAGAATACGCTGATGCTAAGCCACACGAACCAAATAAGTTTAGAGTAGGAGACTATGTGGTTATCGCAAATGTGAAATCGCAAACAGGTTCCTCAGTCAGTTGATACCGAAGTTCAAGGGCCCATATAGAGTGTCAAAAGTTTTAGAAAACAACCGCTTCTTAATAGAATACGTTGAAGGAATTCAAGAGACACTAATGCCATACAAAGGGACTTGGTCAGTAACAAATTTAAATTTGGTATAACTACAAAAATTAAGAAGAATGTAACAAAAATGAAATTAAATTCGGTGTCAAAACTAGGAGCATGACAAGAAAATGGTAATTACTTCAAATTTAGAATGTTTCTTCTATTATGTTAACAGATAATCGTCAAAGAATCGGGAGATTCTATAAGTCAGTACGGCCGAGCTGCAATAGTATATGGCAGCTATGTTATTATACCTTGTTAGTATACCTAGTTATTATACCTTCAATTAATTGAAATAGATTAAGATAGAAATAGGATTTAGTGGTAGCTAGGTTTAAGTTGGAACTACTGAATAAAAAAGCGGACAGTGAAAAAAGAGAACTCAAGACGACAACAGAACCATATTGCTATATAAGCCGATTTGGACAAAGACCACGCCTACCGTCTATTATATATTTGGTTCACACACCTTCAGTAGTTGTCATCGACTAACTTTATTTACAGTTCTATAGCCTAGTTTTTTTAAGTTAAGATGTAGAGTGAAGTGTTGCCATGTAGTACTTATGATTACATACATGACACCTTCTATACATGCAACATCTTTAATCTTCTTTAAAATGATATAACTTCGGTCCAATTGATGGAATAGTGACACAATTTAGTAATTATATACATGTGGGTCCAACTGAATACTATCCATGCCACATCCAGTACTACCAAATATTCATAGTATAAGATCTATTCGAAATTTACGGACGTGGCACAATGGGGCAGAACGACCCTATTGGTGGCAATAAATCAGGGAATAGAGCTAGCAACCTGAAAATTTCTGAAATTGTTTATAGAATCAATATATTGATATTTCAAAACCCAACAATGACCACGCCCACCAAAATGCCCACTTTTTTAATTTCGGAAGAAATTGTCAAATGAAGATACCCACCGTATTTAATATATAAACATTTAGGGCTGTCAAATTTGGCTATAAATACAAACAATTATATATTTGTTCTTTGCAAAAAATAAGTACACATAACATTTATTTTAATGCAGAAAATAGAACATAATTGAGAATTGCGTAAATGTATTGACTTTTCATTAATTTAGAATAAAATTATCCCTTTCTTCATCACTGCTATCTTCTTGTACCTCAGAATTTGTATTATCAACAGGGGGAGCTTTAAGCAAACTGCAAACTCAATGCTTCAATTGGGATGTGTTGTTCTTTTTTTTCGGGTAGTTTCCTCATGCTAGTAATAATGGGATCAGAACTTAATAAAAAAGAGTTGAAAATATCTCGGTTAGTGTTTTCTCTACTGGATTTTCGAGAATAGTGCTCTCTATAATTTTTGAAGTCCTTATTCCTTGATTCTTGAGCTTCTTCAGACAGTTGCCCAATCGGTAACAGTGCATGGGCTATTATTTTCGGTCCATGAATGAAATATTTATGAAGGGTACGTGACATGTAATACCAGGGATACTTTTCCACATAATATCTGGCAGTATCGATTGCGAAATTTTTGAACTTCTCTACATCTATTTCATAGCCACTAGCCACAACAATCATAATAATATGCATCTTTTTTATGAGTTGTACATCAATTTTTGTAATTTCAGCGGAAATTTCAGGATTTTGAAAGAAACGCCTGGCTGTATTGCCATCATTCGAGTTCCCGAATCCGGGCTTTGGTTTGTCTATTATCAAACCACAACGATCTTTAAACTCTTTTTGTATCCTTTTTTGTTTTCAGCAACAACTATCTTGTCATCATCCCCTCGAGCTTGCCATTTCTTAATAGGCAATTTGAAGGCTATGTGAAGTAAATTTTCGAAAAACCTTATCCATCCATGAAGAACGGAGAGTCCAAACTGTAAGTTTTCTGTTTTAACTTCCCTTGTCAACATACTATCAATATCATTAAAGGTTCTAGATGACGCACCACATATGAAACACTTTTTAGTTGATGACGTTTCCGTAATAGCATTACAGAGTTTGCCGTCAATCATTGTAAAAAGTATTTTTTTTTTGACTTGTACTTCTCTTTCTTCAATGAACATTGTTGTCTTTCGCAAATTTTTCACCTCATTTTCAACTCTATTCTTTTCTGCAATAGACATTTGTGTAGATTCCTTTACACTCTATTTTTAATGGCCTACAGTATCTTGTAGAACCTGGACGTGGATTTTGCCATACAACCCTAGAACTGGAAGAAAGTCTAAGAGGAACAACACAAGTAATGAAGACCGAAGAATCAGTTGCTTCAAGGCCATGGAAAGCTTGTTTGTAGGAGCTGTGTCCCGAACTTCCATCAAACCCCCACTTGCAAAACAAGCTCAGATTTTCCGTTTCAAATGTTGTTAACACACCCATTACTTCCATCTGTGATTCCAACAAACGCTTTGTGGTTAAATCTAGTAGTGCCTGAAGGGTAACCTTTACTAAAGTTTCGCTAACTTCGATGCATTCGGAGGGTGGATAACATTTTTGTTTTGCAGCTTGTAGGACCTTATATGCAGGAAATTTTTCTGGTGCACTCATTCTGATAACATTGTATTGATGTCGAGATAGTTGCGCTTCAACTGCAACCCCTAGTGCTTCTTGGCCTGACATTTTACAACTTTTGGGTTCCAGTGACTCCTTATATGACTTCCGATACTTTTTTGCTCGGTCAGGGGTAGTTGTTGATATATCCTTTAACACTTTAGAAGCACTAACCTCATTTGAGTAGCATAACTCAACATAGAAATCGATGTAGACTCTCTTAGTTTTTCTGTTTTCATTCATTTTGTACGTTCACTACTTTCATCGAATGAAACACTTGGTCGACCACGCTTAAGCTTTTCTTCAGGGCAACAAAGAAAAGAAACAGATGTCTTAAGCCATGAATTATTTGTTTTAAAAAACGTCTCTAATTTTCGAAAAGCCTTTTCAAAACGAGTTTTATACTCAGATTTGAATCGAGAAAGTGTTTTAGTTAAACCTATGTTATCGAAGTTTCCTGTTCGGTTTTTCAACTCTTCTTCCAGAAACACAAATCGCCCTTGTAAATTAATATTTTCAACTGACCACATTATGTTGACAAGTTCCTTCCGGGTTATAAAACTTGTGTTTGAACTAGTACCTAAAGGATAAAACAAATATTAGAAATTCTCACAATTTTTTTGTCAGAAAGCACATTTTGTAAAGAAGCTTTTTTATCAAAACCACAAAAAACCGCAGAATTTTCTTGCAGTTCCTTAATTAAGTTAAGACATGCTATCAATAACAACAAAAATTGTTCTTGGGACTGCCTAGGAACACAAATAAACCGATCAATGTTTGCACAAAGAAGCAAAAAAAAAAGTAATTTTGAAGTTTTTTTATGATAATTACCGTTTTATATAATTTAAAGCACTTTCTCACAAAAAAAGATCTTAAATAGATTAACATTTACCAGAACTTGAAGGCTCCATACCAAAAACTTTAATATTTTATGATTTCTATTTTTTTTTTATTTAATTAAAAACACTTTACAAATTTCTTCACACCAAACTCAAGCTAATCTGTGAACAAGAATGGCTTGCGCCGATGTTTATCATGCAAAATGTGTTTATGATAACGGTTTAAAACTTTTACAGTATTAACAGTGGGGTATTTGACTATTAAAATAAAATAACAATGGCCCCATACGGGCAGTTTCATTTTTCGATTTATTGTCACCAATAGGGTCGTTCTGCCCCATTGTGCGTGGTTTTATGAGAGACCAATATATGAACAAGGAACAAAGAAACGACACGGTCACTTTCGATATAAGAAAATTTCGCGTCTAAACTTAAAATTAGCCTATTTATGCTCGAATTGATGCCTTGGGAATTAAAAAATTTTTTTTTTATTAAAAATGGTCCATAAGAGCGTTGTGCAAAATATGGGGAACATACTACTATTGCCACGCCCACAATATTGAAATGTTATCCAACAATTTCACAGGAAGATTGCGGGTACTAACATCAAACACCATACAAGAAATTAAAGCGGTTTTTCACAGCCACGCCCATTATTGACACAGTTTTATAACTTACGACCTATACAATATTTTTGGGCGAAATACAATTATAGCCTGTTTATTGATGCTACAAAGCCATACACAAGAAATGGAACCAAAGGACACGCCACCCTCCCACTGAACTGGACCTTACTAAAAATTACCCCATATATGCTTCTAATAATGATATACGAGTATGACTACAAATTGGTAGCAGTATATATTGGGTTCGTACTAGCATGCCTCCAAAATATGGGGAGATTATTACGACTGCCATGCCCACAATTTTTTTTTTTTAATCTCCATTTATTTAACTACAATCTGTCCAGCTGGACAGTCAGTACTACTTATATTATATTGGGTTATAAACATGTGTATGAATTTTCACTAGCATTCAATACATTAAGTACATTAATTTAACAAAGTTAGATTTCATATACATTAGTTTCATTCATTCATGATTCTTGTTTTTTGTTTAATTTAATCATATTATTTTTAATTTAATTTTAGGGGGTAAGTCTGAACGGTAAGTTCGATGGTACATATCTTTTCAATCTTCGCACGCAAGTTCTCCTGCAAATGCTTCGAAGCTATCTCAGGGTTTTTGTTACTGTCCATTATAACAATATCATCTGCAAAAGTTGCGGTATATGTGGTATCAATCAGAGGCAGGTCAGCCGTGAATAGTATGTAGAGCACAGGTCCCAAAACGCTCCCTTGTGGAACACCAGCTTTGATTGGATAGAGGGAAGTTACGTCGCTGTTAACTTTGACCATGAAGAATCTGCTTTCTAAGAAGGACTTTAATATGGCAAAGTAGTGATAGGGTAAATGCATTTCCAATTTGTGCAGCAAGTCTTGGTGCCACACATTGTCGAATGCTTGGGTGATATCCAGGAATGCGGCTGAGCTCTGTTTTCTAGTGCATTCCGGGCTCTGTTTATTTGCTCTATCGTAGCGTGGTGCTTTCGGATTCCAAATTGATAGGAAGGTATAAGTTGTGTTGACTCGATGATTGGGAGGAGTCGCTTCAAAAGCAGTTTCTCAAACACTTTAGATAGTGTCGGAAGCTTATTGGTCTATATAAGGTGACCATTTCTGCCGGTTTCCCAGGTTTTAGAACAAGGATAATTTGAGCTACTGCCACTGGCTTGGGATGTGGTCACATCGGTTAATCGCATTGAATAATTGGTTAATGAGTTTATAGCCGCAATCTGGTAGCTCCCTTAGGATTCTGCTCGTAATAAGGTCATATCCCGGCGACTTTTGGCCTTTTAGCGTTTTCTTGATGGTTCCTCTAACTTCTTTTATTTTAAAATGCTGGATCGGAATATCCATTTGGTATGGGGCATCTAGTAATATAGCTATTCTTATGTCTTCTTGTGGATATTTGCTTGGAAACGGTTCAAATACTTTAAATAAATATTTTTATTTTTTTTTATTTTTTATATTTCATCCTTTTATTTATTGTATCTTCTAAGCTTAGACTAACAATAAATAACCATATCTTACAAACTAAATAATTAATATTAATACACCTTGCCAATGCTTAGTGCTTTTTAGTAATCACAATGTTATATGTTAGTTACTGTAATAAATGTTATATTAGTGTTTGTACATGATTAAGGTGTCGATGTTAGTTGTGCTGGTGATTTCGTACGTTTTAGGCGACTTGGAACCCTATTACATGCTAGTATTCTAGCTAGATGATTTGGGTGCTCTTTGATTTTTTGCGCATATTTTAAGCTGGCGTCAAAGATTTCCTTTTTTACGAGCGGAATGTTCAGATCTTTGTGAATGTTTGTATTCTTTATAAACCAAGGAGCCCCAGTAATGGTTCTTAGAATTTTGGACTGCGCTCTTTGAATCAGTTCTATGTTAGAGTTGCTTGCGCCGCCCCACAACTGGCTACCGTAAGTCCAAATTGGTTTTATGATGGCTTTGTACAGCAGTATTCTAGGCTCAACCTGGAATTTTTGTGCATGAGCCAGTGTAGGCTATTTGCTTTCAAAGTCATTTGTTTTTTTTTTGGCTTCGATGTGGCGCTTCCATGTCAAACGTGAGTCAAGATGAATTCCTAGGTACTTCACCTCCTTTGCTTGAGGAATAGGAACATTGTTGAGTTTTATCACTGGACATGTACCTTTTTTTACAGTAAAGGTAATATGCGTACTTTTCGATTCGTTAACGTTTATTCGCCAGTCAGCTAACCAATTTGTTACTAGGACCAGATGATCATGAATGCTAAGGATAGCCGTATCATCGGCGAAAGTTGCTATTGTTAAGTATTTATTGGTAGGCAGATCTTAGGTAAATAGTAGATACAACACCGGACCTAGCACGCTTCCTTGTGGTACACCAGCTTTGATGACAAAGCATTTAGAGTAAGCATTATTGTACCTTACCTTGAACTTTCTGCCCCTCAGATACGATTCCAATATGTTGTGTACTTTTGTGGGCAACAGTTTTTTTATTTTGTAAATAAGCCCCTCGTGCCAGACCTTGTCAAATGCCTGCGCCACATCTAAAAAGATGGCTGAACAATATTGCTTTTTGTCGAATGCGTTTTTTATCTCGTTCACTATTCGATGTACCTGCTCGATTGTACTATGGTGTTCGCGGAAGCCAAATTGGTGAGTGGGAATAGTGCGTTTTTCGTTTATATGTGGCATTAGTTTTGCAAGAAAAAGCCTTTCTAGGAGTTTTGATAAGATAGGCAGGAGACTAATCGGTCTACATGATGACGATTGGGAGGGGTCTTTTCCTGGTTTCGGGATCACTGTGATTACTGAAACTTTCCAGGCATTAGGAAAGTATCCTAAGCGCAACAAGCCATTAAATAGTGAAGTAAGTAAGATGATGGCCATTTGGGGTAACTCCTTTATCATTTTTCCAGTAATGAGGTCGTGTCCTGGAGCTTTGTTAAGAGCAAGGTTACTAATCGCATTACTTACTTCTTTTGTTTTTAATTTAATAGGCGAGCATGTTGTATCTGGCGTGGGGGTTAATATTAGGTTATTGGTATTGCGAGGTGGGTTGGGGGTAAAAACATCTCTTAAGTGTTCGGCGAAAACAGCAGACTTTTCATCATCGCTTCTTGCCCAGTTTCCGTTTTTTGTACGAATCGGTGGAATTCCGCGTGTAGGTGCTTTCATTTTTCTGACAGCTTTCCACAGAGAGTAATTGGTGACATCAGTCGGAGAAAGGTTTTGGATATATTGGTCCAGGCAACGATCTGATTCTAGATGCAAGGCTTTTCTCAAATTTTCACTGGCAATAGATAACTTCCGTTTTAGGAAAGGGGACCTGGATTTTTGCCATTCACGACGCGTCCTCCTTTTTTCAGTAAGGAGAATATCGATTTGGGTTGAGGTTTGTGGGCGCCGGATGCTGTTGCAGTTGTTGTCACGCTTTTCGTAGAGTGGCGGACAGCTAATCTTAGGGTCGAGGTAAATTGTTCCAGAAATGTTTCAATGTCCTCATTAGTTTTGAGACGTGGGTTTATGCTGAGATGACCACTGATGTATTTTCTGTATTTCAGCCAGTTAGTTTTAGTGGGTGTGTATTATAATAGGAGAGTGATCTGAAGAGAGGTCATTAAGGTGTTCTACTTTGAGTTGCTCTCGTTTTAGGTTTCTAGCAACTCCAAAATCAATAAGGTCAGGTATCTTACGTGGGTCTGTCGGCCAGTACGGTGGTTGTCCTGAAGAGATAATATCAATCTTGGTGTCAGAAAGCATGAAGTTGTATAATTGTTTTCCTTTTGGTGTTGTTAGCCGTGAGCCCCAGTAAGTATGTTTGGCATTGTAGTCGCCAGCAGCTAGAAAACTTGTTCCAAGTGTGGAGAAAAAATCTGAGAACTGGTTACTTGTTATTTTAAATCTAGGTGGGCAGTACACAGCGGATATTGTTAAGTTATCCTCCCATCCGCCCAGACAAATTGATGTTGCTTGTAGGTACTCCTTGTTTTATTCTTCCATAACGAAGTGTTTTATTCTTTGTTTGATTAGGATTCCAGTGCCACCATGGGCTTTACCAGCGAGATGCTTTGTATCATAGAATTTATATCCCGGTATGTAAAAATTGTGTTTTTCGGTTAGATGGGTTTCGGATATAAGAAGTATGTCGATTTCATTAGAGAGTAAAAATTTGTTGATTTCTAACTTGTGCTGGCTTACACCGTTTGCATTCCATTGACAGATCTTAAGTACGTTCATTTCGGGGATAGCAGAGCAGGAGCTGGTTTTGGTTTCTCATCATCTCTTGAATCATTGTTTGTATGGAGGTCATGAACTGCGTCATTCATTGTGTGAGCGTTGCTATCATTACTTCAAAATTATGCAGATTTGAACCAGTCCCGGACTGCTGATCCTTCCCTAACTTAAGTACCCCTGCATACGTCGTCCCTGTGTCGGGGTATGGAATTGACTTCTGTGGTTGTGCAATGGGCGGTATATTTGGACTAGGTTGAGTGCGCTTATTCTTTAACTCAGGATCATTGTTCTTAATTTCCTGGTATACAGGGCAACCTCTGTAGTTGGCAGTATGGTTACCACCACAATTACTGCACTTTCTAGCAGCTCTATCAGTTTTAGTCTTCGTACATTCTGATGTGGGGTGTAAAGCACCACAGGCAACACATACACTACGAAGAGTGCAGTAGGACCTTGTGTGCCCAAATTCTTGGCAATTAGAACATTGAACTGGGCCGTTTCGTTTGAGAGGCTCCTCCACAGTAATTCTGCGATGCATAAGATAGCGGAGATTATAAATACCATGCACTTCTCCTTTTTTAAGCTTTTGGGTTTCAGGCTCCAATTCTACGCGAAACAATGGCTGAGGAATTCTGTTGCGATTTATTATATTTATAATAGAGCGGGCAGCGAACCCTGCTTCATGTATTGCTTCTTTGACTTCAGCAGGGGGAATATCTGATTCAAGTCCCTTTATGACAATGGTAAGGCCTTTGCTACTTTTAAGCTGATAGGTGTAGTCACTTTTTTTCTCAGTGTCGAAGTTTTTTATAACCACTCTGTAATTGCTCTCACTATGTATTTGGATTTTTGTTTCCTGGATATTTCCTGTAACAAGAGGGGTGACATGGAAATTTTTAGGACCAATGAGCTCGGTAAGCTTTGCAACTAATTTACTGGAGTTACGTTATCGTAGGTAAATGGGAGGTGGTTTGAATATAATATTAGGTTTGGGTGCGTCTGCCTCCTCAGCACTTTGAAGTAGTGCGAAGCGATTATTACTAGAGATTAGGCTCTCGCTAGTTTTGCTGATTTTTGCGATGTTAGTTTTGATTGCACTCGATTTTGGGCTTCGCTTGCGCTTGTTTATAAGGATATACCTATCTAAACCAGTTTTTGATGTTCCACTTTTCCCTGCTGGGTTGCTTGAAAAATTTTTGGTTGAGTGGTTTGCATTGATGGTTGGTGTGAGTGCATTTTTAGTGCGCTCAGCCATTGTTGGCGAATTTGTTCTAGCACGATCGGACGAGTGAGAGAGAGACGTGGATGGAACCTGTTTGCATTCTTTAGTTACGGACGCCGTTGGGCTGGGTGTTGAACATTGAGCGCTCCAAGAGGGCGCATGCGCAGAGAGTGCCAGAGACACTTTTGGACATTTGTTCTGGTTTGAGTGCGAACTGTGTGTACTTGCACTTGCATTGTTAAGTGCAGTCGCAATTGAACGCTGTGGAGTTGCAGTCGCATGAGGGCCGCTGACCGGCCGCTCGCCGTTGTGGGACATGCTACCTCCGCTCGTTTGTCTCTGTTTTGCAGGCAAAGGTGTTGAGCGAACCACATTCGTCGTCAAACCGCTATCGACAGTCATGCCGAGAACATCCGGCTTTGCATTGGGGAGAAAAGGTAACATACTGTACTCACTCAGTTGCGCGATTACCGGCCGCTGCTGGGAAAGCGACTGAGGCAGATCAGGTGTTGGTGCAAGTGCAGGCACACTTTGAGAGCGCATGCGCTGAACAGGAGAGCGCACTGGGTGAGTGGGAGAGCGCAATACGCTCATCCACTGACCGCTATAGTTCCGCTTCTTTATTAGAAGCTAAAACAAATTCAAATTTTAAGTTTAAAAACTGATATTTGATATTTCGCACAAACTCCTTTTGCCAATTTCACTCACTGACTTTTATTATGAGTCTATTTCGCTAGGCTTAAAACTCGAAACATTAAATTATTTCACTTTAAATCACAATATAATTGAGGAGCAACCGAAAAACACATCCGAACTCTCTTGCTATTACTATTGAACTCAATAAATGAAGAGCTTTTTCCTTGTCAGATCTGGCCCATCCGCAATCTTTCGTTTTAATATGTAGCACTTGTGATGTTGGTTGGTTTAAGTTTTTGTATCTTACCATAGAGAATAGCCTGAAGCCTGTGAAGGTGACAAGCTGCTGATATAGCTTTGTATTTTTGAATATTTTATTGACCGTAGGGAGTTTTTGAGTTGCTTTGTTCCGCAATTGAACAGGTTTTAGTCGTAGGGGCTTCTTCATTTGCCAAACTCGATGCAGTCCACTCTTTTCTTTTAGTTACTCCTTAACAACCTGGCTTACATCACGATGTTTGACTATACAGCTGGGATCCAATGTGGAAGACCATGCATCACGATGAATGGTTGAGTTCAAAAGTTCTATTCCATCATCTATATTGGTTTTGGTCTTTAAAGGAATTTTGGTGGCTAGAGTCTCGATATTGGTTTGTCTAAACAACTCCGAATTTATGCTATTGTTCTGCAGATTGTTCTCATTTGAACCTCATAGCTAACTGTTAGAACTATCGGTGAGTTATCTGATGACAGGTCCTGGCGCGACTACGGAGATATGTTTGTTTTTGGTACACCTTTGGACGCAAAAAGTCGATTTGTATAGGTTACGGCCTCTGGGAGTTGTTATTCTATAACCCCATTGCGGATGCTTGGCATTATTATCACTCCCAGCGATTAATCTTCATCCTAGGGAGTTATAAAATTCTTGGAACTGTTCGCAGTTAACTGGATGGTTGGGGGCAATATACCGCTGCAATTGTTATGGGGCCTTTATAATCGTCAATTGTTATATCCGTTGATTGTAGGTATTTCTTTTTATAACATCCGTGCTCCACGTGTGCAATACTGTAAAGAATAATTACAGCAGTTCCCCCACGCGCAGTGCCAGCTGGGTGGATTGTGGAGTATAAGTCATATTACCAAATATTTGTGTAACTTTTTCAGTGAAATGGGTTTCAGATATCAGGATAATGTCAATATTTTTGTCTGCTAAGAAAGCTGATATATCATGGATATACGGCTTGGGGCATTGGCAATCCAGATTACTATTTTTAGTGATTTATTCATTTGGATATATTTACTACGACTGTGGTTAGTAGATTAAGTAATGTACTCTGTACATGTACTAATGTACTGTAACTAATGTACTTGACTCATCAATGTTTTAAGCATGCTTTTTAGCTAGGTCATATCCTCATTGAGTTGAGTATATGGATTGTTGAGCGGAATGGTTTGGTTCGTATTGGTTTCTACTCGAATATCGTTTCGTAATATATTTGCATACGAGGTTGTTGTTCGTGGAGCGGATCTTTGAGGCGCTTCCTGGTTAATGTTCCTCGCTTCTCTGTTTCTGAGTGCTGGGAACGACTTTTGTTGCAGCTCCTTGTAGACAGTGCAACCTTTAGAGTTAGCGGGATGATTGCCTTCGCAGATCACACATCGAACGTCTTGTGCGACGATTTTGCGGGAACATTCGGAAGTAAGGTGGTTTCCTGTACATTTAACGCATCGTGGGCTACGGTTGCAGTATCGCTTGGTGTGTCCGTAACGTTGGCATCTGACACATTGGGGAATTTCACGTTTCTTTCTAGGTGGCTCCATTTTGATTCGTGTGTTTAAAAGTGTGTTACATTCTTATATGTCTTTGTTATTCCTGCATTGCTTCAGGCTGATGTAAAACATAGGAAGCGGCTTTTTTGTAGTTCTTTGCCTGATATTGCAAACGTTACCAACTGTATAACCCATCTCCCCAATTGCTTCTCGTATTTCGTCGATTGGGGTTGACCAGTGCATACCCCTTGGTACTACATTAAAGTCACTTTCCTCCTTCAATTTAAAAATATGAAACTCAGTGTTCTTTTCGGTTGGTGGCCTTTGTAATGACTGAGTATTTTTCAGCGGACTTTGGTTGTATTTTGACAACGTCTCCGTTTATACGAGTAACTCTGAGTTCATGTTCTTTCTTAGCAATCACTTCAAGTAATGCTTTTAGTGGAATTATATTACTCACGACTGAAACCAGAATAGGTGGTGGTTTTGGTTCTCTCTACGGAAGTCAGTTGTTGCATTTTGAGAAACGAATCTATTCGAGCTGTTTAAAGAAGGTGTTGCGAGCCAGCAGTTATCCAATTTGGATGGTTTTGGAGTGGGACGCGATGTTTCGCCTGGGCTGGATCTATTCCACTTTGAGTTTGCTTTTTGCCGTATTCCAGATGCATCCACTCCCAATCGTGGGAGTTTAAAGCTTGTTGAAGCCACCATAACAGTGATGTTTTTACCTCGATTACCCTCGCTTTTTCTGGTTCTAGCGTACTGCATTGATCACAATCAGTATTTGTGCCGATTGTTTCCGCTTGTGGGTTAACATTTTTGGAACCCCCTTTGGGGACCAGTTATACTGAGTTTTACAAAGTAATAGATTGAACTGATTATGTCAATGAGACAGCTGCTGTGAGGCAGATGCTGTTGTTTTTACTTGCAGATCTCTCACTGAGATTTTGAGGCACCAAGGTAATATACAAATTCAATTATTTAAACTGTTTTTAGATTGAGTGGAAATAAAGAAATTTTAACTTTTTAGTACCTGAGGAATAACCTGGTTACCACCAAAAACACCGACACCTGGACTAGCAGTCAACGGGGCGGAAATCACTACAGGTAAGCACAAGTAATAACGTTTTAATAAATATTAATTATTACACTTTTAGAAAACTTTCACAGACCAACCCGACACACGTCTGAATCAGACACTCACTCGATTTCTAATAATGCCCACAATGAACCAATGTTTATTTTTTGGGCCCACTGCAAGATTCATCAAGGAAACTTCATAAGAAGGTTCAGAGTGCTAATATAAAACACAAAACAAAAATGGGCGGTACATTTCGAGAGCCATGCCCTCTATTGATACATATAACCAGAACTTAACCCCATTTTGCTTCATAATAAATTAAATTCATGAATTCACTTTCATATAATTTATAAAATAATTGTGATTATCGCTGTCTACCATTCGTACATAAAGCGCCATTTCATGCACAATTCAATTGGAGCTGTGCCCATCCACTTTATGAAGATTTTGCGGAAGGATCTTGGTTTGCGGGCTCACAAAATCTAACTCGTGCAAGAATTGAAGCCGAACGACCATCAAGAGCGTCGCACGTTCGGTGAATGGACCCAAAACAAAATGGCCACCGATCCCGATTTTCACAAGAAAATTTTGTTCAGCGATGAAGCTCACTTTTGGTTGAATGGGTACGTTAATAAGCAAAATTGTCGCATTTGGTGTGACGATAATCCACAAGCCATTGTTGAGACGCCGTTACATACTCAAAAAGTCACTGTTTGTTGTGCTCTGTGGGCATAGGGAATCATTGGTCCATATTTCTTCAGAAATGAAGCCGGCCATAATGTTACAGTCAATGGGGAACGCTATAGAGCCAGGATTAATGACTTTTTCGTGCCTGAATTGGAGGATGTTGATGTGGACGACCTTTGGTTCCAACAAGACGGCGCTATGCCATACAGTCAACGAAACAATCAATTTATTGAAGGAAACTTTTGGTGAGCGCATTATCTCCCGTCGTGGGCCTGTGGCGTGGCCTCCAAGATCGTGCGATCTAACACCGCTGGACTCTTTTGTGGGGTTATGTGAAGTCGCTTGTCTACGCAGATAAGCTCGAGATGAATGACGCCTTGGGAGAGAATATTCGGCGCGTTATTGCTGACATACGGCCCCAATTGCTGCAAAAAGTGGTCGAAAATGGGGCCTCTCGGCTGGAATTTATTCGAGGCAAATAATAATGGCAAACCCTTATCTGTATAATAAAGCTAAATTCTTGGCCATAACATAAAATTATGTGCATTTTATTTCTGCTTGAAAACCACATGTCTAAAAAAAAACATACTTTATTATATCTTATCCAAAACTTCAACAATTTTTTTGATTAAAAATGGAAAAGTAGTTTATGAGGAGATTTTGTTGTTGATATCAGCAGCCAAAAAAGCGAACAAAGTCAAAGGTCTCAATTGAGAGGACGTCCAAGAGTGAGTTAAGCAGAAGCTGGACCTCGTAAGCAGAGAAAATTAGCAGGCGAACTTGCTAAAGAAATGGGACAAATCTGACCTTATAGCTCATGCAGCTATTATTTATGCCAGAAGATCCAAAAGCAAGCATCTGGCGCGGCCAGCCGAACTAAAACAAAATCCAGGCTTAAAACACAATACACTGACTCCAGAGACCTTGCATTTTTACTCGAAAACGACTTTAAAAATAGGCAATAAATAAACATAAGACTTCTGAGTAAGCAACGCAATTGCAATATTGCTCCGTAATGGAAAGTAAAAAGCTATGTCGATCCAAAGGCATACGAATTTCAGAGCCTCGAGCAGAATTTCCACTTCAAAAAATACTTAAGCACACGGCGGAAAGAATTATTTGCCTACAAAAGGACGTAATAAATACCCTTTCTGATATAAGTAGTGCTACTTTGATTGCCACCTATGGTTTTGACGGAACAACAGGGCAATCTTCATTTATTCAGGTTGACAGGTTGACCTTCCGCTATGGGATGAGTCTTTTTTTGTTACAACAAAATGATACCTTTAAAATTAGTGGAGTCTTTGGGCAGACTTTTGTGGCTCAACCGTATGCCGCAATCCGTTTTGGAGGCCAATAAAAATTGAATATTGGAAAGAAACGACGGCTGTGATTATGAAATAAAAAGAGGAATTAGAAAATGAGGTCGCTCCACGTCACCCTATCTTAAAAGCCTTGAATATAACTTTGCACTTTAAATAACAAATTTCTCTTATTGATGGGAAAGTCTTAAATGCAATAGTTGGAAATAAATCAAGTCAGTCATGCTCAATTTGCTTTGCTACTCCTGAACACTTACTAATACGAATTTCAATCCTTTCTCTTGGTATTTTGAGTGAAAAATCCCTCTGAAGCTCGGAGTAAATTATATAAGAAAGATAGAATTGAGCATGCAAGAAAAAATAACAGATTGAATAACCTAACAGATGTATTTAATAGAGCAATTGATACCTCTTATCCATTATTATCAAGTATTAGTTTGCGTAGTAGAGAGAAAAACCAAGAACGCCAAAAAATGTTACATGAAGTTCTTGCTTTTTGCTTTTCCGATTCAGAGGAAGAAAATTATCAACTTGAACTTGATATGGAAAAAAGCTAAATGGATTTTTCCAATGAATAAGACTCTTCCAAACTTGATTTAAAATTTCATTAGGGCAAATAAATCTTTACATTTTTTTACTTGTTTTCCGTAGCAGGTCCTTATTATAAACTTAAAATAGAATTTCATCAATATATAAATATTTCATTATAAGAGCCTTTAATAACACAAAGGTCCAAAAATAATTAAGTTTTTAATGATTTAAAGTAGAATGCAATAGAATATAAGGTAGAATATACATAAATGCATTTGTATTTTAAAATTTATGCAAGATTAATAGCTTTTGCATGGCAGTTATACGAAAAAGTGGGGGAACCACGCCCATTTTTTTCGTAAGACGTTCAAATGGACTCCAACTATTTTAATCCTCAAAAATGGAATTCTGAACCATAGTGCAGTGTAAAGCAAATGTAACATTTTCACATAGAAAAGAACACGCTATAAGTTTTAACTTACATAAATAGACTGTATAATACTGCTTAAAATTCTTCAACGCTTTCTTCCTATGCAGTTGCTTGATTTTGTACAGAATTGTTACAACGCATATTTTCATCGTTTAAATAATTTTTAGTTGCATTATCCGCCTCAATATTATTAAGATAAATATTATTTAATTGTTCGTCGCCACCATTTTTCAGCCGTTGAAAGTACAACTCTTGCTGTCGTCTTTGTAAAAGCCTTTGTGTATCGCATTGAATATTTATTCGCAGACATTTGCTGATTCTTTTACTGAAATTTTTAGTACATTATACCCATCTACTTTTAAACATTTTTCAAATATTTTATGTAAAAAACAATTTTTTAGATAAATTTTAATTATACTCACTGCCTTTATTCGTGTCATTGTTAAAATTTTAAAATCTTCAATTCATTTCCACTTTTGCATTTATATTCGCGTTTAAACTTCGAACTAAATTGCATGGCGAAAGACTGTTTTCACATTCTGCTTTGAATAAATGCAATAAAAGGTATAAGAAACTAGGCATTCGAATGCCATCGCTAGTTCGTGATCAAAATTTGAGACTATGAACTATTAATATGAAAGAAATTGTATGATTGCTCGGTACTATGTACCGTCGACCAGATGATTCTCAATCGTCAAATAGTTAATCACAGTGGAGGTACATGAGTCGAAGTTATGCGCCTTAAGTCCGAAACACGATTTTTAATATTTAAGTCCGCCGCTCGAAGCAGACAGTACTCATGCCAATGAGTATGATGCAGCTGCTCTCCTGGTTATTTGCTGATGGGGGACTACTTACCCCCTATAACCCCTGTTGCTTGACCGTTGCTTCCTTCCCGGATCCTCAAAATCGGACTAATATGACATAATAAAAGCGTTAATTTGCATCAGAATTCACTTCAATTTATTATTTTTCAATACATTGGGATTTTTAATTCATTTCAGTTTAATTTAGAATACGACAATTCAGTTTACTTTACTTCAATTTATAACAATTTTGTATAGCTGTTTCAAGATCAATTCAATAGATTCGGTTTTTCTTCACTGATAAACTTTTTCAATAACAGTTATAATTACATAAATCCACAATCCGAAAAAACTTTCTCGACCGTGCAACACTCTTTCCAACTTCAATCTCAATTATTCGAAATCTTTTTCCACCGCAGTTATCTGCGAACATCTAACGGTCTAGGTGCCCAGAACTTCTGACATTGCATTTTCCACAGTAGCAAATCGCGCGTGTAGACCGTTTCTCCCGAACGACTAATATCCTTGGATCCCACGGCTCACAAACGGATCATATTCGCGGGTGCATGCGTTTCCGGCAGAACTGCGAGCGATCAGAAAAATGCAATTTCGGCGTCTATGCCAGCCTATATCCGGACGTGTTAACTTATACAAGTTAAGGTGGCAGAGGCACAAAATTAAATCGGCTGTCCAACACCAACCCTTCTATTCATGTTCAGTCACCAAACTCGACACAGGCACATGTGTCAGCCGAGTATCAGTAGAGACTCGGATCTATTCACGTCAAAAACTGAAAGCTCTCCGAGTGACACTTGAGATTTTTATTAAGATAACCTCTATAGCAGCACGCAGCGAAATAAAAGAAACCTGAAATGAAAAGAAATAGTGATTGTGTGGCGAGTTTTTGGTTTTAAATAAAAGAATTTATTTATTAGTTACTTGTGAGCTTTGAAAAATTATTGTTGGTTTTCAATTGAAAGGATATAATAACTAAGTCTATATCGAATTAAAAAAAAAATTAAATAACAATTTTGTTTCAATATCCAAAATCAAATGCAAATATTTACTTTTTCACGATGTTGGGAGCGTCCGACATGTTTGAATTTCAAGCTGAGTCTATTTAGCTGGTGAATCTATATATATAAAATACAATAGTATGTTTGTATGTTTGTCCTCTATAGACTCTAAAACTACTGGACCGATTTTTACCAAACTTTATATACATGCTCTATGGGGCGTGAGGAGTGTTTCTGTGTAGTTTGAAGTTCGTCCGACAGATGGCGCAATATTTAGTATTTTTGGGCAACACTGTTTTGTAGATAACAAATCGAGGTGACAGACAAGCTGTCATGAGAAGACAGATAACGAAGAAAAATGACTTAGATAAGTTAGAGGAGCAGCACGGTCACTAAGTTAGAAAAGGAGAAACAGCGAACTACTGTGCATCATTTTGCATATTACTTTTAATATTTAAGTGTATATTAACAATTTTGATCAAAAATGCCACCGAAAAGAGCTTCAATTGGAAGATTTACAGCAGGTGCACAACGCAAAACAGAAAGAAGGGCAGCCGAAACGCCCGAAACCCGTGAAGTGCGTTTAGAATCAAGCCGTCTTACAGTTCAACAGTCAAGAGCAGAAGAAACACCAGAACAACATACAGCACGGCTAGAACAACTTCGAACCAGAGCAAGTACATCAAGAGCTGCCGAAACGCCCGAAAACCGTGAAGTGCGTTTAGAATCAAGCCGTCTTAGAGTTCAACAGTCAAGAGCAGAAGAAACACCAGAACAACATACAGCACGGCTAGAACAACTTCGAACCAGAGCAAGTACATCAAGAGATGCACAATCGAGACAAAGAATGGATTTGCAGTTGGCGGCATTCAATTATGACAAAAACTATGACTACAGTAATCATCCGTATGTTGTGATTGGGTCAATGAACACCCTTTGTTTGTACTGCCGAGCATTGAAATTTAAAAAGGAATCACCGGGCATGTGTTGTTCCAATGGTAAAGTTCAGTTGTCACCGCTGGTTGAGCCACTTGAACCACTTAAAAGCTACGTTTCTGGCACCACAGCATTGTCCAAACATTGCTTGAAAAGCATTCGGAAATACAATTCGAGCTTTCAAATGACTTCGTTTGGAGCTACAAACATTGTTAGCAATACAGGTTTGTCTGCTTTTTTGGTTTTTTACATAAAAAATACATCAAAAAAAATATTTTCCCAGGTTTTATGCCAACATTTAAAGTGCAAGGACAAGTTTACCACCAAATCGGTTCGCTTCTTCCAATGCTAGATGAAGATGCCAAGTTTTTGCAAATTTATTTCACAGGAGATGAAGAAGAAGAAGTTAATCAACGTTGCGCTGCCATCAATGGAACAAAACGTGAAATTATTTCTAATTTGCAACGATTATTTCACCAGCATAATCATTTGGTTCAACTATTCAAAGTCACCTTGGATCGAATGCCATCTGATGATTATAAAGCCATTATAAGAGCCGATAAAACACCATCCGATGAGCATGAACGACGCTTTAACGCTCCAATGATGAACGAAGTGGCAGTCGTTATGGTTGGAACGGAATTCAATCGGCGAGACATCATAATTCAGAGACGAAATACAAATTTGCAACGCGTCTCTGAAACACACCGATCGTATGATGCTCTTCAGTATCCAATATTATTTTGGCAAGGTGAAGATGGATACCATTTAAACATCATGCAGATAAACTCTGTCACAGGTGCAGCAACAACTAAAAAGGTTTGTTTTTTTATTTTGAAGTACATATTTTTTTAAATATATAAATGAGTTTGTTTGCTTATATCGGTAACAATTTATTTAACAAAACTATTTGTATAACAGGTTTCATGTATGGATTATTATGCATATCGCATCATGATAAGAGCTCAACAATCCAATCACATTTTGAAATGCCGTGAACTCTTTCATCAGTTCATTGTTGATATGTACGCCAAAATTGAAAGCGAGCGGCTTCTGTACATTCGTTTGAACCAAAACAAATTGCGTGTCGTACATTATATTCATTTGCGCGATGCAATTGCAAATGATGGAAACGCTGCCAACATTGGTCAAATGTGTATACTTCCAGCTTCGTACACTGGAAGCCCAAGACATATGCATGAGTATGCTCAAGATGCTTTGACGTATGTTCGAAGATACTGGCGACCAGATCTTTTCATCACATTCACGTGCAATCCAGCTTGGTCGGAAATCAAAGATTTGCTATCGCCTGATCAGTCATCGCATCACAGACATGATCTGACAGCTAGAGTTTTCAAACAAAAACTAATGAAACTCATGGATCTCATCATAAAAAATCGTATTTACGGCGAAGTGCAATGCTGGATGTATTCGATTGAATGGCAAAAACGGGGCTTACCACATGCTCATATTTTAATTTGGTTGAAAGTAAAAATTGTTCCAACTCAAATCGATAGTGTTATATCTGCTGAACTACCGAACCAACAAGAAGATCCGATACTTTTTGACGTTGTATACACGAACATGATTCACGGCCCATGCGGAGCATTGAATATGAATTCACCTTGCATGAAAGACGGCAAATGCACGAAAAGATATCCACGCGATTTGATTAATGAAACACAAACTGGTGAGGATGGATATCCAAAATACAGACGACGAAAACCAGAAGATGGAGGATTCACCACCACCATTAAAGTAAGAAACGTTGATATTGACATTGATAACAGATGGATTGTTCCCTACAGTCCAATACTTTCAAGCTCATATCAATGTGGAATATTGCAACTCCGTAAAATCCATTAAATACATATGCAAATATGTTAACAAAGGTAGTGACATGGCAGTTTTCGGGCTTTCAAGTCGAAACGATGAAATCACTCAATTTCAGATGGGTCGTTACATCAGTAGTAATGAAGCTGTCTGGAGAATTCTTTGTTTCAGTATTCACGAACGATATCCAACTGTTCAACATCTTGCTGTTCATTTAGAAAACGGTCAACGTGTTTACTTTACCGAAGAAAATGCAGAAGAACGAGCAGCACAGCCACAAAATACAACACTTACGGCTTTTTTCAATTGTGTCAAGCTGATAATTTTGCAAAAACATTGCTGTATCATGAAGTTCCAAAATATTTCACTTGGAACCCAACACGCAAAATGTTTTGCAGGAGAAAGCAAGGCGCTGTTATTCCAGATTATTCTGATGTTCGTGCATCTGATGCTTTGGGTCGAGTATATACTGTTCATCCAAATAACGCTGAATGTTACTATTTAAGAATGTTGCTTCACACAGTCAAAGGTCCAACATTATTCCAAGCTTTGAAAACGGTTAATGAAGAAATATGTGAAACGTACAGAGAAGCATGTTATCGACTCGGCTTACTTGAAAACGATCAGCATTGGGACATAACATTGGCAGAAGCAGCTCTCACGTGTCTTCCGCCACAAATTCGCACACTGTTTGCTATAATTTTAACGACTTGCGCGCCTTCAGATCCAAAAAATCTTTGGGAAAAACACAATGAAAGCATGAGTGACGATATACTAAGACAAGCACGTACAACGAACCCTGATGTGGAAATCCAGTTTTCGGATGACATTTTCAATGAAGCACTCATACTACTTGAAGATAGATGTATTTCGATCAACAACAAAATTCTTTGCCAGCTTGGACTACCAGCACCGCGACGTGATCGAAACAATGTCCACGACAGAGATTTGCTACGTGAACGGCAGTATAATTTTGATGAATTGCGCCATTTTGTCCATGCTCAGAAACAACTGTTGACTGCTGATCAAAAAATAGTTTTTGAAAAACTTATGGAACACGTAGCAAACAAAAGAGGTGGAATTATTTTCCTTGACGCACCTGGAGGCACTGGAAAAACATTTCTGCTCAATTTGATACTCGCTGAGACTCGATCGAAAAATGAAATTGCACTTGCTGTAGCATCGTCTGGAATCGCATCAACTTTACTCGATGGCGGGCGTACAGCGCATTCAGCTTTTAAACTTCCATTAAATGTAAACCATACCGAAACACCAACATGTAACATCGGAAAAAATACTGGCATGGCTGCAATATTAAAAACAAGCTCACTTATTGTATGGGATGAATGCACTATGGCACACAAGAAATCTCTTGAAGCTCTTGACCGTTCTCTGAAAGATTTCCGAGAAAATGATCGACCAATGGGTGGAGCTCTATTGCTTCTTGCTGGTGATTTTCGACAAACTTTGCCAGTGATACCAAAATCAACACCAGCAGATGAACTCAATGCATGTTTGAAAGCGTCATATCTTTGGAGACATGTAAAAAAACTTACATTGTCGACAAATATGCGTGTGCATTTACTTCAAGATGCTGCTGCACAAATATTCGCCAAACAGCTTTTGGATATGGGCGATGGAAAACTTCCGTATGAACCGACTACACGTGAAATATCTTTTCCGCTAAACTTTTGCGAAATGCAGTCATCAATTCAACATGTTGTGCAGAAAGTTTTTCCCGATATTGCAAATAATTTCAAAAACCATGATTGGCTTTGCGAACGAGCAATTTTGGCTCCGAAGAATGATGATGTCAACAAAAAAAACCATCAAATTCAATTGAAGCTACCCGGTGAAGTTGTGAAGTACAAATCGATTGATACAGTTATAGATGAAAACCAAGCTGTTAACTATCCAATAGAGTTTCTTAACTGTCTGGAACCTTCTGGAATGCCACCACACATCTTAACTTTAAAACTTGGTTCACCAGTGATGCTCATTCGCAACTTAGATCCACCGAAATTGTGCCACGGAACAAGACTTGCAGTTAAAAACCTATCTCCAAATTTAATCGAAGCCACAATCATCAGCGGCAAATGTAAAGGAGAAGAAGTGCTGATACCACGAATTCCTATGATTTCAACCGATTTACCATTCGATTTCAAGCGATTACAGTTTCCAGTGCGTCTTGCTTTCGCCATAACCATCAATAAGGCTCAAGGCCAATCGCTAAGTGTTGCTGGTTTGAACTTAGAAAATTCCTGTTTTTTGTTGCTTGCTCTAGAGTTGGAACGCCAAAAAATCTTTATGTTTACACACCTACCCAAAAAACTCAAAATATTGTTTATCCGCTAGCATTAAGATAAAGAAGTTAATAAATAAACAAAATTTTATTTTTTTCAAACACACTTATTTCATTTTATTAGCGGAACCAGACTTGCAGTGAAAATAAAATTTGAAGGCAAAACAACGTTTGCCCGGGTCGGCTAGTCATCTGATAAAACACACAAGGAAACTTTTTCACCACTGGACGTGAATTTACAGAGCTTTCTGCTTGAGACAGTTGCCTCTGCATAGATGTCACAAAATCCACTGACAAAAATCTTGTCTCACTTGAAACAGATCTCAAGTGAGATAGTTCGCACGAATAGAGGAGTAAATTTACCTTACTACTGTCTCAACCAGAAAGCTATTTAAATTCACCTCCAGTGGTGAAAAAGTTTGGTTGTGTATTTTATCAGATGATTCATGAATTTGGGGACACTGAATTTGAATTTAAAAAATTTTTGGAACTGGAAGAAAATTGTAATTATCTTTCATATAAAACCAGGAAAAATCAAAGGACCACGCAGGAACAGCTGCATTTATATGTCGCATTTTGCAAAAGGCACCGGGAACTGCAGGCAGGAAATAAACAACCCTCCTAGTGCAATGCAGCTGCTATGGGTGGAACTGGCTATATCTTTAAATGCAATGCGCGGTCCGATTAGCCAGAAAAATGGAAAAAAGTAAGTTAGCAAAAATATAGCATAATAGCTGTGTTTCTTTCAACTCGAGTGTGAATAAAATGCCCCCTTATGCATACACATTGACCGCTTACTTAAACCAAACTGTTTGCATTCGCTTGTTTTGTAGCGCCTCAAACAGAAGTCCTGCCAAAACTATTTTCTTTTCTATTGTGAACTAGACAAATAATAAACCGCTGTAATTATATAAAAAGCTTTAATTATATAAAATATATAGTATATTATCGTGTATAAATTAATATTTTCACATTTTAAGTAAAATTACCAACGCATGCTCAGACTTTGCCATTTTCAATTTTTCCTTTTCCTCTTTAAAATTGGTTTACAAATGTGTAGTCTCAACTTTACATAGGCCATTGAACTGCCGATATACAGGGCCCTTGCGTTGCATAAGTATTGCACATACCAACAACAACAACAGCCGTACCACGAGTGAGCGACTTATTAATTTCTCAACACCGGATGCCGTTTGCACGAGCCATCAACAATTCCTGGAGTAAGTTAAGTGAACATAAGAATTTATTGATTTGTATTTCTTTATTCTTTAAGCTAATTTTAATTATATTAAGTCACATTTAAAATTTAGTTGTAATTTAGAATCTGTTACTAGAAGTAAACGGTTGTGTTGTTTATTCCAGGCAAGTTAGCCAAAGCTCTTTATTTCGGATATTAGTGCGTTGACTAATATAACTGGCGCATTCGATACGGAACAGTATCAGTGTTAAAAAATTGAAAATAAGTAAAGCGAAATTGCTTTAAGCTGGACACATAGAGAATTCAAGTTTTATACTGTACCGAATAACATTCGTGACATTTATAAAAACACTAAGGCTTTTCACGCTTTGTGTTGGGCAAATTGCCTCATATCGCAAGGAGCAATTTGATATTGTATCGCACACTAGCATTGGCCAAACAGCACCTTGAGTTTTAGCTCTTCAATTCTGTGAGCCCAAACGCTCAACATGACACTACAACTAATTAAATCAACCCACCGCAATACAGTCACCTGAAACAACAAAGAATTTCACCGCACTCAACTCTACAATAATTCATTTCATCGCAACTCAACTTTAGAACAGCTCTTTTCATCGGAACGTAACTTTACAACAACGCATCTTATCACAGGTCAGCTCTAACAACACATATCAACAGAGGTACATGCATCCTAACAACATGAACCACTTCATCATATTGGCTGAACATATTTAAGTGGGACTGTGCGTACTACATTTATATACTTATATTCTCGTATGTATGGCTGTAAGTCTTATACAGAGCTAAAGCAACAATATGAAATCTACGAGCATTTGAATAAAGCTGAAATAAATCAAAGCGGGAGCGCAGAAGCATTTTGAAAGAGCCGGTGGGGCAGGGTAAGAGGAGGGAATATTGTTTCAATTGTGGATCATCGGAGCATAAAAGAAGAAATTGTAATGCTGTAACCAAATGTTTTCGCTGTAATAACTCCGGTCATATTTCGCGTGACTGTCCCGTAAAAAATGATGACGTGCGCGTAATTGTGGAAAGCAGCCGATTTAAGTCAGTTCTGGTGAATGGACTTAATGTTAAATATCTTATTGACACGGGATCAGACGTGACGATAATCAAAGAGACTGTCGTAAATAAAATAAATGGAGTCGAAATGTTTAAAACAGATTCTGTGTTGCGAGGTCTAGGGAACTGCACGACGAAACCAGTAGGGTCGTTCGTGGCTGAAGTGATTGTGGATCAGCTGCAAACAAACCAAAAATTTGTAGTTGTGCCAAGCTGCAAAATGGATTGCGATGTACTATGATTTCATCAAAAAGTTTCGTGTTTCTGCTGACAGGAATGGGTTTACGTTTAAAAGAGGAGCAGTTGAAACTGGCATTGACTGAAGAACCAATCCAGCACATTTACTCAAGAGATGCATTGACCGAGCTGCATACTGATGCCTCTAAAGATGGTTACGGCGCAGTGCTGTTGCAAATATTTGACGGTAAGCTTCATCCAGTTTACTTTTGGAGTAAGAAGACGTCGCCTTCAGAATCTAAGCAACACAGCTACATTCTGGAAGTTAAAGCAGCATATCTGGCGCTAAGAAAATTCAGACACTATTTATTGGGCATACGGTTTAAGTTGGTCACGGACTGCGTTGCATTTAAGCAAACAACAACCAAGCAGGATGTTCCAAGAGAAGTAGCACAGTGGATATTATATCTCCAGGATTTCAACCTGGAAGTAGAGCATCGAGCGGGCGATAAGATGAAGCACGTAGACTACCTCAGCCGCTACCCACAATTATGCCTAATGATATCAAATGAACTCTCAGCGCGCACGGAAAAAGCTCAACGAAATGATGAACACATTAAAGCTATCACTGAGCTTTTGAAGGAGCGTTCTTATGAGAACTTTAAATTGAAAGGAGGTCTGCTATTCAAAGTGGTTGACGGAAATGAGTTACTGATCGTACCCAAGCTGATGGAGCGCGAAATTATTCAACAATCACACGAAGTTGGCCATTATTCGGCAGTCAAGACGATGCACAATATTCAGCAACAGTATTGGATACCACATCTTGAAAACAAGGTATCAACATTTATTTATATTAGAAGTTGGGCAAGCAAGAAGGGTTCCTCCATTGCTTCAGTAAAGGCGATACACCACTTCACACGTTGCACATCGATCACCTGGGTCCTATGGACGCAACGTCGAAGCAGTATAAAGTCATCTTGGCCATGGTCGATGGGTTTTCGAAATTTGTTTGGCTTTTTCCAACTAAGTCCACAGGGAAAGAGGAAGTCATTAAAAAGCTGAAAGAGTGGTCCGACGTGTTTGGTTTCCCCAAGCGCATCATAAGCGACAAAGGTGCAGCATTCATTTCGAATGCATACGTAGAATTTCTAAATGATAATATGGTCGAACATGTCTGGTCTACAACTGGAGTCGCAAGAGGGAATGGTCAGGTAGAGCGTGTAAATCGTTCGATTCTATCGGTTATCGCGAAGTTATCAGCAGATGAGCCAACCAAATGGTTTGATACCGTTTGAGATCATGTTCGGCACAATAATGCATCACCAAGCCCAAACCCGATTGCTGGAGTTGTTAAACGAGGAAATGGTTACACAGTTCATATATATATATATATATATATATATATATATATATATATATATATATATATATATATATATATATATATACCATAAAATAAACAAATAAAAATATTAAATAAATATAAACTGAAAAAGTGCTAAGGGAATAAGAATCTACCCTGACAAATGATAAGGCGACAAATAAAATTAGTATTCAGCCTAAATTCTATACACGAACAAACCGAAAGTCTTCCAACAATGACAGAACCAAATAACAGAACATCTCATACCAACGAACATACGATTTTAATACACAGCAATACAAAATCCTTAACAGAAATCCTTACAACAGACCACAACCCTACTCAAACCCGTCTCAAAATTACCAAAACCTTAGATTTCTAACCTAGAAATCAATATCCTACTAACGGGACCTTTCTACTAGAAGACCTTATCAACCACAACAAACCGACACAAAATACTACCAATCTATGGACAGAACCCCTGCCTAAGCCAATTCATCTTACAACCGGCAACATAACAACTTCAAACAAATCCAATCCACAGACAGGATGCCTGCATAAAAAGCAAGCCAAAGTATGCAGTCGAGACGACCCACTAAACACAATTTCAACTTCAATATAATCGAAAGCCTTCGAGAATGATGCAAATAATACAACTAACATCGAGGAAAACCAAAATTTTTTCATGTTACCCTCCAACAACTAACAGGATATATAGATTTCAACAAACATCCATTTACTCTTCCATATATAAGTATATCTATCCCTACGGTCGACCACTGAGAATTCTGTTAGATACGGCTGCATCAACATCGTTTATAAATCCGGAATACATCCCTAAAAATAAACAATATGATTGCAACCCTATAAAAATAATAACTGTCCTGAATAAATACCAACTAATAAATAAATACACATTGTTACCAAATTTGAACCAGTTCAATCAACCGAATTCCAAATATTTAAGTTCCATAATTTCTTTGATAGCCTTTTAAGTATCGATACGATAACATTACTAGACGCAATAGTTGATTTAAAAAATAAATTACTCATAACAAAGGACGCCGTTAACAACAAAATCCTCAAAACTAACCCAACACCCTGTGTATGTAAGTCAAGAACACCCTGTCGGTGGAGTAAAGACTGTTCTCGAAAATAAAAACTTCCTTCGAGGTGAATATAAGATTCTAGATTGATCCAGAAATTCTTGAATAGCGTAGAATTTTCTACTTCAACCATTCGAAAGCTATAAAAGCCACCACACTATTCAAAGTCGAAGGCAGTTGGGCAGAAATCGTAACAATGTACATCGTGCATCGAAGCAGCAGTATTTGTAATTTTGTAAAGTGATGAAATTTATTATTAAATAAAGTGATTAATGAATTGTGAAATAAAGTGCAAATTTTAACAAAGTTAAATTTAAGCTTAATATTAAGTTTGTAAATTGCAATAATTAAATAAAGTTAGTTATTTTAATTTAACCAGCGATTGTTTGATTACTGCACGATCCAGTGGTACGAATCCGAGTACAGAGAGTTAGAGTAAATTGTCAAGAGGGCAATTTCGTAACAGAATAAATTGTCAAGAGGGCAATTTCGTAACAATATATATATTAAACCAATGAAACTTAAATCAAATCTTTATATAGCAGAAGGACTTTACAATGCCAATAATTAGTATAGCATGGTTGAACTAGTAAATTGCTCCAATAATAATCAAAGTCTTTTAATAGAGGAACCTTTAACAGTATCCTGTTTTAAATTCATCCAATTCCGTTCAATGCTACTACCTCAATGAATAAATTCCCAATGACACAGAGGAACTCAATATAAATAATCTCATTAGGACCGATCACCTTAATACCGAAGAATGCAAGCAGATACTTAAATTATGTGGGAACTATAAGGACATACTGTATAAAGAAGGAGATAACCTCACATTTACTAACAAAATCAAGCATCATATATATACTTCCCATGACATCCCTATTTATACAATATCTTATATGTATCCGTACGTCCATAAAGAGGAGGTGAAGAGGCAAATCACTGATATGCTCAAACAAGGCATAATCCAACATAGCTACTCACCCTGGAGCTCGACAGTGTGGGTTGTACCCAAAACACAGGATGCAAGCGGCAAGCAGAAATGGAGACTTGTCATTGATTATAGAAAAATCAATGAAAAAAACTATCTCAGACAGCGAAATAGCGAAATACTCGATAAACTAGGGAAGTGCTTATATTTCACAGTCTATACATTGCTAGTGGGTTTCACCAGATAGAAATGGACCAAAAACATATTCAGAAAACAGCCATCATAGTAGAAGGGGGGCACTTCGAATATGTTCGTATGTCTTCCGGATAAAAATACGGACCGTCTACTTTATGGACACCGTGCTACAAAATCTGGTTGGAAGAGTTTGTCTAGTTTATTTTGACGACATTATAATATACTCCATGGATTTACAGGAACATTTAGAAAGTTTTAGACTAGTATTTGACAAACTACGCGAAACAAAATTCAAAATACAATTCAAGAAATGTGGATTCTTAAAAAAGAAATAGCTCTCTTGGGTCATGTAATTACCCCTGATGGAATGAAACCAAACCCCTCCAAAATTTACACGATACCAAATTTCCCCTTACCTAAAACTCGAACAGAAATCAAAGCAATTTTAGGCCTTATCGGATATTACAGGAAAGTCGTGAAAGATCTTGAAATCCTTGTTACAACACCCCGATTTAGTGCAAGTAATTTTGCACTACGAGCCATATTGTCACAAGGTCGACTAGGCACTGACAAACCTATCTGTTTTGCAAGCCGAACACTAAATCAAAGTGAATTCAATTACTCCACAATATAAAAGGAGTTATTAGCGATCGTTTGGCAATAAAATATTTCCGCCCCTATCTTTTCGGCAAGAAATTTAAAATCGTTACAGACCATAAGCCATTTACCTCGCTCATTAATCTCAAAGAGCCTAATTCCAAGTTAGTAGACTGGCGACTTAAAATGGAGGATTATGACTACGAGATATTCTATAAGAAAGCGAAATCCAATACAAATGCAGGTGCCTTAAGTCGAATTAGAATAACTAATCCAAACGATAAACCCCACTAAGTGTATGTTAATCAAGAAGAAACGCTTAGTACTGTACACAGTAGTCTTGAAAACATGAATGATGGCATTCCAATGTCCGAGAAACCCCTAAACGAGTTCAACCTACAGATCATCCTAGAAACTAGTGACACAGAATCACCAACGACGATCGAGACCATATTTAAAAACAGACAACGAAGAATTAACCGCAGACCCTCCTACGATGAAGAAATTATAATAAATCTGTTCAAGAACTTCATGCCTCCCAACAAAGTATCAGCAATATTTTCAGATGATGACATATTTCGTTTCCACATCACGCGACACACGAAAATTTGGAAATTTATCAGAGCGGAAGCTGAACAAGAAAATGTAATAAAAGAAAAACACACCAATTACAACCGTAGAGGAATCGACGAAACCCTACAAAATTTAAAAAGAAAACTTTTCTTTCCAAACAAGAAAAGTAAAATAACAGAAACAATCAACAATTGTGACATTTGCAAAACTTTCAAATACGATAGAAACTCTCCTAAAACACAATTCCAAAAACCAGAAATACTATCAAAACCAATGGAAATAATCTACATAGACTTATACACCATCAATAATAAGCAAATCCTTACACTGATAGATAAATTCTCTAAATTTGCCCTACCCTATAGAATCAGCATAACCATTCTTAAATTCATAAAACAATTCATTAGCACGTACGGCATTCCCAAAAAAAGTATATGCGACCAAGGTGCAGAATTTGCCACGAACATCTTCAAAGATTTCTGTAGACAATTCGTGATAGACTTACATTTCACATCTGTCCAACAAATTAGTAGTAACTCACCGGTAGAACGTCTAAACTCTCCACAGACCGACATCTACAGACTTATCATCTCTTAATATCTGCCCAAGTATTAGAAATATATAACCTACAATAAAATCATAAAATTCTACCTTTACGACTAGGACCTGCAAGATCAATTCAGAGCTTCAAAAACTTATTCCACATAGTAAATCTCGACGAATACACTTTTAACATTGACTCTATACTGAATGCACTTGACAAATTCGAAGAGCGGGAAGCAATTACTAACTCTTTACACATTACTAAGATGAAACTAGAAGAACTTTATAACAAATTATTAACACTAACACCCGCTAAACGAAATAAAAAAGGTCTAATTAATGGATTAGGGACCACCATTTAGTTTATTACTAGTAACATGGACGCACTAGATGCTAAAAAAATTAATAAACAAATACAAGAAGTGTATTCCAATATGAATAACTTTAACGCAACGAATGCAAACCAATCCTCAATAAATTACAGAATGCTTTAAGAGATTTAACCCAGAGATGCTTGAAGATTTAACCAAATAAGTTCTCATATTAATAACGAACAAAATACCAAAGAGTTGTTTTTAGAAAAAACTGCAAATAAAATAAAACAAGATGAAGACATACTAATCGAAACACAATATATAAATCAAATTGACTTCAACATAGACCTCCTAGCAAACCACCGTCAGACATGGCAGAAACAGTCATCGTTAACAAATTGAATATACTTCCCAAATTTTTATTAAGCTCAGAAGAATAAGAAGAAATTAAGACCCACTTAGACAATCAAAATGTATCAATTAATGCCTTTGAACAAATATACGAATTCTTCGGTCTAAAAGCCTACTATAATTAATCAAACATTATATGCAACATTAAGATACCAAACCTTTCAGAAGATAGATATTTCTTTTACCATATCATTCCTTTACTTATAAATAAAACGCAAATAATTACAATCAAACAATATATTAGTTACAATGAGGACAAAACACAACACCACGATACACGTTGTCCTAAGATTGAAGAAACTTACTACTGCAATTAACCAAGTCTAGAAGAAGCTATGGAAGAATCGCAATGCATTGGAAAAGTGATGAAGAATGAAGCTGCCCCCTGTATAATTAATGCGGTCGGAAAAATCGTCCCTGTCACTCAACCTGAGCCGAACAACATATTACTGACTCAAGTTCCAAGTAAATACATAAACTCAACTTGCGATGCAAAACACCCAATAGCTGAAGGAACAGCCTTACTCCATTTCAAAAACTGCAGCATTACTATCAACGGAATGAACTATGAAGATAGTCCCAGTAGTTTTTGGGATGATATTCACGTACCACCCCTTTTGTACACCAATATACATTTCAATACAACAATAGAAACGCAAAACTTCCATAAACTCGAAAATTTGAACCTGGAAAGTGAACTAAAACTACAACAATTGAAGACAGAAACTACAGCGTGGCATCTCTACATTAAAGTATCCATAACTGCTGTCGACGATCCGAGCGTAGAGGTCTAGAAAATTGAACTCTTGCAGTCACCCTCAAATAAGTTCCAAACACAGGCACGATGACTGCTAAATCCTTTTGTTTATTTTTCTATATTCGTAAAAATTCATACATATATATATATAGAAAATATAAAATATAAAGACAAATTAACTTACTCCTTTTTTGACCTCCGGCGACTTGCTCGATTGACTACCTAATAAAGCAAACCCGTTTAAGCAAAACGGATTTACTTTACTTGGCGGCAAAATGTCTGTCCCAAAGGTCAAAGTACAAACTAAGTTACATTGAGGTGCAAACGAGACAAAAATACAATACATTTTTACTTATGATTAACGTATGCATTAAGCCCCGTTCACATGAATATAACCTACATATGAATTTCAAATAATAATTCAATTAATAACATCCCCTCCTCCGTAAAGTGACCACTATAGGGAAGCTTTACCACCAACCTCGACGTCCAAAAAAGCAAGCTTTGACACGGGTCTCCTCAGGGCACCAGAATCTGTTTTGACTTCAGCTGATCGCGCAACTCCATCAGACCCATGAAACAGTTGCACAACTCTGCCACGCCTCCAGTGAGATCGTGCTGCATTCACCTCACATATCAGCACAAGATCACCAATTCTCAGTTGCTTCGTAGGCAAGCACCACTTTCGTCGCCGCGTCAAATCCGGAAGGTACTCCTTTAGCCACCGCGACCAGAAATTATTTTTTAAATTATCTGCCACTCGCCATTGCTTTCGCAGACACATCAGCCTCGGCTCGTAAGTTGCCGGCGTCTGTGTAGAATTCATGCAGCCCAACAGAAGATGGTTCGGCGTCAGCGGTTCAGGTTCTTCCGGTGTAACTGGCAGATGAGTTAATGGTCTAGAGTTAATAATGTTTTCGGCTTCAATTAAGACACTATATAATGTGTCTATTCGCGGCGCATGTTCTTTCAGTATAATGTTCAGCGTCTTTTTGACTGACTGAACCAGTCGCTCCCATGCACCTCCTTCACTAGGATTGGCTGGAGTATTAAATATCCACTTAATTCCCATTGGCGCTATGTGTAACTTAATGGCATCTTCATCTAGGGCTTTCCTCGCAAGTTGCAGCTCCTTTGATAGGCCCACAAAATTGGTGCCGTTGTCGCTGCGAATTTGCACTGGTACTCCTCTGCGGTTAATAAAATTGCGTATGCAGATCAGACAGGCATCACTTGATAAATCAGTGGCAAGCTCCAAATGTATTGCACGACAGGTTAAGCACGTAAATAAAGCGACCCAACGCTTCTCTTTTTGTCGACGAACAGTTACGTTCAAGGGGCCAAAGAAATCCACTCCGGTGTAAGAGAATGGACGTACGTAGGGTGTTATTCTGTCTATCGGCAAATTACCCATTTGCGGCTGTTGCGGGCGGGCTTTTCGCAATCTACATAACATACAATGGGCTTGGACTCCATTCACTACTCGTCTTATCGACGGAATCCAGAAGCGTTGTCTTATTTCATTGATAACCGTTGAGACGTTAATGTGATTAAACTTCCGATGATAGTAGTCAACTATCAAACGTGTGAGCGGATGCTCCTTTGGAAGTATTATCGGGTGCCTGGCGTCGACGTGCATCCAAGTGGCTCTTTCGATTCTTCCTCCAACTCGTAACACCATGACCATCTTCAGCAACAAACGGGTTTAACGCTTTAATTTGGCTCGTTACTTGAACCACGCCTTTTTGATATAGACTACCATGCTCATCAGCAAATATTTTTATTTGAGCAACTTTACAGAGATGATTTTCAGCTGCCAACTCTTCTTCGGCGATGAGTTCACCCTTGTGTAGTACTCGTTGGGTAGCCTTTGCTTTTAAGTTGTGGACGTAGCGAAATATCCACGCCATAGTTCTCTTCAAACGTCTATAATTTGAAAATCGATTAATAGTTGGTACAATTGTTTTTACTTGCCTGGCTATCAATAAGATATGGTTGGCTCGCAATTCATCTTCGCTTCTGTCCATAGTAGTTTTCATAAGTAGTTGACTCGGCCATTCTTCTTTACTTTTTAGCAAAAATTCCGGGCCATTTTTCCATCTACCTGTTGCCTTGCTTCGCCTTGTAAATGATGCACGCGTTGCTTCATCTGCTGGGTTTAGTTCCCCTGGGCACCAAAACCAATCTTCCACTTGACTGCTTTCCAATATCTCGGCGACCCTATTTGCAACGTATTGTTTGTAAACCCGATGATCAGCTCTGATCTATCTTATTACAGTGTGCGAATCGCTCCAAAAATAAATTTTATTAAACTGTATTGAATGGCATTTTACTACGCTATCCTTCAGTCGTACGCCCATAACGGCTGCTTGCAGTTCCAACTTCGGGACTGAATGGTATCGTGTCGGAGCACAACTATTCTTTGCTGCTACGAATGCAAGCTCTATACCTCTAGGCGTTTGTGCTCTCACGTACGCTACGACTGCACATGCCTCCTCACTTGCGTCTACGAAAACGTGCAGGTCCAGGGCAATATTGTCGAAATTTGTCAGGTAACAGCGTTGAATCCGAAAGTTTTCCACTTGTTTTAACTCCACCAGCCAGGCCTTCCATCGCTCAAACAGTTCGTCGGGTATTGGATCATCCCATCCTATGCCCCTCCTCCATATCGCTTGCATAAATAATTTTCCTGTCACCGTAAAGTTTCCCAGAAATCCAAGTGGATCAAAGATGGACATTACGACGCTAAGTACTTCACGCTTGGTTGGTTTCCTATGGAAGTTTACTATTTGTTGTGGCACCTTATCCAGTTGGAATACGAACACCAGTTCATCGGCCTTTGAACGCCAAAACATGCCCAGTATACGGTCCACGCGGCCGTCAATAGCTACATCTTCCTTTATGGCAGTGTTCGTGCTACCAAACGCTCTTTCAACTTTCGGTGAATTTGAAATTATATTTCTCAGCTCGAATCCTCCAGCGTTGTGAATACGTATGACTTCGCCGACGACCCGGATTGCCATTTCTTCTGTCTGAAAGCAATCTACATAATCATCAACGTAGTGTCGTTTTATTATGCCTTCGACGGCTCATGGTATCTCACTGGAATAGTCTTCAGCATTTTTGTTTTTTATATATTGAGCAATTGTCGGAGAACACGTAGCACCAAATATCATCCTCTCCATCACAAACACTTCCACGGGTTTTGTGGGGTTTCCATCTCTCCATAGAAATCGCTGATATTGTTGCTCTCTTTCATTTATTAACACCTGATGAAACATCTCTTTTATATCGCCACATACAGCAATCGGTGCTTCTCTGAATTTAAAGAGAGTAGCTATCAATGGTTGGTTTAAGCCTGGGCCGGATAATAAAGCTTTATTTAAAGAGATATTATTTATTTCAGCTGCGGCATCAAATACGATTCTTATACTATTTTTATTTGGATTTCTAACTCCGAAGTGTGGTAGATAAAATGATTTTGATGGACAGATTTTTTCTTCTCCCGGTTTAAGTCTTCTTGCATATCCATCTTCTATATAATGGTTTATTTTCTTTCTGTATTCAGTTGCATATTCTAAGTCCTGCCTCATCTTTCTTTCAACACTTTCTAATCTTTTCATTGCCATCGCCAGACTGTTAGGGAATGAAAAAGAATCCTCTTTCCACAACAACCCCGCCTCATATCGATCGCCCTTCCTTTTTGTTGTTTTTTGTAATATTTCAAGTGCCCTCTTTTCATCTTTGGATTGCATCAATTTCGTGTCTGGTTTTATTCCAAATGTTTCCATGTCGAAATATTGTTTCATCCTATCATTCATCTCTTTGACTGCATCAATTTCAGCATAAGAGTAATTTTTTTGTATATGGAATGACCGCTTAATGCATGGCTTATCATTGGTGTTAACTGGCCCATACACCATCCAACCCAATCTGGTTTTAACGGCAATAGGCCCAGGACTCTGTTGGCTATATGGGGTCTCTATTGGTACTGTTAAAAATGAGTGTATGAGACTGATAATGATTTTTGGCTGACCATTATAGCTTTCGATCGGCAAATTGCTTAGATACGGATTCTCTTTTATCACTTCACTGGCTTTGAATCTTTGGGTAGGCAATGATAGACTTGATGAGGTGAACACTTTGCTAATCTGGTATTTTATAGAGTCCTCCGTCACTCCACTAATGACAATGTCTACTATTTCAGTTTTTTCGCTTATTGTTTCATTATTTAACCAATGCAGGTCTAGGGTGTCCTCCCGACCATGTATATGTAGTTCTTCCACCAGGCTCCTTTCAATTATGCTAACGTTCGCTCCATCGTCCACGAAAGTATATGTGTTGATTATTTTATTCTTCCCATATATTTTCACAGGTATAATCTGGAATAGAACCCCGTCGATAGTTTTTTCGGAATCTGCACGGCAATTTCTATTCTCCTGTTGTGAAGTGGCTATTATTGATGCTGATGGCTCCGATATGTTTGACTGTACAATTTGCCTTGACTCGCCATGTAGCAGTGTATGATGCGTTCTTTGACACCCACTAATGCCACATCTTTTACGTGTAAAGCATCGACTCATCTGATGTCCCATCTTCAAGCACGCGAAACATAGTTTTAATTCTTTGATCTTGTTCCATTTCTCTTCTAAGACCAGTTGTGCAAATTTACGGCAGTTACTTACGTTACTGCATTGGCCGTCGCATATTTTACATCTTTTTTCAGCTACGCTTACATATGCGATACGACGATTTTCATTTGGCTTAGAGTTGAATCTTTTATTTAAATTTAAATTCTCAGCTGATCGTGTAGAAGTACTTGGTAAGGCGTCTGATACCATGTTGGCCATTCTTCGTAAATTGTTAAGCCATGAACTGAATTCGACTAGTGTTGGCGGCAGCTGCAGCTGGAGACATTTCTCAGCCCATTGCAATTGCTTGGGCGTTGAAAGCTTCGCCACCAGCTCACTTAACAATATGGGATTAGTTAAATGGTGCTCGCCCTGAACGTTTCCCAAAAAAGTGGTCATATTTGTAACTTTTGTTGCGAAACTCACCAATGCTTCCAGACGACTATCACTGACAGGAGGTAGTGCGCGGACCTTTTCTATCTGGCTTTTTATCAGAAGTTCTGCCCGTCCAAAGGTTTCTTTTAATGTGGATATAATAGCAGGTACGTTCCTCGCATTAGACAAAAGTGACTCAGCTGCTTCTTTAGCTTGGCCTTTTAATGCATCTCTCAAGCGCATTATATTATGCAAATCGGAATATTCAAACTCTCTAGAGGTACTTATAAAATCTTCGTAAAATATTTGCCACTCTTCTGGAGAGCCTGAAAAGAGTGGAAGTGGATATAATTTCTTCTGACGATGTACTGATGCCCTTTGGGTATCATATATATTGCTTCCAGATGCAGCGGTATGTGTTTGCATCGGTTCCTGCAACGACTGAACCCACGGTTGTGCAGGCGTTAAAAGTGGCTGAAGCTGAGCAGGGGTGGAGGGCTGCTCTGTTGCAGGTGACAGCTGTGACGACTGCGATGACTGTTGCATCTCTCTTCTAAGTTCGAGTACACTACATTGAATTCGCTCATTATTGGCTATCAGAATTGCCTGTATGGCTTGCATCTGTTTCTGGAACTCATTTCTCATATCACTTAATCGTTTATCAACTTGTTCCGAAATCACTTCAGCATAACTTTTATTATATATCACGTCATTGCTGTTTTCTTTTTGTACTGACGGCTCTGCAATTCTGCTTGTACTGGTGCTCGCCGACGGTAGGGTGCTGGTTATTGGCGTCGCGACTGCGGTAGCTGCTGACGTCGCGGCTGCATTTTCTGCTGACGTCGTAGCGGCACTAAGCGCTTGCGACGACATATTTGGCGGCGTTCTGTTTAACGGCATTCTTGTCGCATCAAAACGTACAGGTGCTACTCCTTTATTTACGCGACTACTGCTTCGGTTTGGGTGTTGAAATGATGACATCAACGGCGACAGAGAAATCAGTGGCTGACCCTTCTACTTGTTCAGTTATTGCAGTTGCGGTTAACGGCAGAATTTTGGTAGCGGCAGTGATTGATGAATATATTGGCGGTACGGCCAACTTTCCACATAAGAAAATATGAGTTTCACGGCACGTAGGTATGACAGCAACAGCTTTTTCAGTAGAGGCTTAATACTTGTTGATGGCACGGCTAAATTTCCTAAAAGGAAAAAATAAAGTTGTCGACGATCCGAGCGTAGAGGTCTAGAAAATTGAACTCTTGCAGTCACCCTCAAATAAGTCCCAAACACAGGCACGATGACTGCTAAATCCTTTTGTTTATTTTTCTATATTCGTAAAAATTCATACATATATATATATAGAAAATATAAAATATAGAGACAAATTAACTTACTCCTTTTTTGACCTCCGGCGACTTGCTCGATTGACTACCTAATAAAGCAAACCCGTTTAAGCAAAACGGATTTACTTTACTTGGCGGCAAAACGTCTGTCCCAAAGGTCAAAGTACAAACTAAGTTACATTGAGGTGCAAACGAGACAAAAATACAATACATTTTTACTTATGATTAACGAATGCATTAAGCCCCGTTCACATGAATATAACCTACATATGAATTTCAAATAATAATTCAATTAATAACAACTGCTATTATAATCTTATAATTCATCCAAGCAATTTATAGGTACAGAACCAGAATCAATCATCATGACCTTCTTGCCCAACATCCTAGCCTACCTCCTGCCTCATCGATTTAGCAGTGGGCGTCGCTCTACTCTAAGGGGGGAAAGTAGGTACACACGCCACTTTCCCAACCCCCACACCAGCGAAGCCCGCACGCTACACAAGAAACTAAACTGTCGATGCACTGAAGACTAATTTCAGGTGGCACTGTACTGCCCCGCAAACAGAAGCCTCACCTTCGAACTGCCGATACGCGAGGCCCTTGCGTTGCATAAGAATTTCATATACCAACAACAACAACATCCGTACTAAGAGTGACCGACTTAGCCTCGTTTCACACCAGACGGCAACACCTTGGTATCAATCATTCTTGTATCAAACACAGTCTTACCATATTTTTTTTGAAAAAATCTGTAGATTTCCCAAAAAAATCTGTTTTTTGGGGAAAAAACCTTTTTTTTTAAATTGCGAAAAAACAAATAGGAATCAAACACCTTTTAATTCAATTCAGTTTTATTAAAACATAAAAACATAACAAAACATATTTATAAGTATACAAAGAAGTATATAAGTTTAATAACAACAAATAGTTTTTTAATTCATATACATATAATTATTTATAAGTTTAATCAAAGCTTTAAAGCAAATAATTGGTATTTGAGATCGTGCTTATATTGCTAGATTTTTATGTCTGTTCGTACATTTGTTTATTAAAGTTAATTTTCATATTCTTCGTTGGCTCAAAGTTTGTACAATCATTGTTATTTTTCTAAAGAAAGTCTTTTGTTCTTAAAATACCACATAGTGTTGGGATTTCTAATTTATTTCTCATTTTAGTTTTATTAATGTTAATTTGAGAAAATATTCTTTCAACATTAGCTGTTGCCACTGGTACCGTTAAAATTGCATATACATACTAAATTTTTTAAGTGAGGAAAAATTTCAGATCCATCGGATCGTTTCAAGCTAAATATAGCATGCCAAAAGTTTTCGATATCTCTTTCTTCCAATAAGTTTAGCTCATCAAAATTAAAGTGACGTAGTTCACGCCATTCATCATCTATTTCCTGAATATTTGATTGAGCTAAACCGATTAAAGAACTACACAACTGTGAAATTCAAGGTACTTTTCCCATTGTGATGCTTGCTGGCCCAATAACTTCAACAGATACATTGAATTAAAATGGAAAAATTTTAAAATATCTGTAAAAACAGAAAAAATCTGTTTTTTCAACAAAAAATCTTTGGCCTCAAAAAATCTGTCAAAAACAGAGAAATCTGTCAATATGGCAACACTGATCAAACACAATAGCCACACACACATGGATATTGTTGTTGTTGTTTGCACATTCGTATGATGAATATTAGTGTGTGTGTGCTCACTGCAGAAGCGACTGATTTGAAATAGAAATTTTTATTTGCCTCTTTTTGGGGCTTGGGGTAAAATACACGAGAATGAATTTTCTATATGGCAAAGCTTTTTTATACAGAAAGTAGGGCTTAAAACAAGGCATTCGTGATTTTGCGTATAAAAAAGTTTTGCCATGTCATGAGAAAACAGAATGTGTTTAATACACACAGATACATACCTGACATAAAAAAAAGAAAACATTGTTGTGGGTCTAAAATTAACGGTATACCATGTTGCGATCGTTGTTTTTGGCGTCTACTGTCTGTATGTTTGTTTTGCTTCTCTCCTTCTTTTCTTCCTTCCACTTGTCCGCTTTTCTAGTGAATGCGGCCAGGCTAAAACCTACCAGACGATTCTGAGGTAGAGATGGCGCTGCCTCAGAATAGTAAAAATTCCAAAGAAAGGTAACTGACCGACTCGACCGCTGGAGCGGTCAATGATGGAATAGCGGAAGAGGCCGAGGAAATGGAAAAGATACAGTTTCAGGAGAGAAGAAAAAAAAACATTTAAGGCAGTGGTAGGGAAAAAACGGCCTCTATGCAGTGTTAAGTGTTTAGGAAGAAAGTTGTGTCGAAGAAATTTTTGTTGCCGCGCGCGTTCAAAATTTGTGTTTTACTGTGGAGGATTTTTGAGAGAGAAAAATAAGATTTTTTATTTGCATTCGTGTCTGATTTAGTGTGGATAGTCTCTCGTCTCGACGGTTGTTCTTGTTATTTGTGCTAATACAGCAAGAGTGTGAGCGGTTCCGAAAAAAAAAAATTAAAATAAAATATTTGAATTCAAATACTTCTTCCGCATTAAAATGTTGTGATTGTGCTGAATAGAGTGATAACTGTTTGTTTCCGGCCCATCCCATTCGAGAAAATCGGAGAAAAAAGGAGGCTGCCGCCCGCCCCCTAGAGATAAGTATATATATTATTTATTTAAGTTATTAAGTATACGAGTATATGTATGTTATTTATTTAAGTGTAAAGTAGAATGGTTAGTTATGTGTAAATTTATGTTGAAAATGTTAGGCTAAGGCGGCAAATATGGGGTGGGCTCGCTTGTCGTCGTGGAGGAGGATGCCCGGCTGAGAACCGGCAAAAATGGTGAGTTGAAGTTTTTTTTGTAGTGTTGTCCCACCCGATGCAGTGTGGCGGGTTAAGGACCACGACCATAGCTGTGAGCTAGCCGTGGCCACCACACTGCATCATTCTGGTGGTGCGGTAACAACCATTGCAAATGAAATGGGATTCCAATGTACAAGTATTTGTCCATAATAAGCAATAATAATACAAATAACGCATCTTCGCTCTCAGGGGTACCTAGTCACGTTTTTAGGGACATTGGCTCTATTTTTTCGGTTTCAGTACTAGTTGCGTATTTATTGTGTAGAATATAAAATGTTAAAAACAGTATGGCCTTTAATTTGATGTATGACACGGGCAAATAGCTTTAGCCGTTCCAGAGATATGGGTCGCCGAAGTCGCCAAACTGCCAAAAAATCGAGATTTTCAAAACTTTGAGGCCCCAGTGGCACGGGTTTACATCTTCCAATTGTGCTCAAACTTTGGCAATCTTAAAATCTAACATAATGAAACATTTTAGGGGGGTGCCCCCAAAAAAAACCGACATCGATTTTTTAAAACCACCTTAGTGTGTATATTAGAACATTTGACAACATAGAAAATATTTTACTTTTGGCTATTTTATACATTTATATACTGTATATGTGTGTTATATATTATTGTTATTCTTTAGTTGCTATATTAATAAAGTGCATTGCTTAAACGAAATTATTATTTTAAAATATTATAAGGCGTATTCGATTCGTATCTTGTATCGAGCTCGTATCGAGTTGTGCGACTACGGCCCGGATTCACAGTCATTGGTTTACCAATGACAAGGGTTTAACTAATAATATTTTATGTTAAGTGTTTAGTTAACCATTAGTTAAACCCCCAAATGCTGTAGGTTAACTAATAGTTAAACAACAGCTGATGCTTAAAGAATGGAATCCACATTTCTTTTTGTGGTATATATAAAATAGTCTCGCGAAAAAAATTATTAGAAATCGACCTCAATTTTTCCAAGAATATGATGCCAAAGATTTTCGTGACAGGTTTCGTTTCGCAAATGCTTTTAATAACACTGCGGTATTACGCTACAGGCAATGACTGTGAATCCGGGCCTAAAACAGCAAACGAGTATGTGGACAATTGGCAGCACTGTCTCAAAAAAGCACTGAATAATAAAAAGTCCCAGAGGAATTTTAATGCGTAATTTTTAAACTCGCTGGTTTTCAAGCAATTTTCAATTTGGAAGCAGTTTCTATCGAGGATAGAAAAATTCGCTCGTTTCATCCGCGGATAATTTATTCGATAACTTTTTCCATACAAAAGTATGTCCTGTCCTCGATAAGGTGGTGATTCGAATACGCATATAGTTGAATAACCAAAATTTGTAGATACTCTTTTCTACACCACCACTGAGCTAGAGTAAGTGGCGCGCTTTTTGTTGATGTAGTCTCCCCAATAGGCCTAATCCACATGTGTTTCCAATTGTACACCGTCCATTGCATGTGACTTTGGAAATTTCCCATAAATCGCCATCAATAAATTTGGTTCAATTAATTCAGGTAAGAATTTAATAAACCAACAACAATAACCAATTTGCCATCAAAAAACACCTCCAAGAACAAAATACCTGTTTCAAAAGGAAGCATGAAATTGAATGGTAAAAAGAATTGAAACATTTGATACAAAGCAAATAGCTAATAGAAATGATTACAAAGCCAAGTCACCCTCATTGCAAAATCTACACTCACCATCCTCAAAGTATATATGAACCTTAAAATATCGTATATAGGTGGACCGGAAAATCAGAGGGGTATAGAGTACTCACATGGAAGTGGCTACCTAAATTGTAGCATCATTTTCTCAAAAATAATTCAAATTAGTTTCGGTAAGTTTTCATTTGGAGTTACACTTTATAGCATAACTATATTATACTATTCCTCATTGATGTGCGCACACGCAGAGGTGCGGACGTATTCAGCGACCATAACCTAGTTGTATGCCAACTCCGCTTACGCCCCGAAGGCATCAGGAAGCAACAGAAGCGAAAGATGACCTTGAATCTGGAAAACTTCAACAACCCTGCAACGCTCCAACTTTACCAGGACACACTGTCTACTACCATTGCACTCTACGAACATGGACCGTCCTGGCAACAAATTCAAAAAGCCTGCACACAAGCTGCGGAAGAAACAGTTGGCCTCCAACATCGCAAAAGAAAGCCATGGATAAGCAACACCACCTGGCAATATATCGAAGAACGTAGAAGGATGAAAACCAAAGTAAACACTGCTTCATTATCCGACCGCAACAGGTTTCTCAGCGCGTACAATGCTATGCATCGGCAGGTCAAAAATTCTGTAAGGACTGATAAAAGGGCATATGTGGAGCGAATTGCTGGTGAAGCAGAGCGATCAGCAAACTGTAACAACTTGCGGGGCGTATATGCAGCCATAAAAAAATTGACTAATACGAAACCTAACATACCGCCTATCAAAGCTAGTGACGGAAGCATCCTAACCTCTGACGAAGATCAACTCGCTCGCTGGAGAGAATTTTTCGTGGACAATAGCGTAGAAGCGGAAAACAACACTGCGCCCTTCTTTGCTGAACAGCGAAGAAGAAACCCCAACAGAAACATCCCTGTCGACCCGCCCACCACAGAAGAAATCAGCCTAGCACTCCATAAGCTAAAATTCAACAAAGCTGCTGGACCTGACGAACTTCCTGCTCAACTCTTGAAGTATGGCGCTAATATAATCTCTCACGCACTCTACCCTATTATGCATAACATCTGGGCGACTAACACCATCCCCACTGACTGGAAAGAGGGAATCATAATCACTATTCCAAAAAAAGGAGATCTCAGCCAATGTAAAAATTGGAGGGGCATAACCCTTCTCAACTCCATCCTGAAAATCCTAGCTCTTATCATCTTAGATAGAGTGTCAGGTTTACTCAACAGCCAGTTACGGCGTGAACAAAATAGGTTCAGACCAAACCGATCTTGCGTGGACCACATCAACACTTTACGCATAATTGTGGAGCAATCTGTCGAATGGAGATCGCCACTATTTCTCCTTTTCGTGGACTTCTAACGTGCGTTTGACACGGTTAACAGAGACGGAATATGGCGCTCTCTACAAAATTGCGGAGTTCCGGACAAGATCATCGAACTCATTAAGGCCCTATATAAAGTCGCGAACCTTAGTGTGCGTTATAAAGGTAAAAATAGTGTCAACTTTAATATAAACAGAGGCGTTAGGAAGCTCAGCGATTTGGACTACGCTGATGACATCTGTTTCATGACGCACACGTTAGCAGGCGCCTCGTCAAGAATACGCCAACTAGCCGTAAACGCTCATGCAGCTGGCCTAAAAATCAACTTCTCCAAAACTAAACTTTTGCGACTGCAAACTGCAAATACATCTCCACTCACTGTACTGACAAATGATAACTCCACCATCAACATTGAGGACGTTGACAGCTTCTGCTACCTTGATAGCTACATAACAAAATATGGGGGTGCAACATCTGATGTGGCAGCACGCATAAACAAAGCACGGTCTGCATTCCGAAATTTAGATCGAATTTGGCGTTCTCGTGTGATATCGCTGCGCACAAAAATACGAATATTTAACACCAGCATAAAACCTGTTCTGTTGTATGGGTCTGAAACATGTTTGGTCTCAGAACAAATAACTCGACAACTTCAAACTTTTGTCAACAAATGTCTACGAAGAATCTGACGCATTTTCTGGCCGACAACGATCATGAACGAAGACCCGTGGCGCCTCACCAATAGCGAGCCTATTGACACACAAGTTAAAAGACGCAAGTGGAGCTGGATAGGGCACATTCTGCGTAGAGAAGACACCAACATTGCAAAGATGGCCTTTCAATGGAACCCACATGGTAGTCGGAAAGCAGGACGCCCACGATAAGCATGGGTACGCACTATCCACGCCGAAAGTCACCACAGAGCCACCTGGAACGAAATAAGACACCTGGCTGCTGATAGAAACCGTTGGAGAGCTTTTGTGACCGCCCTATGCTCCGACTAGGAGCGATATTTGACTCTTTTATAATTATGTCTTTTAGTTAACTTTGTTAGCATAAGTATAGTTTTATTGTGTCAAATGTCAGGGAATTAATAATAATTTTATACTATAAGGGAGAATCAATTGACCGAATTTTATAGTTTATATTCAATTAAAATAAAAACAACAGGAAATTTAATAAAATTTAAATATAGAAGCGGTGATGCAGAAGCAAATTAGCTGAAGCCATAACTCCAGTGAAAGCAACAGTACTGCAGTAATGAAAGTATGTATTGACAAAAATCTAAATAGCATATATATCAAGCAAAACAGAATTTATAGCGTCACTCATTGAAATATTCTGACCTATACAGTAGCAATAAACTTGAGGCGTCCTATAAATAATTGCAAAGAGTTAGGAAAGTAAGGGTACTAAATAACTTGTAGGAAGTATAGCATGCAATACTACACTAATTAGAACGAAACTTCTACTCTAATTGATGATAAGAAATAAGGAGGCTAAAAACTAAATACCAATAAAACTCTAATATACAATAACTAACTCCTCATTTTATTTACACAAAGTACACAATTTTTAGTCTGACACATCCCTATACTATAAAAAGAAATTAAGTTCCAAAGCTATACAAGCAATAGCCAACAGCTCCATTAATATTAAAATGTGCACAAGGAATTTAATTCTCAGGGAACATAATATGCTCAACCCAAATTCAAGCTTGCAGATGCCTTCAGACTTATGGCATGGACCACATTTTAACTAGATCCTAAATTTGGCAAATTTATTATTTGGTTGCCCCATGTGGTTGTTGTCAGAAATTCAATTGCACAGTTCCTGGCGCCTGATCTTGCTCAAATTGTCTTGAAGCATCCATCGGCAGTGCTTTCTAAGTAACACCACTATCCGAAATTTCAGGACCTCCAGTCTAAGTGTGACGCATATTCCATGCAAAAACCAATGTGGGTATTTTTTTTTATTAGTTTCGGTTACATAAGAGACAACTTTTAGTTGTTTTAAATGTCTTGTGTGACAGATGGAAACATGTCTCCAAATACTTTATAATGTATTTGGCAGATCTGGAAATATATATTAGAAGGATTTTTAAGGAGAAGATTTGGTATAATTTCGTTGTGAATATAAGAATTGTCAAAATTGTTCGGAAGTATGCATAACTTAACAATAATTTGGTAATACGATACAGTATTAGCATCCGATGTCAGGGAGAAGTTCCTGTTCAGATGAGTATCAAGTTCAACGTTGGAGTTAGTATTCAATAAGTTTGACTGTTTGACGATTTTCATAGATAATAATAAAATTTATAATTACTAAAAAATGAAATAAAATAAATACATTTAAATTTTTTACACTTATGAAAAATATCAATGTACGGTTCCTGAATACATTTAATATTCACTCTTTACTCAGTGCTCGTATTGAACAGTTCGGTGTATAGTTTGCGCTCTTCAATCGTTTAAGTATAGTGTTTCTTACCCTGTGCTTTAAAAAAAAAAACAACAGCAACAACAAAATTGTGTTACTCTTTTTCTGGGTAAATATACAACAATTAAAGAATAATTTCTAAAATCATGGCTTCCTCCTCTGGAGGAAACAGATTTTAACTGCTAGACCCAGACAGAAAAAGAAAAAAAACAAATATAAACATCGACAACCAACATGATTTCCCCATTCTTGGTTCAAAGCCCAGTTATGGAAAAACTCACAGCCCAAAATTCGTTGTTTTAAAGAGCAAAATGGAAACCAAACCTTTAAAAAGTTTTAATATATTTCTTGTAACCAAAGCTCTCGAAGGAATATGTTCTGAAAGTGTCCAAGAAATTACATTTACTAGAGACGGCAATTTATTGATTCTCACAAAAAATGAGAAGCAAACAAATAAATTCTTAAAAGCAACAAATTTAGGTGGAATATGTCCGATAGTAGCAAGTTTACACCCGACTCTAAACACAGTAAAAGGTGTTGTTTTTGCTCCACCACTGCGAGACTTGTCCGAAACAGAAATTCTTGACGGACTAAATAAACAAGATGTAGTAGAGTGCCAAAAAATTAAAAAATGTATTGATGGTAAAACTGTGAATACCTCTCTTCACTTTATATCATTCAATAAATACGAACTCCCAAAAGAGGTAAATATAGGGTTCCTCAAATACAAAGTAGAAGCATACATTCAAGCTCCTCTGCAATGTAAAAATTGTCTGAAGTTGGGACAAACCAAAAAATATTGCAAAAGTGAAGCAAAGTGTGAAGTCTGCGCGTCTGCAATCCATGACCCAACACCATGCACCAAGGTCGAATGCATAAACTGCAAACATGCTCACAGAGCAAATAACAGAAACTGCCCAAGCATCAAGCAAAGGCAAGAAGTTCTAAAAATAAAAACAACAACAAAATGTACATATCAAAATGCCGCACAAACTGTAAATGCAAAACCACAAAATTACGAAATTCCAGTTGAAACACTAGAAAAAGCGATTGAAGAAAGATGTAAACGTCTCTCTTTCCAAAAACCTCTCTCTTCCACAATTTCAAATTCAGCAAAGGCTGAATCCCCCTACCCACAACTTCACAAACAATAACAAATTTTAACAAGAAACCAATCTCTACTCTCCCAACTCCACTCAATACAAACAACTTTCAATCATTCAATACAATAGCAAAACACAGTAATCAGTCAACTTTAGATCAAACACTCACAAATAACAAAAAGAAAAACACATATTCAACTACCACCAAAACTATATCAAACCCAATATTAAAACCAGCACTTATTAAATACGATAAAATTCAAACACATGTAAGCGATTCAGATTCACCTAGCTCGCCCCATAATTCAATTTTATCTGGAAGCACTAGCCCCTCGTCTAGCGACAGAGAGATGAATTGATGCTTTTATTGTTATTAGATTAATAATAATATTAAGCAATAATCTCTGATTGTTATGGTCCTAAAAATTCTGCAATGGAATTTAAACGGCTACTATAATAACTTACATGAGCTCCAAATACTAATTAATCACCATTCACCACACATTATAGCCATACAAGAAACTCACCTCACAACCACACAAATAAACCTAAACGGATACAACAGTATTATAACTAACACTACCACACAATGTAATGCCAAAGGAGGTACAGCTATATTCATAAAAAAATGCATAGATTACACACCAATTAGCATCACCTCCAATCTTTGCACAACAATCATTGAAATACAAACAGAAATTAAATTAACAATAATCTCAATTTATTTGCCACCAAACATAACAACGTCATGCAGTGATATTTTACACCTTGTTAACAATATTTCCTCTCCACTTATCCTCTTAGGCGACTTTAATGCACACAATACCATCTGGGGGTCCAATAAAACAAACTCCAGAGGTAAAGAAATTGAACAATTCATGCACCACACTAATTTAACACTTTTAAACAACGGCTCACCAATCCATCTATCTACCCATTCCACTTTCACAAATATTGACCTCTCATTTTGTTCTGCAAATTTACTCCCTTTAATTTCATGGCATATTGAACCACAACTATATGGTAGCGACCATTTTTCGATTGTCTTGTCCATGACACATAACCATACTAGATCAACCAATAGAAACTCTAATTACAAATATATAATGGATAAAGCTGATTGGAGTAGATTCCAAAAACTTGTCAGTAAAAAAACCGTGGAAATAACTGGCAATATAAATAAAGATGCTACTCGCTTTCAAAAATTTATCATCGCTTCTGCTAACGAATCTATCCCCAAAACATTAGGTAAAACTCTACATAAATATTCCTACTGGTGGAACGATGAATTGTCTAAACTTCAAAAAGCTAAACAAAATAGATGGACAATTTTTGAAAATAATCTAACACCAGATAATAGGTTACTTTACAGAAAATCGAATGCGAAATTTAAATTTGAAGCTAAGAGAGCAAAAAGGAAATCATTTCAAGACTTCACATCTACCATCAATCCAAATACTCCTACTCAAATTCTGTAGAAAAATGTACACCGACTTTATGGAAATGAAAGTTATCGAAAACTGAGCACCCTCGTTCTACCTAATGGTACCATTTTAAATGAACCAATCGACATTGCCAATCATTTTGCAATATTGTGGTCCGAATATTCAAATGATTCCAATTTTACTAATGAATTCCAAACCCTTAAAAATAATACAAATTCCAACACCGTATCATACACAATAGATACAATAACAAAATCAATAGAAAACGAAATAACACTGATTGAGATCAACGCAGCTTTATCATCAGCAAAAGGTACTACACCAGGCTATGATAAAGTCTCTTACTAGATGCTAAAAAACCTACCTATCTCTGGCAAACACAACCTTCTCAACATCTACAACCACATTTTCAACAACAACATTATTCCTCAAATTTGGAAAACAGCAACTGTTATACCACTACCAAAACCCAATTAAAAAGGAAACTCATTTGAAGGACACAGACCTATTTCCCTAGTTTCCAGCATATCAAAGACATTGGGAAAAATCATTTCAAAACGCCTCAATTGGTTACTTACCAGGAAAAAGCTCATAAATCCAAAACAAGTAGCATTTAAACCACTAAAAGGAACAATTGACGCCCTACTATACCTAGACTATCTAATCGCTAAGTCAATCTCATCAAAAAAACATTTTTCGGTAATATCGATCGATTTTGAAAAAGCCTTCGATAGAATTGGCAAGCATGTTATAATATCTCAATTAAAAGAATGGAAAGTAGGACTAAAAATTATAAAATATATTGATGCTTTTCTGTCGAACAGGAAAATAAGAGTTAAAGTGGACGGAAATCACTCACTAATATGGCCACTTCAAAATGGTATTCCACAAGGTTCACCATTATCAGTTACCCTTTTCCTTGTTGCATTTGAAAAATTAAATAAAATAATAAATCGTAACCATTTTTTCAACCACACAATCTACGCAGATGACTTATATATCACAGCCAAATCTGATTCCCTTTCCATACTCCAAAATAAAATCAATATTCTTTTTGCAGACATAAATACCTGGCTAAAAAAATCAGGGTCTAAAATATAGTTTGAAAAATCTAAAATACTCCATGTGTGCCGTAAAAGAAACTGTGATCCTGTTAATATTTTAATTCAAAACAAAACAATAGAAAATGTAAATAATCTCCGTATACTTGGTATTATATTTAACAATAGATATAGATGGTCTCCACATATTGATTATTTAAAAGTATCTCTCAACAATAGATTAAATTTAATTAAATGTATAAGCAGTTACAACAGCCAAGCACACCCAAATTGCAACATAAACGTACTAAAAGCTGCATTATTGTAGAAAATAGACTACGCACTACCTATATTTGGAAACGCACCACAATCACAACTGAGGAAAATAAATTCAATTTATAATGCAGCTGCCCGTTACTGTCTGGTTGCATTTCGGACCACACCAATAACCAACATACTGACAGAAGCCGGACTACTAACATTAACTGATAGAATGGCGTTGCTCACTTCACGGCTGATCCCAAAAATAATTTTGCCAGCAAAAAATCCAATGAAAATATATCCAACCAAGCAAAAAGAAAAATAATACGTCAGCCCTCTACTATGCATAGAATAATATCCTCAGCAAAACTCATTGGAATCAGTATAAAAAGCCACATAAAGTACAACACGAAACATCCACCATGGCTACTAAAAAAAGAAAGTGTAATTTGTAAATTATTCGCTCTCTCAAAAATTACAACCACTGCCACCATATACCATCAAAACTACAAAGAAATTCAAAATTCTTGGCTAAAATGTGGATGGAAATTCATGTATACTGACGGCTGAAACAAACGGTTCCGGATTTGCTGTGATAAATGCTAACATGGAAGTACTCCAAGTGTCCCAATTACCTGCATACTCCTCAATATTTACAGCCGAAGCCGAAGCAATATATACAGCTTTAAAATATTGCAAAATACAAAAAGGAAAGTATATTATATGCTCCGATTCACAGTCGGTTATCAAAGCTGTTCAAAACCCATCACACGGAGACGAAACAATATGCAAAATTCGTGATATTTTAATCACACTTCCCCATAAAACAAAAATAATGTGGATACCGGGACACGCTGGAATTATTGGAAATACCCTGGCCGACGAAGCCGCAAAATATGCTACAAGTGCACCACTTTTAATTCATCCCACCTACAGCAGAAGCGACTTAAAAAACCAAATAAATGCATACCATTCTATCCAACGAAAACAAAGCTGGACTCAATAGTCGCACAATTATAAACTAATTAACCCAGACGGGAATGCATCCAGATACCCAAGTAGCATATCCAAATTGAACTTACGAAAATACATAAGGATCCGTCTTGGGCACACATTGATCACACATAAATATTTATTTGAAGGAACATTACCACCAACCTGCCCACTTTGCAACTCCCACACACTAACAATAGTCCATCTCATCAACAGCTGCCCGACTGTGGTTCAAAAACAACTACATTTTTTTAAACAAATCATTTTTCCACATGCATTACAAAATATATCCACAGAAAACATAAAAGACAAACGTGGAGTAACTTCACTGCTCCACCTCTGTCAGATATACTTTGACATATAAATATAAAATATATATGTATATACTTTTATTAGTTTAATACTAGTTAATTTTATTAATAGTTAGGCCGAAGACCTAGTTGTTAGTTGCCTAGGTACTAAGTTTAGCATTAAGTTTATTTGTGTATAAACTTTTCTAAAATAAAATAAATAAATACTACATTTAATATTCTACGCTGCCGAATAAGAACATTTGTATTATTATATATATGCATTACATGTGCAGGAGTTAACAAAGTCGACTTGGCTGAATGTTTCTTTTCCTAAAGCCGCTCGAAATGAATGTACACACTGCAACCGGTCCATTTTTAACACACAAAGCAAACTATGTAAATGTATAATATCATACAGTCTAACATTCATGGCTCAGGGCAATAAAATTGTTTCAGTTTTAGTGGTTTTTCAGAAAATAAACTAATTACGTATTTGACAATTAATGTCAAATATGATGTAAAATGTAATTTTTTTAAATCATGAATCTGTGCTTGTGATTATTATAGACATATGTACATAGTTATAGTCATTTGTATATGTATGCAAGGTGTAAATTATGCGCTTAATGTATGCGATTTCGTTGATATTCATAAAACATTAAGTATTTAATTTATCAGAAAGCAAGAGGGTCTGCGATATTGTCATTATTGAAATTCGTTTTCATTCCAATTTCAAATTCAGAAATAAAGAAATAAAAAATAACATACCCACATTCATATGCATACATACATATGCATGCCGTAAACCTGCAAGCGAGCATACAAACAAGTTAAATAAAAGAGTTAAACCGTTTGGTTTGTTTTTATTTATAATTATTTTAGTTAAATAAAAGAGTTAAACCTTTTGGTTTGTAGTTCTTATAAATTATTTTATTTCAGAAATTATATCAACTCAACGTCTAAACGAGATCATTGCTACCGTTCGACTGCCTCCTCTTCAATTATACGAAACCGGTTGACATAGTAAAGAAGGGCAACAACAAATACTTTAACAATAAACCGTTAATCTAGAGTACAATAGAAAAACATTTTTGTTTTAGTGATTAAACACATAGTCAGAACATTAATAGTTGGAGAAAAAAGAGAGAGAGCGTAAACATGTAATATATAACTTGCCCTCCCTTAAAATTCGAGTCTCTTCGAATCCAATATACATATATAAAAAAATTTTGTTTAACTTTATATATTACATGTAGTCTTAATACTATTTCTTATTGTTATTTATTACTAAAATAGTTATTATATGGCTGAATCTTACGTATATAATTTATAATGACAAATACCAATTTTTGTTTTTTTTTTTTTTTTTTTTTTTTTTAATTCATATACTGTCAATTGGTTTAGGAGGTCTTTTAAAAAGTACAACATCTACTTTGTTTGGATTACTGTAGTGGTATTTGTTAAAACGTTTGGCTGTTTTTTGCCTAGCTGCGTTTGGATTTTTCATATATAGATTTGGTTGAGTTAAATCAAAATTGGGTATATGTTCTCTATTATTATTTTCTCTATTAATGTTCTTATTTTTATTTTCCTGAATTCAGTCATGAATTTGTTTTAAGTTAATGTTACAATTATTGATAAAATCAAAAGGTTTTATTTTGGTAGTACTATGGATGGTATTATTATAAAAATGTACTGATTTTAAAACCAAGTCTTCGGCATCATTTATATTTTCGGAGTTTTTTAATATTCTAATGTGTTCAAGAATGGTAGAATGCAATCGTTCTATATCTGAATTACCAGTGTGAGAATGAGGTGTTGTGAAATGAGGATTAATACCATGTTCTTGACAAAAAAGCTTAATTAATGCGTTATTGAATTCATTGTCCATTATAATCATTTGTGGTCTTCCTAAGATCGCGATTCTTTCTTCTAATTTTCTCCTAACAGTAATCATGTTTTTATCGCTTATTTTATGTGCTGAGGCTATCTTCGAAAATCGGTCTATTGTGGTTAAAAATTACGTTTTTTGAATTTGAAAAATGTCAATGTGAACTAATTCATTTGGTTTTTCTGGAGTGTGGGTGTGTTGAAATTGTTTTCTAATAGGTTTCCTGTCGGTTTTATTTTCGTTACAGACTCTGCAACTATTAATGTAACGATTTATGTAAGCGAACAGTTTTGGGTAAAAATAAGAATCTTTTATTTCTAAATAATTTTCTTGAATTCCTCTGTGATTGCCTTTATTATGAATATCTTCGATAATATTCAGTAAAAGCTCTTCATTCCCAATATCAACTGCTAATTTTGTACATTTAATGAATTTAATTTGGGAGTCATTAGAAAATAAATGTACAAGTCTTATTTGGACTTCATTATACAACCTGTCATTTAATTCCGAGTATATGCCTATCGTTCCTCTTCGGATTTCCCTCCTAAATAAATCGTTTAGAAAGTGTATATTATCGATATCATCTTTCGATATATATATAATTTTAAAGTTCTTATAAATTATATCAATTTCTTTTTCTTTTCTATTTACAATTCTAATCTGTAATCTGTATTTATTAACAATAGTATCTGCAATAGGGAAATGGATATTTGTATCTTCTTCTGAATTTGTTTCTAATGTAGAGTGAAAAACGTTAAGTCTACTTAAGAAATCAGCTACCTTGTTTTCCTTTCCTTTAAGATATTCAATCTCGAACTGGAATTCATCCAGCAATATTTTCCATCGGATTATTCTTGAATTTGGGTCTTTTAAGGAATATAACCATTTAAGAGGTTGATGGTCAGTTTGTATTAAAAACTTTCTGCCATATAAATAAGGGCGAAAATATTTGGCGGACCACACAATTGCCAAAAGTTCCTTTTCCAACGTGGAGTAATTTTCCTCGTAGCCGTTAAGCGTTCTACTTGCAAAACTTATTGGTTTTCCATTTTGGCTCAATACTGCCCCTATTGCATGATTACTTGCATCAGTTGTCAAAATAAATCTCTTTTTGAAGTCTGGGTAAGATAATAATGGAGGGTTTGTTAGTATTTCTTTCAATTTTTCAAAAGCATCTATATATTCCTGATCATTTTTGTCTATTTTTGAATTTTTCCTCAAATATTTTATTATGTGATTTGCAATTATTGCATAATTTTTTATAAATTTCCGATAGTAGCCGGTCAACCCAAGAAATGATTTAATTTCTTTATTTGTCTTCGGTAATTTAACATTTTGAACAGCTTTTATTTTTTCAGGGTTAGGTTTTATACCTTTATTTGTAATTATATGACCCAAAAAATTTGTTTCCTTCAGCAAAAATTTACATTTTTCGATTTGGATTTTTAAATTATATTCATTGAGCCTATCAAAAATTTTTTTTAAGTTTTCAAAATGTTCAGGCAACGAAGTAGAAAATACCAGAATATCATCCATATAGATGACGCAAATTCGGTTTATAAAATCACATAATACGTGATTCATCATCCTTTGGAATGTTGAAGGTGCGTTCTTTAACCCGAACGGCATCCTCACGAATTCGAAATGCCCACTAGATGTGGAAAAAGCGGTTTTTTCGATGTCATTTTCGTCCATAAGGATCTGGTGAAAGCCTTTAGCTAGATCTAAAGTTGAAAAATATTGCGCTCTTCCTAGTTTATCAAATAGGGACTCAATATTTGGTAGTGGAAATTTATCGTCCACTGTTACCTCATTCAACTTCCTGTAGTCTACCACTAAGCGCCATTTCTGTATACCGGAATCACCTTTATTTTTTTTCACAATCCATAAAGGTGAATTGTATGGAGATTTACTGTGCCTAATTATGTTTTGATTAAGCATTTCTTTAATTTGTTTATTTATTTCGCTTTCTAGTATCTGAGGGTGTCTGTAGTTTCTACAGTAAATAGGCCTGTGTACTTCAGTAATAATTTTATGCTGAACACTATTGGCGGTGGTTAGGTTTTGACCCTCAATGTAAAACGTTTTTCTATTTTTCTGTAAAAATTTTGTCAGCAAAACAGTTTCTTCTAAATTTAAGTCTTGGGATAACATTTGATTTATATTAAATTCTGTTTTTTCTATATAATTAATTTCATCTAATTTGTATGGGAGGCTATCCAAAAAAAATATTTTTTTATTATTTAAAATTATTGAATCAGTCTGCATATTTATTATACCATTCATTGGTCTTAAAATATTCTGTCCAATAATTGCATCGAAATTCTTTTTATGAAAGTTAGCCAACTTCCACACCATGTATCCGTCCTCACCAAACTCTCTTGGTAACTCAGTTATAATCTGTTTATTAATCATATAATCAGTATTAAGCGATGACAATTTAATAGGTTGTTTAAAAAAAATCCGAGTACCCGAGTTGTGGTAATTTATTTTCGTCAAGTAATGATGTTGAAGAACCTGTATCAATTAAACATTTAAGAGTTGTATTTTCAATTGAAATTTCTATTATTGGTAAAAGTGATTTGAGGCAGCTATAGGAAAATTTACTTCTTCATTATTAGAGTTAATTTGCATGTGGTCTATTTCCATTGGCTCAGTTGGATGCTGTGTAACAGGAGTATTGTAATTTCTGTTGTCATAGTTATTATTTCTAAAGCGAGGCGAGTTCTGCACGTAATTGTTTTGATATCTGTTGCTAGAATTATTATTACTAGAGTATTGATTATTTGGATTTCTATTGCTATAATTATTTCTATTATTAACAGAATTTTGGTGTTGATTTGAATTATTTGAATTTCTATTTTGTAACTGACTATTGTTGTTTCTATAATTTATATTTGGGTTTGATTGTTGCTTAAATGCTGGTTTCGGATTAACTATTACAATATCTTGCATTAAATTGTTTTCAATGAAAAAGGAATGGGCTGCACTGATAGATTTAATTTGGTTCTGTATAAGCAATGACTTAATATTAATTGGAAGATAGTTAATATAAATATCAAAAATAATTAGTTCATTGTTTCCCGGAGCATTTAAGGGATCTGGTTGCAAGCAATTTTTTGTTCATTTCACTCAAAATATTGTTTAGTTTTCCATAAAGCTCTTCGTAATTGCTCGCTCGAATGTTAAGGGCATCACACCGTAGATTAAAAAATGAACGTTTAACTCCAAATTCTTCTTTTAGCTTATGTAAAATTTGATCCCATGTTGGATTTATGAGTGATTCAAGTACGCTCAGTGCTTTCCCTTGCACTCTATTTATTAGTACTTTCTGTAGTACGACTGTGTGCTCGGCTGGCGTCAGTTCCAACACTGTTTCCACATCTCTTAAAAAATTGCTGAGAGCATACTCGTCGTGGCCGTTGAATATGGGTAAACTTCTCGCTTCTCTCAAACTCTCCGCTAATGTTAAAGCCATAACGAAAATGTAGTCTCCAAGTGCAGAAATAAGAAAAAAGTTTGATGATTGTCTATTGTTTGTTGCTAGTTCGTTGTCTGTTGTATTCTGTTTGTGGTTGTATTTTTTTTTTTTGTCGTATATTTTATGTTTTGTTTGTAGTTTCGTTGTTAGTTATTTATCAAATTTTTTTTTCAACTAAAATTTTTCTTTAAATGCAAAATTTTTCCAATTTATTTCATATATTTTTGATCAGATTTGTAGTTATTTGACACTTCACTGCTTCAAAACTTAGTATGGTTCGTATCACAGGATGCAATTATTCTGATTACATCCCATCCTCGTCGCCAGTTAAATAAAAGAGTTAAACCGTTTGGTTTGTTTTTATTTATAATTATTTTAGTTAAATAAAAGAGTTAAACCTTTTGGTTTGTAGTTCTTATAAATTATTTTATTTCAGAAATTATATCAACTCAACGTCTAAACGAGATCATTGCTACCGTTCGACTGCCTCCTCTTCAATTATACGAAACCGGTTGACATAGTAAAGAAGGGCAACAACAAATACTTTAACAATAAACCGTTAATCTAGAGTACAATAGAAAAACATTTTTGTTTTAGTGATTAAACACATAGTCAGAACATTAATAGTTGGAGAAAAAAGAGAGAGAGCGTAAACATGTAATATATAACTAACATTCGCACATGTAGTAAACACACATGCACATATGGAACGAAAAAACCAGAATGTGTGTCTACAGGTTTTGCCCTTGCATTGCCGAGCACACTTCGGGTGTTGAGTTAAATAACTTTGCCATAGTCAGCCACGCAATTTTAACTCACATCGTTGAGTGAACAGTGCGATGCAGCATTTTTCTAGTTTATTGTTTTTGGCCAAACTATCGCATGTGCTATGCAGTTCCATAGCACATTCGATAGCTTGGCATCGTAGCGACGATATGTACATATATTCACAAAAAAGATAACTAAAATCGCACCTCGATATTTCTATGCGCCTGCATATAGTTTAACATATTTTTTATCTCTTCCTCTGTCCATTCCTTCACTTCGTTTTCCCTTTTTCGTTTGAGATTTTCATTAGACATTGAATGTGAGATATAAATAAAATTTATATTTTATATTCGTTTGTATTTTAACCACATCAGATCCCAAATATTCCCAAACTTACCCCTTCAAATTCATTAAAATTTGTTCACTCCGATACCATATGTAAATTCTACAATTTTTGTCATCAGACAAATATTTTAAACAGTATATAAACTTTAATTAGTGTATAAGCTTTAATTAGTATAAGCGAGCTGAAGGCCCTGGCAGCTAGTGCTCCCCTTACAATGTAAAATAATAATTAAGTTATTGTTTTTCAAGTAATAATAATAATAATAATTATTGTTCGTTTGTAAACAAAAAGCAATTGTAAATGCCAGAGCTACCAATATAAAATGCTAAATTTGTGATTCGCTAAAATTTGTCTTTTTTGGTGCTCTCATTTAGTTCAATTTTTATTATTTTCCAACACTACAAAGAAGCAGTTAACTACATAATCTGTATGTATGTATAATGGTGTGGGTCGCGCAAAGTTGGTTATTTTCCTTCAGTCTCTTTTGTTGCTGTTGATATAACCACATAACCACATAACCCGATAAGCCTATCGTGAACAACCTAAAAGTAATGACACCAGTGACACCCAACGTCATGTTGCACTAATATTCAAGAAAATCCATAGAGCACACACTAAACAACCTTACGCAAGCAACAACCCAATTCATGTATACAATGCAGCTAATGATGCAGGAACTCATGAAAATCCAAACCGTGCTCCTACAGGCTATATTAGCAAATAAATGAAGGCCACGGAGTATGCAAACATACATACGAATTAGAATCCTTCATTATAAGCAATCAAATAGATGTCATGTTAATGGCTGAGACAAACCTTACGCAATTTAAAAATTTTAAAATAAAAGGCTACGTTATTTACGACACTAAACATCCAAGTGGGATAGCACGAGGCGGTGCAGCTATCATGGTAAACACTCTACTTAAGTACTACACATTACAAGAATACACAGAAATATATATGCATGCAACATCTATCATTATTGAATAATATCCACAAAAAATAACTATTTCAGCAGTATACTGTCCCCCAAGGTTCAACATAAGAAAATAACAATTCGCACACTTTTCCCTGGGAAACCGGTTCATTGCTGGAGGTGACCACAGTGCCAAACATACACACTGGGGGTCTAGATTTATAATGCCAACGGGCAGAATCTTTCTATCTACAATATTCAACACAAACCTTGACTTTATATCATTCGGTCAACCAACTTATTGGCCTACCAATATTAACGAAATTCCAGACTTGATTAATTTTGGAGTAACTAAAAACATAAAAAGAACTCAAATAAAATGAGTAGGTTCATTTGATTTATCTTCAGATCACTCTCCTTTCATTGTGTTCCTTAATATGACAGCAGATATGGTAGTACCACCAGAGCACCTCACAAATAAAAATACTAATTGGCTCAGGTACAAAAAATATATAAGCTCACACACTGAGCTAAGTACTCCTCCTCTCAAAACTGAAAAAGAAATCGACATAGCAATTGGAAATCTCGTAAGCGTAATAACTGATGCTGCTATAATTGCAACCCCTGATACCAGCATTAAAAGCAATAAATCAATAACACCTTTAATGATAGAAAATCTTATCAAAGAAAAGAGAAAGAAGCAAATCTGCAGATCACCCAGCTTTAAAAAACAGTTTAACTATTGTTCAAAAATGTTAAAAAATACTCTAGCTTACGATAAAGAAAAGTGCTTACAAATCTATCTTCAGAACCTTACAGCAACAAAACAACGTGATTACTTCCTTTGAAAGGCAGTAAAAAGGTTAAAGCGCCCTATTAATGGAGAAGTGCCAATAATATTAGCAAACGGTACGTGAGCTCGAAGGGACTCGCAGAAAGCTGATGCATTTGCGCAACATTTAAAAAATGGGCTTACACCTAATACATCCATAATAAACATTAATAGAAGTATACAATACAAACCACCAACTACAGTATCACACAACTCTATTCACTTTACGGATAGAGAATTCGTAGTAAAACAACAAACATTCACCTCTCGAAGTTACGAAATAAGAGCAGGCATACCTCAAGGAAGTCTACTTGGCCCCTTTCTCTACCTCATTTTCACTTTAGATCTAATAACAAATGAAAAATTTCTGACATTGACGTTTGCAGATGACACAGCAATACTAAGCACACATACTGATCCAAGGATAACAACTCTTAATCTTCAAACCCACCTGCATGAAATAGAGCCATGGCTACGGACATGAAGGATTCAAATTAACGAATTAAAATGCCCACATGTGACTTTCACAATAAGACAACTGTCCCTCCATTCACATTAATGAGCAGTCCATTCCACAAAAGACAGAAGTTAATTTTCTTGGAGTGTATCTTGACAAGAGGTTAGTTAACATGGAGAAAACACTTAGAAATGGAACGTATTCAAGCAAAAACGAGTAAAGAAGTCTGAAGTCTGGTTAGACCGACTACAAAATACCCTTTACCTTTTCTTGTGCGTGCAAGTTCAACAATTGGGAAGTTTTCTTCATAAATCATCATTAGGAGCATACTAACGGTAATTTTTGGTAGGGTACCTTGAATTGATTATATCGACCCCATTTCTTGTGTATGGCTTTATAGTGTCAATATAACCACTAATATATAATTTTGTCAAAAAATATTGTATAGGTCGCAAGTTATAATAATATGTGTGGGCGTGGCCGTAAAAATAACACGCCCATTTTTTGTGCGGTGTTTAATGTTAGTACCCGCAACATTCCTGTGAAATTTCGTTGATAAATCTTTCATAGGAACCTAGTAATGATTTTTAGTTAATTGTGGGCGTGGCAGTGGCAATAATCTGCCCATATTTGGAATGCATGCTAGTACAGATCCAGTGTATACATTTACCAATTTGTTTTCGTATATCATCACTAGAAGCATAGACAGGGTAACTGTCTTTAAGTGGGGTCCCCAGAGTTCATTATATGGGAGGGAGGCGTATCCTTCCTCTGATCGACGGCGAATCTTGTATATGACTTTGTAGGGTCCATATACGTACTAATGTATAATTTCGACCAAAAATATTATATAGGTCGTAAGTTATAATTATATGTGAATAGTGGGCGTGGCTGTAGAAATAACACGCCCATTTTTTGTGTGGTGTTTAATGTTAGTACCCGCAACATTCCTGTGAAATTTCGTTATTAAATCTTTAGTAGAAAGCTTGTAAAGATTTTTGGCTAACTGTGGGCGTGGCAGTTCTAGTATGATCTCCATATTCTGCACACACACTATTATCGACCCCATGTATGTTTCTGCAAATTTTTATTCCGCTAGCATCAATACGAGCATAGGTAGGCCAATTTTAATTTTTGATCCGAAACTTCCTTATATCAAAAGTGGGCGTGTCTTTTCCCTGATCAGCCCCATTTGTTGCAGATAGCTTTATTATGTCCACATGTTCCTTCAAGTAAAATTTCGTTCATAAATCTCCGCCAGATCTTCAGTTATTAATAATTGTTAATAGTGGGCGTGGCACTTATATATATATATACCGCCCACTTTTTGCATAGTGTTTAGTGGGACCCACATCTCCATATCTGCCAAATAGCATCACGATTCCGTCAATTGGACCGAAGTTATAGTTATTTTAAAAAATGTGAAAAAAGTTCCTTATATGGGAGGTAGGCGTGGTCTTTGTCCAAATTGGCCCATATAGCAATCTGGTTCTGTATCTTTGTCCAGACTATACTTTTGCAAAATTTCATTAAGATAGCTCTAACGGTGTAGAAAAAAAGTGGCCACAGACGGACAGACGGACAGACGAACGGCCAAAATCAAAATTGCTTAGAAAGTGATTCTGACCATATCTGTATATATACGAGTATGTCCATACCTACCACGCCTCCTTCTTGAAATTGCAACCCCTCTCAAAAGCACAAAGTTAATATACCCTATTTACCTTTTTTTTGAAAGGTAAAGGGTATAATCAAAGCTATTAATATGAACTGACTTATTGGTAGAAATTCAAAATTTTCATTGGGAATTAAAATTCTTCTTTCAATACAACCATTAAACCAATATGGAACTATGGGATACAGTTGCTCCAACATAGAAAAGGCACAAAAATTGCAACCTAAACTACCAAGAACTCTCTGCAAAGCGCCTTGGTACGTCAAAAACTCGAACATTCATAAAGATCTAGAAGTAATCACAGTTAATGAAGAGGTTAAGATGGCATCCTAATAAACTTGCAACTAAACTATTTCAGAGAAAATATATTTCTCTTTCCCTTTTCCTTTCTCTAGTCTATAGTAAAATTTAATCCGCCCCCCGTGGTCTAGCGGTACGCATGCTAGGTTCACACCCCGAAGGTTGCAGGTTCAAATCCTGTCACGAGCTTGGTCTCAAAAATGCTTCTTTCTAAAAAATCTTGTTCTCTTCGAGTCGAAGGCCTTAGTAGCTAGTACTCATTCCCCAACACCTTGCAGTCATAATCAATTATGGTGTAAGATGTAATAATAATAATAGTAAAATTTAACCTGACATAAATAAAAATAATGTAAATATGAAATAATATTAACTATTCTGAGCATTGGCAAAGAGTATCTTGCACGGTAATATTAAGATTGCAGTAATTTTTTAGATTTGTTTACTTAGTGTCATTTTCCAAAAAGGAAAGATCCAATAAATAAATATGAATTAAAATTTAAAAAAACGCTTTGTTACCATTTATCTGGCTGCAAACTTATTGTTACCGTTGAATTTGTATTCGCAATACCAATTGGTAACAACTTTTCCCAAAGCTTTTATACTGCGGTAACAATATAACCGCAGCCGATGCGGCCTAAGGGCATAAATGTTGACCCACTACACAGCTTATAGTAATACATGGTAACTAGTTCTTTAACCCACACTTTGTAGCTATATAAGGAACTATCTACTTTCGGCGAATGACTACCAATATCCTACAGGGTTTTAACTACAGATCCACATTTTTTTATACATATGTATGTATGTACTCGTATGTATATGTGTATCTTTGGATGTATGCATAAGAAACCTTAAATAATAAAATCTATAAAACAACCATAAAATAGTAAGCAAAACAAAGAATTCTTTAATACAATTTTTCAATATATACATATGTACATATACATATACATATATATGTAAGTAATTATTTTCTGTGTGTCTGTGTATGCACTCAAAACAGAGGAGTGTACAAAGTGCATATACAAATATGCCAAATCTCTCACACTGAAATTGAATATCATTTTTGGGTATTTTGTGTGGGTTTTGAATGAATATATGATTTTATTTCATCTACATTATTTCGTTTGAAAAAACTTGCATAAAAATTTGAGTAACAATAAAAGACATAAAAGACATAGAAAAAATACAAAATTCCGAGTGATCGTACCCGCACACCAAACAAAATCAATGACCTGAAGTTGATGAAAGAAATTTGTCATATTTATATGAAATTTTTTTAAGTATTGGAATAAAAATAAATAAAAATTGTTGTGATTGCTCTAAAAAAAAATAAATAAATAAATTTAAAAAAATTAAATATAAAAACAAAATAAGTGCACCAAAGACAATTGCAAGTATCTTCAATATTTTGAGTAAAGTAAATTTTCTTTTTTTTAAGTTTGAGTCACAAAATTTAAGAAAGCAGCAATCAATTTTGGACTGACTCTGACAATAAACAACGTAATAATTTAATTTTTAATTTAAAAGGATTAATCACAATAATAAATTATTATAACTAATTTAAGAAGAAGAGTCATAGCTACCAGGGCCTTCAACTCGATTTTAATATATTATTTTACATACTTACTTATTTAGGTATTTAAATATAATTTTGGATGTGGCATTCTTTTAAGAATTTATTGATCTTTGTTATGTTATTCTTTGATGTATCTTTTAGAGAATCACTTGGAATCTGGTTATGGAATATATTTTTACGGGTCTTTTGGAAGTTGAGGCAGTTATTTAGCAGGTGTAACGAGGATATTGATTCCCGACAGAATTGACAGTTAGGTAACTGTTCCCCACGTAGCAAATGCTCGTTTGAGCATTTGGTGTGTCCGATGCGGAGTCGTACAAAGTTTTTTGTTTGTTGGCGAGAGCAAGTTACAGGATAATATGGTTTCATTCCATCTGTGTTGAAGGTGGTGTAAAAGTGTTTATATTTTTTCCAAGTGCAATAGTTCGTGGCAACATGGAGAGATACTCTATGTCGCAGTAGGTCTTTAGTTTCTGTGACTTGGAAGACGTAGTTTGGAGCCGTAATTGACTCTGCAGCAGCTATATCTGCAAGTTCGTTACCTGGTATCCCCGAATGTCCTGGGACCCACATAATTTTTATTTTCTTGGAATATTTAATACACGAGTTACGGATATTGTTTATGGTCCTGCTGCTATCATTATTGAAGTTTCGAATGGCTTCAATAGTCGATTTGCTGTCTGTACATATGAGGAAGTTTCCTTTATTTTTGTGAGCAAAGTCGATGGCACATTTAACAGCAAAAGCTTCGGCAGTAAATACAGAGCTAAAAGGAGGAAGACATCCTGACGTAATTAAATTTCCGTTGTGGTGGACTACAGCAAATGATGTGCCAAGAGTTCCTTTTGATCCGTCTGTATAGAGTAGGCTCCATTTTTTGTTTATATATTCACTTGCCGTTTCTGTAAAAAGTTGTCTATAAACTTTGGGATCGGTAACGGTTTTTGGATATTGCAGTAAATTCAATGCGAAGGAGCTATCTTTTATATTCCAAGGTGGTTCACTTTGTCGCTTAGTTTGACAGACTTTTATATCCCAGTCAAGGTTTTTGGAGAGTTGGACACATCTACGAATTATGGATTTAATTTTATATTGCCGTTTGTGCTTGACAACCTCCATTATGTCTTTGTGCAGTACTCTGTTGTTAGTAATGAAGAGTTTAGGGATGAGTTTTGATGTTGACAACGATAATTGCTGTTGAATAGATGGTAGCCCAGCTTCAGCGAATATATTTTTTAAAGGTGACGTTGGAAAGGCGCTGATGCTCCTGCGAACAGCTGTGTTGTAAGGGGCTTCCAAAGATTTTAGGTTTTTTTGAGAACCATCCATAAATTGGCAATGCGTAATCTATTTTTGAAAGTATGAGAGCTCTGGTGATGTTAATTAATGTTGAAATGTGTATTAAACTGTGTTTGGATGTTAGGTATTTAATAATGTTGAGGCGGGTAGCTAGACTTTTTCTTAACTGTAAACAATGCTCCTTAAAGTTAAACTTATTATCAAAAATAACACCAAGAATTCTCAGATGTTTTACAAGTTCAATATTTACATTATCATATTTAAGGCTAAAACAATTACATTTGGTTTTCTTACATATATGTAGTATTTTACATTTACTAACAGATAGTTTGGCGCCAGAGAAGTTGCCCCAATTTGTAATTTCATTAAGTATTTTTGTGAAAGTAGATTTGATAGTATCGAGATCTTTTGTTTTAGAAAATATAATGGCGTCGTCTGCGTAAATTGTGTGTTGGATATTTTTGTATCCATGGAGTAATTTACTGAATTGGTCGAATGCAATAATAAATAGAACAACCGATAGGGGGGAACCCTGCGGTATGCCATTGACGAGGGGGTATGTATTTGATAGTTCTGTATTAACTCTAACTCTTATTTTTCGGTTTGCTAAGAAAGCTCTGACTATATTAAAATTTTTCTTTCCTATACCCCAGGTCGCCAGTTGTTGAAGGACAACATGTATTCCTATGCGGTCAAAGGCTCTATGAAAATCAGTAGCTAAAACGGTAACATGGTTTTTGGTGGAAAGTGAAGTTGTAACGTAATGTTCAAAGTGAAGCAGTGCATCAATTGTGCTTGGTTTTCGCTTGAAAGCTACTTGGTTATGACTCGTTAAATTGTTTTTTGATATAAACCACATTATTCTTTTAGCTATTATTCTCTCGAGTATTTTTCCGGTGCAAGGTAATAGGGATATAGGTCTGAAACCATTAAAGTCATACTTGCTTTTGTTGGGTTTTGGGATGCGAACAACCTCAGCTGTTCGCCACTTTTGGGGGTAAATGCCTTGTTCAAGGATGTTATTGTATAAATTTATGATTGTAATTTTTGCGTGTTTGGGTAAGTGTTTCAACATTTGGTACGATATACGGTCAAAACCAGGAGTTTTGCTCTTAGCATTGGATAGGGCGGACTCGAATTCTACTATGGTTATATTTGATTCTATTTGTTTGGCTGAGGTAGATAATTTTTTGGGTTTATATTGGGTTTGAAGTGCTGTGTTTTTTTCAATTCTAAAGTGTGGGTGAAAGTTATGGTTCTGCGAGAGGTTAGACCATGATGTGGCAAAGAAATTAGCTATGTCTGTGGATTTGGATAATAGTTTCGCACCATTTTTTATTGTTTTTATTTTTTCAAGTTGCTTGCCTCCTACAAGGCCCCTAATGTTGGACCAGATTTTTTTGGGGCTGGTTTGCGGGTTTATATTTTCCGTGAGTTTTTCGAGACAATCTGCTTTGGAGTTTTTGATTGCTTTTCTGAAAACAGCATTGGCTTTCCAGTATAAGATCAGATTAGGTACACTTATATGTCTCTTATATCTGTACCATGAATTTTGTTTTTCCTCTCGCAGGTTGGATAAGTGGGTACTCCACCAAGGAAAAGTAGCTTTAACTACATTTCCTTTAGACTGGGGTATAGCTACATTTGCGGCACTACGGATGATTTTTTGTATTTTTGCAGCATCTTTGTTCACATTACTGGATTGAACGCAGATTGGAAACTGTTTCTCACAAATTGAGTTAAAAAGAGTCCAGTCGGCTAGGTCTATTTTAAATTTTGGTTTTATTTTACTTTTTTCTATATTGAATTTAGAATTTATTTCTATGAAGATCGGGAAATGATCGCTTCCGTGCAAATATTCAGAAATTTTCCAAGAACATTTAGGAGCAATTTGTGAGGAGCATATGCTGAGATCTATGTGTGAAAAGGTTTTATGAGTAGAAAAATGCGTAGGCGACTCATCATTTAAGACTATTAAACTTTCACATAAAATAAGATCCTCCAAGATTCTTCCTCGTTGGTTGGAAATTCTTGATCCCCATAGCGGACTCCATGAATTAAAGTCACCTACTATAATGTAGGGTGTATTTATGGAGCGTGTAATAGAATGTAAATTTTGCGAAGTGAAGTTTTGACATGGGGGGATATACATATTGATTATATTGAAAATTATGCCAATATTGATTTCGATTATGTGTGTTGCTAGAAGAGAATTAACTGAAACCAGTTTGTGAGGTATGTGTTTTTTTATGAGGAAACCTACGCCTTGTTTAGAAGTAGTGTTGGTTGTCAAGTTATGAAAGTACCCTACATATTGTTTTGGTACTATTGTATTATTTGTTGAAAACGGGATGTGTGTTTCTTGTAGCGCAATTATGTCCGGGTTAAAGTCTTTTATTAACAATTGTAATTCGTGGTAGTTGTTTACGAGTCCTTTTATGTTCCACTGTAAGAGTTTAAGGTTCATTTATTGAGTACCAAATGGAGAAATAAAAAAGCAAAAAATGCGTTGTTTATTTTATTATTCTTCTTCGTCAGACGAAAGAAGAGTTTTGTGTGTTGTTTTGGATGAATAATTATCTATATTTCTAAGAGAATTAAAAATGGGTAGTGTATTATTGTTTTTGGATTCAAGAGAAGAATTGGTAAAATGGTTAAGAGATGGTTTTTTAATAAGAGATGAAGTGTTGGAAGTAGAGGTGTTTGAAGCGTTGTCATTTTTTGTTTCTTTGTGTGTTAAGAAACTACTAAAACTGGTTTGTTTATTGCTGTTGTTGGATTCGAGAGAGAAGCTGGTTGAAGTAGTTGTTTTTTTACTAGTAGCGGTTAGTTCTGTTGTGGGAGTAATTTTTACTTTATTTGTTGTATGGTTTGTGGTTTCATTGTTTTCGTTTAGTTTTGTTTCTGTTTGATTTTTTGGAGTGGTGTGTTTTATGTTAGAAGAGGAAAGTACGGAAGCATAGCTATGTACAGAGGGATTTAAAGGTGTTTGGTTTCTATGAATTTGCCTGGCTTCCCGTATTGTGCATTTGTTTTTTGTTTTTATGTGCAGAATTTCTTTTTATTGGATGAACCTTTTACAGTTTCTGGAAGAAGAAGGGTGATCTTCTGCACAGTTAGCACAGAAAGTGCGGGAGCAATTAATGGGAGTATGTGGTGGGAGGGCACAGTTCGCACAAGCAGGGGTTCCTTTGCAGCGTTTAGCTGTATGTCCCAGCTTCTGACACGATTTGCAACGCATCGGATTGGGAATGTACTCCCTTATCTTTACTGTATGCCAGGAAATATCAATTTTGTCAGGAATATGATATAAATCAAACGTTAAGAGTATAACTCCGCTTGGGTGTGTTTTACCTTCCGTGATTTTTAGGAATTTGTGGATGGAAGCGACTCCTTGGGAACTTAGTTCACGAACGATTTCTTCGTCTGACACAGTATTTAAATAGGGCGCATATACTCTACCCTTTGTATAATTTAGGGAGTTGTGCAATGTGCATTTAATTGGGCATAGTCCATGTAGTGTTTTAGCTGATAAAAATTTCTCGGCTATCGTTTGGTTTTTGACTAGAAGCAGCAATGTGCCGTCACGAAGCTCTGAGATGGAGGTGATGTCTTTGCTAATGAGCTGAAGAGATTTTTGCACTGAGAAACAGGAGAAGTTTGACAACGGAGTTTTTTCATCAGCAGAAGCTACAACAATGAATTTGAGATTAGCCTGGATGGTTTTTGGGAGATCGGGGAAGGTGATGGAGGAACTAAGGTTGTGCCGTTTCTTTTTTTTTGTCTCAGGGCCGTCCGCAAGTAAAGCGAAAGCGAAGGTTGCCTTCGACGGAGGGGGGCCCGGGGGCCATGATCTACTTTATGGAGTTGTACACTATTCACTTGATGGAAAGTATTTATTGTGTAAAAATACAAGTACGAACCGTAGTAAAGATAATGTGAAGTGAAACCGCGAACGGTATGCAAAAACTTGAGAAAAAACTCAGAAAGAAACCGGAGTATACACTTGTGTCTGCTCGCCACGAGTATTAGTCGGAGACTGACAACGTAATAAAAATAGCAAAGAAGACCAAAACAAACCAAAAGTTTTAAAATTCATAATGTTCCCATTTTCATATATGTATGTAGGTATGAAATTTTAATTGCAGTAGATTTTGTAAAATTGTATGTATTTTATAATCGGCATAAAGCCATTCCGCAGATATCTGCCATATTTTAAAATGTGTAAAGAAGTAAAATTTATATAGAAATATTTTTGGAATAAAATATTTATAAATATACCAAAAATTTAAATAAAGCGTATTCTCTTAGGAGTGTACTTACCATTTGAAAATGTACGTATGAAATTATTATATATTGTACTAGTTGAACCTCCGGCCCCTTCGCCAGGCAAACAAAACTTTTCCAACAATTTGAATAAAAATAAAACATTTATTGCAATGCTTTTAGATAAACAACATTCTTGGTTTTTTTTCAACATCGCTCGTGAAATCAAACAGAGCAGACGGTTTTCCGACTTGGAAGCATGCAACGTAGAGTTGGCCATGCGAGAAAACTGGATTTTCCAAATTTATACTACACATTTCTAAAGAGTGTCCTTGCGACTTATTGGTGGTAACAGCGAATGCAAGGCGAACAGGGAATTGAAGACGCTTAAATTCAAATGGAACATCAGATGGAATCATTGGGATGCGAGGAATCAAAATGTCTTCGCCTTTCAATTATCCACATTAAAATGGTTGCTTCTATGACATTTCTCAATATTTTTTTGATGGCAAGTCCGGTGCCTTTAAAAAGTTTTGGTTGGTTGATGTTGCGAAGCATAATAGTCGACCCTCCAATATTTTTCCTGGCAAATCAAGTGCGTTTAAAAATCCTGTGGGATAATTCAGTACCTCAGCCCGATTCATTATGGTATCCACTGATTTGAATGTGAATAATGGACCTGGTATTTCTTTTTAAATAGCGTCGTTAATATCATTGACATCTTTGTTCTTTCCGGCCAGTATTGCGCTCTCGCTTAACCAAGCATGTTTTTTGTACTGTTGTGCTATGTTTGGGAACACGCTATGAATCAGTTCTTCTTTTGATTGAGTGAAATGGCAAAAATCGTTTGGTAGTGTTATCAAAGACAATATACTACAAAGATACTACATCATTCTCTTCACTCAGCGAAAAGAGTTAAAATTGCGTGGCTGACTATGGCAAAGTTATTCAACTCAACACCCGAAGTGTGCTCGGCAATGCAAGGGCAAAACCTGTAGACACACATTCTGGTTTTTTCGTTCCATATGTGCATGTGTGTTTACTACTATGTGCGAATGTTTGTATGCTCGCTTGCAGGTTTACGGCATGCATATGTATGTATGCATATGAATGTGGGTATGTTATTTTTTATTTCTTTATTTCTGAATTTGAAATTGGAATGAAAACGAATTTCAATAATGACAATATCGCAGACCCTCTTGCTTTCTGATAAATTAAATACTTAATGTTTTATGAATATCAACGAAATCGCATACATTAAGCGCATAATTTACACCTTGCATACATATACAAATGACTATAACTATGTACATATGTCTATAATAATCACAAGCACAGATTCATGATTTAAAAAAATTACATTTTACATCATATTTGACATTAATTGTCAAATACGTAATTAGTTTATTTTCTGAAAAACCACTAAAACTGAAACAATTTTATTGCCCTGAGCCATGAATGTTAGACTGTATGATATTATACATTTACATAGTTTGCTTTGTGTGTTAAAAATGGACCGGTTGCAGTGTGTACATTCATTTCGAGCGGCTTTAGGAAAAGAAACATTCAGCCAAGTCGACTTTGTTAACTCCTGCACATGTAATGCATATATATAATAATACAAATGTTCTTATTCGGCAGCGTAGAATATTAAATGTAGTATTTATTTATTTTATTTTAGAAAAGTTTATACACAAATAAACTTAATGCTAAACTTAGTACCTAGGCAACTAACAACTAGGTCTTCGGCCTAACTATTAATAAAATTAACTAGTATTAAACTAATAAAAGTATATACATATATATTTTATATTTATATGTCAAAGTATATCTGACAGAGGTGGAGCAGTGAAGTTACTCCACGTTTGTCTTTTATGTTTTCTGTGGATATATTTTGTAATGCATGTGGAAAAATGATTTGTTTAAAAAAATGTAGTTGTTTTTGAACCACAGTCGGGCAGCTGTTGATGAGATGGACTATTGTTAGTGTGTGGGAGTTGCAAAGTGGGCAGGTTGGTGGTAATGTTCCTTCAAATAAATATTTATGTGTGATCAATGTGTGCCCAAGACGGATCCTTATGTATTTTCGTAAGTTCAATTTGGATATGCTACTTGGGTATCTGGATGCATTCCCGTCTGGGTTAATTAGTTTATAATTGTGCGACTATTGAGTCCAGCTTTGTTTTCGTTGGATAGAATGGTATGCATTTATTTGGTTTTTTAAGTCGCTTCTGCTGTAGGTGGGATGAATTAAAAGTGGTGCACTTGTAGCATATTTTGCGGCTTCGTCGGCCAGGGTATTTCCAATAATTCCAGCGTGTCCCGGTATCCACATTATTTTTGTTTTATGGGGAAGTGTGATTAAAATATCACGAATTTTGCATATTGTTTCGTCTCCGTGTGATGGGTTTTGAACAGCTTTGATAACCGACTGTGAATCGGAGCATATAATATACTTTCCTTTTTGTATTTTGCAATATTTTAAAGCTGTATATATTGCTTCGGCTTCGGCTGTAAATATTGAGGAGTATGCAGGTAATTGGGACACTTGGAGTACTTCCATGTTAGCATTTATCACAGCAAATCCGGAACCGTTTGTTTCAGCCGTCAGTATACATGAATTTCCATCCACATTTTAGCCAAGAATTTTGAATTTCTTTGTAGTTTTGATGGTATATGGTGGCAGTGGTTGTAATTTTTGAGAGAGCGAATAATTTACAAATTACACTTTCTTTTTTTAGTAGCCATGGTGGATGTTTCGTGTTGTACTTTATGTGGCTTTTTATACTGATTCCAATGAGTTTTGCTGAGGATATTATTCTATGCATAGTAGAGGGCTGACGTATTATTTTTCTTTTTGCTTGGTTGGATATATTTTCATTGGATTTTTTGCTGGCAAAATTATTTTTGGGATCAGCCGTGAAGTGAGCAACGCCATTCTATCAGTTAATGTTAGTAGTCCGGCTTCTGTCAGTATGTTGGTTATTGGTGTGGTCCGAAATGCAACCAGACAGTAACGGGCAGCTGCATTATAAATTGAATTTATTTTCCTCAGTTGTGATTGTGGTGCGTTTCCAAATATAGGTAGTGCGTAGTCTATTTTCTACAATAATGCAGCTTTTAGTACGTTTATGTTGCAATTTGGGTGTGCTTGGCTGTTGTAACTGCTTATACATTTAATTAAATTTAATCTATTGTTGAGAGATACTTTTAAATAATCAATATGTGGAGACCATCTATATCTATTGTTAAATATAATACCAAGTATACGGAGATTATTTACATTTTCTATTGTTTTGTTTTGAATTAAAATATTAACAGGATCACAGTTTCTTTTACGGCACACATGGAGTATTTTAGATTTTTCAAACTATATTTTAGACCCTGATTTTTTTAGCCAGGTATTTATGTCTGCAAAAAGAATATTGATTTTATTTTGGAGTATGGAAAGGGAATCAGATTTGGCTGTGATATATAAGTCATCTGCGTAGATTGTGTGGTTGAAAAAATGGTTACGATTTATTATTTTATTTAATTTTTCAAATGCAACAAGGAAAAGGGTAACTGATAATGGTGAACCTTGTGGAATACCATTTTGAAGTGGCCATATTAGTGAGTGATTTCCGTCCACTTTAACTCTTATTTTCCTGTTCGACAGAAAAGCATCAATATATTTTATAATTTTTAGTCCTACTTTCCATTCTTTTAATTGAGATATTATAACATGCTTGCCAATTCTATCGAAGGCTTTTTCAAAATCGATCGATATTACCGAAAAATGTTTTTTTGATGAGATTGACTTAGCGATTAGATAGTCTAGGTATAGTAGGGCGTCAATTGTTCCTTTTAGTGGTTTAAATGCTACTTGTTTTGGATTTATGAGCTTTTTCCTGGTAAGTAACCAATTGAGGCGTTTTGAAATGATTTTTCCCAATGTCTTTGATATGCTGGAAACTAGGGAAATAGGTCTGTGTCCTTCAAATGAGTTTCCTTTTTAATTGGGTTTTGGTAGTGGTATAACAGTTGCTGTTTTCCAAATTTGAGGAATAATGTTGTTGTTGAAAATGTGGTTGTAGATGTTGAGAAGGTTGTGTTTGCCAGAGATAGGTAGGTTTTTTAGCATCTAGTAAGAGACTTTATCATAGCCTGGTGTAGTACCTTTTGCTGATGATAAAGCTGCGTTGATCTCAATCAGTGTTATTTCGTTTTCTATTGATTTTGTTATTGTATCTATTGTGTATGATACGGTGTTGGAATTTGTATTATTTTTAAGGGTTTGGAATTCATTAGTAAAATTGGAATCATTTGAATATTCGGACCACAATATTGCAAAATGATTGGCAATGTCGATTGGTTCATTTAAAATGGTACCATTAGGTAGAACGAGGGTGCTCAGTTTTCGATAACTTTCATTTCCATAAAGTCGGTGTACATTTTTCTACAGAATTTGAGTAGGAGTATTTGGATTGATGGTAGATGTGAAGTCTTGAAATGATTTCCTTTTTGCTCTCTTAGCTTCAAATTTAAATTTCGCATTCGATTTTCTGTAAAGTAACCTATTATCTGGTGTTAGATTATTTTTAAAAATTGTCCATCTATTTTGTTTAGCTTTTTGAAGTTTAGACAATTCATCGTTCCACCAGTAGGAATATGTAGAGTTTTACCTAATGTTTTGGGGATAGATTCGTTAGCAGAAGCGATGATAAATTTTTGAAAGCGAGTAGCATCTTTATTTATATTGCCAGTTATTTCCACGGTTTTTTTACTGACAAGTTTTTGGAATCTACTCCAATCAGCTTTATCCATTATATATTTGTAATTAGAGTTTCTATTGGTTGATCTAGTATGGTTATGTGTCATGGACAAGACAATCGAAAAATGGTCGCTACCATATAGTTGTGGTTCAATATGCCATGAAATTAAAGGGAGTAAATTTGCAGAACAAAATGAGAGGTCAATATTTGTGAAAGTGGAATGGGTAGATAGATGGATTGGTGAGCCGTTGTTTAAAAGTGTTAAATTAGTGTGGTGCATGAATTGTTCAATTTCTTTACCTCTGGAGTTTGTTTTATTGGACCCCCAGATGGTATTGTGTGCATTAAAGTCGCCTAAGAGGATAAGTGGAGAGGAAATATTGTTAACAAGGTGTAAAATATCACTGCATGACGTTGTTATGTTTGGTGGCAAATAAATTGAGATTATTGTTAATTTAATTTCTGTTTGTATTTCAATGATTGTTGTGCAAAGATTGGAGGTGATGCTAATTGGTGTGTAATCTATGCATTTTTTTATGAATATAGCTGTACCTCCTTTGGCATTACATTGTGTGGTAGTGTTAGTTATAATACTGTTGTATCCGTTTAGGTTTATTTGTGTGGTTGTGAGGTGAGTTTCTTGTATGGCTATAATGTGTGGTGAATGGTGATTAATTAGTATTTGGAGCTCATGTAAGTTATTATAGTAGCCGTTTAAATTCCATTGCAGAATTTTTAGGACCATAACAATCAGAGATTATTGCTTAATATTATTATTAATCTAATAACAATAAAAGCATCAATTCATCTCTCTGTCGCTAGACGAGGGGCTTGTGCTTCCAGATAAAATTGAATTATGGGGCGAGCTAGGTGAATCTGAATCGCTTACATGTGTTTGAATTTTATCGTATTTAATAAGTGCTGGTTTTAATATTGGGTTTGATATAGTTTTGGTGGTAGTTGAATATGTGTTTTTCTTTTTGTTATTTGTGAGTGTTTGATCTAAAGTTGACTGATTATTGTGTTTTGCTATTGTATTGAATGATTGAAAGTTGTTTGTATTGAGTGGAGTTGGGAGAGTAGAGATTGGTTTCTTGTTAAAATTTGTTATTGTTTGTGAAGTTGTGGGTAGGGGGATTCAGCCTTTGCTGAATTTGAAATTGTGGAAGAGAGAGGTTTTTGGAAAGAGAGACGTTTACATCTTTCTTCAATCGCTTTTTCTAGTGTTTCAACTGGAATTTCGTAATTTTGTGGTTTTGCATTTACAGTTTGTGCGGCATTTTGATATGTACATTTTGTTGTTGTTTTTATTTTTAGAACTTCTTGCCTTTGCTTGATGCTTGGGCAGTTTCTGTTATTTGCTCTGTGAGCATGTTTGCAGTTTATGCATTCGACCTTGGTGCATGGTGTTGGGTCATGGATTGCAGACGCGCAGACTTCACACTTTGCTTCACTTTTGCAATATTTTTTGGTTTGTCCCAACTTCAGACAATTTTTACATTGCAGAGGAGCTTGAATGTATGCTTCTACTTTGTATTTGAGGAACCCTATATTTACCTCTTTTGGGAGTTCGTATTTATTGAATGATATAAAGTGAAGAGAGGTATTCACAGTTTTACCATCAATACATTTTTTAATTTTTTGGCACTCTACTACATCTTGTTTATTTAGTCCGTCAAGAATTTCTGTTTCGGACAAGTCTCGCAGTGGTGGAGCAAAAACAACACCTTTTACTGTGTTTAGAGTCGGGTGTAAACTTGCTACTATCGGACATATTCCACCTAAATTTGTTGCTTTTAAGAATTTATTTGTTTGCTTCTCATTTTTTGTGAGAATCAATAAATTGCCGTCTCTAGTAAATGTAATTTCTTGGACACTTTCAGAACATATTCCTTCGAGAGCTTTGGTTACAAGAAATATATTAAAACTTTTTAAAGGTTTGGTTTCCATTTTGCTCTTTAAAACAACGAATTTTGGGCTGTGAGTTTTTCCATAACTGGGCTTTGAACCAAGAATGGGGAAATCATGTTGGTTGTCGATGTTTATATTTGTTTTTTTTCTTTTTCTGTCTGGGTCTAGCAGTTAAAATCTGTTTCCTCCAGAGGAGGAAGCCATGATTTTAGAAATTATTCTTTAATTGTTGTATATTTACCCAGAAAAAGAGTAACACAATTTTGTTGTTGCTGTTGTTTTTTTTTTTAAAGCACAGGGAAGAAGTGAGATGGGTAAGAAACACTATACTTAAACGATTGAAGAGCGCAAACTATACACCGAACTGTTCAATACGAGCACTGAGCAAAGAGTGAATATTAAATGTATTCAGGAACCGTACATTGATATTTTTCATAAGTGTAAAAAATTTAAATGTATTTATTTTATTTCATTTTTTAGTAATTATAAATTTTATTATTATCTATGAAAATCGTCAAACAGTCAAACTTATTGAATACTAACTCCAACGTTGAACTTGATACTCATCTGAACAGGAACTTCTCCCTGACATCGGATGCTAATACTGTATCGTATTACCAAATTATTGTTAAGTTATGCATACTTCCGAACAATTTTGACAATTCTTATATTCACAACGAAATTATACCAAATCTTCTCCTTAAAAATCCTTCTAATATATATTTCCAGATCTGCCAAATACATTATAAAGTATTTGGAGACATGTTTCCATATGTCACACAAGACATTTAAAACAACTAAAAGTTGTCTCTTATGTAACCGAAACTAATAAAAAAAAAATAACCACATTGGTTTTTGCATGGAATATGCGTCACACTTAGACTGGAGGTCCTGAAATTTCGGATAGTGGTGTTACTTAGAAAGCACTGCCGATGTATGCTTCAAGACAATTTGAGCAAGATCAGGCACCAGGAACTGTGCAATTGAATTTCTGACAACAACCACATGGGGCAACCAAATAATAAATTTGCCAAATTTAGGATCTAGTTAAAATGTGGTCCATGCCATAAGTCTGAAGGCATCTGCAAGCTTGAATTTGGGTTGAGCATATTATGTTCCCTGAGAATTAAATTCCTTGTGCACATTTTAATATTAATGGAGCTGTTGGCTATTGCTTGTATAGCTTAGGAACTTAATTTCTTTTTATAGTATAGGGATGTGTCAGACTAAAAATTGTGTACTTTGTGTAAATAAAATGAGGAGTTAGTTATTGTATATTAGAGTTTTATTGGTATTTAGTTTTTAGCCTCCTTATTTCTTATCATCAATTAGAGTAGAAGTTTCGTTCTAATTAGTGTAGTATTGCATGCTATACTTCCTACAAGTTATTTAGTACCCTTACTTTCCTAACTCTTTGCAATTATTTATAGGACGCCTCAAGTTTATTGCTACTGTATAGGTCAGAATATTTCAATGAGTGACGCTATAAATTCTGTTTTGCTGGATATATATGCTATTTAGATTTTTGTCAATACATACTTTCATTACTGCAGTACTGTTGCTTTCACTGGAGTTATGGCTTCAGCTAATTTGCTTCTGCATCACCGCTTCTATATTTAAATTTTATTAAATTTCCTGTTGTTTTTATTTTAATTGAATATAAACTATAAAATTCGGTCAATTGATTCTCCCTTATAGTATAATATTATTATTAATTCCCTGACATTTGACACAATAAAACTATACTTATGCTAACAAAGTTAACTAAAAGACATAATTATAAAAGAGTCAAATATCGCTCCTAGTCGGAGCATAGGGCGGTCACAAAAGCTCTCCAACGGTTTCTATCAGCAGCCAGGTGTCTTATTTCGTTCCAGGTGGCTCTGTGGTGACTTTCGGCGTGGATAGTGCGTACCCATGCTTATCGTGGGCGTCCTGCTTTCCGACTACCATGTGGGTTCCATTGAAAGGCCATCTTTGCAATGTTGGTGTCTTCTCTACGCAGAATGTGCCCTATCCAGCTCCACTTGCGTCTTTTAACTTGTGTGTCAATAGGCTCGCTATTGGTGAGGCGCCACAGGTCTTCGTTCATGATCGTTGTCGGCCAGAAAATGCGTCAGATTCTTCGTAGACATTTGTTGACAAAAGTTTGAAGTTGTCGGGTTATTTGTTCTGAGACCAACCATGTTTCAGACCCATACAACAGATCAGGTTTTATGCTGGTGTTAAATATTCGTATTTTTGTGCGCAGCGATATCACACGAGAACGCCAAATTCGATCTAAATTTCGGAATGCAGACCGTGCTTTGTTTATGCGTGCTGCCACATCGGATGTTGCACCCCCATATTTTGTTATGTAGCTACCAAGGTAGCAGAAGCTGTCAACGTCCTCAATGTTGATGGTGGAGTTATCATTTGTCAGTACAGTGAGTGGAGATGTATTTGCAGTTTGCAGTCGCAAAAGTTTAGTTTTGGAGAAGTTGATTTTTAGGCCAGCTGCATGAGCGTTTACGGCTAGTTGGCGTATTCTTGACGAGGCGCCTGCTAACGTGTGCGTCATGAAACAGATGTCATCAGCGTAGTCCAAATCGCTGAGCTTCCTAACGCCTCTGTTTATATTAAAGTTGACACTATTTTTACCTTTATAACGCACACTAAGGTTCGCGACTTTATATAGGGCCTTAATGAGTTCGATGATCTTGTCCGGAACTCCGCAATTTTGTAGAGAGCGCCATATTCCGTCTCTGTTAACCGTGTCAAACGCACGTTCGAAGTCCACGAAAAGGAGAAATAGTGGCGATCTCCATTCGACAGATTGCTCCACAATTATGCGTAAAGTGTTGATGTGGTCCACGCAAGATCGGTTTGGTCTGAACCCATTTTGTTCACGCCGTAACTGGCTGTTGAGTAAACCTGACACTCTATCTAAGATGATAAGAGCTAGGATTTTCAGGATGGAGTTGAGAAGGGTTATGCCCCTCCAATTTTTACATTGGCTGAGATCTCCTTTTTTTGGAATAGTGATTATGATTCCCTCTTTCCAGTCAGTGGGGATGGTGTTAGTCGCCCAGATGTTATGCATAATAGGGTAGAGTGCGTGAGAGATTATATTAGCGCCATACTTCAAGAGTTGAGCAGGAAGTTCGTCAGGTCCAGCAGCTTTGTTGAATTTTAGCTTATGGAGTGCTAGGCTGATTTCTTCTGTGGTGGGCGGGTCGACAGGGATGTTTCTGTTGGGGTTTCTTCTTCGCTGTTCAGCAAAGAAGGGCGCAGTGTTGTTTTCCGCTTCTACGCTATTGTCCACGAAAAATTCTCTCCAGCGAGCGAGTTGATCTTCGTCAGAGGTTAGGATGCTTCCGTCACTAGCTTTGATAGGCGGTATGTTAGGTTTCGTATTAGTCAATTTTTTTATGGCTGCATATACGCCCCGCAAGTTGTTACAGTTTGCTGATCGCTCTGCTTCACCAGCAATTCGCTCCACATATGCCCTTTTATCAGTCCTTACAGAATTTTTGACCTGCCGATGCATAGCATTGTACGCGCTGAGAAACCTGTTGCGGTCGGATAATGAAGCAGTGTTTACTTTGGTTTTCATCCTTCTACGTTCTTCGATATATTGCCAGGTGGTGTTGCTTATCCATGGCTTTCTTTTGCGATGTTGGAGGCCAACTGTTTCTTCCGCAGCTTGTGTGCAGGCTTTTTGAATTTGTTGCCAGGACGGTCCATGTTCGTAGAGTGCAATGGTAGTAGACAGTGTGTCCTGGTAAAGTTGGAGCGTTGCAGGGTTGTTGAAGTTTTCCAGATTCAAGGTCATCTTTCGCTTCTGTTGCTTCCTGATGCCTTCGGGGCGTAAGCGGAGTTGGCATACAACTAGGTTATGGTCCCTGAATACGTCCGCACCTCTGCGTGTGCGCACATCAATGAGGTATGATAGTATAATATAGTTATGCTATAAAGTGTAACTCTAAAAGGAAAATTACCGAACCTAATTTGAATTATTTTTGAGAAAATGATGCTACAATTTAGGTAGCCACTTCCATGTGAGTACTCTATTCCCCTCTGATTTTCCGGTCCACCTATGTACGATATTTTAAGGTTCATATATACTTTGAGGATGGTGAGTGTAGATTTTGCAATGAGGGTGACTTGGCTTTGTAATCATTTCTGTTATCGATTTGCTTTGTAGCAAATATTTGAAATCTTTTAACCATTCAATTGCACTGTACTTCGAGGTGTTTTTTGAGGGCTAAACGGTTATTGATGTTGGTTTATTAAATTGCTACCTGGATTCATTGAACCAAATTTATTGATGGCGATTATGGGAAATTTCCAAAGTCACATGCAATGGACGGTGTACAATTGGTCACACATGTGGATTCGGCCTATTGGGGAGACCACATAAAAAAAAACGTGTCACTTACTCTACCTCAGTGGTGATCTAGAAAAGAGTCTACAAATTTTGGTTAGGCAACTATAATATTTTAAAATAATAATTTCCTTTAAACAATGCATTAATTTGCATTGCAGTTTATAAATATATCAACTAAAGAATAATAAAAATATACTATATATCTGGAGCAAATATTACACTGCTATTTCTTAAATGTATAAAATATTCAGAAGTAAAATATTTTCTAAGCATGCGTATGTATTTATTTTATATTGTCAAGTGTTCTACATAAAAAAAAACCAACTAAATTGGTTGAAAATTACGGGCAGCATAGGGAAACAGGCGCTTTTGCCACTTTGATTTATATATAAGATATTAAAACCTATATGGGCATATGGATATAGATAATATTCACATATCATCTGCAATCTCTCTCTCTCAATTAACACCAATAAGGAAAATAAAAATAAGTGCACTATGCTCCCGTCTGTTCTTACCGGCATTCCTACCATTGAAGCCAATAGGGACTACGCGCATAACTAGACAGTTCATTGTGTTGTTAGCCTCAGCTAGACGAGTATATAAAGCTTCATTTCAATCTCTTTTATAGTTCTTAGATGTAAGTTCAGTTTTCACAAATAAAACTCCATATCTGCACACCGTGTTTTGGGTATTAAAATAATGCGGATCACCCCAATATCCTTTTAAAAATATGTGTACTACATAACTATAATTTTCATATGTTAATTCGATTACTAAAAAAACGGAACTAAATGGATGTACACCGCCACTGAAATGTGATGTATAAATAACATACTACTCACAAACATATGCCAGACGAATATTGCAGCCTTGATATGAGTCGCTCTCCTTTACCGCAAGAACGTTATAAATCAATTTGAATATCCGAATTTTTCAAGGAATCAATCGGAAAATAATTAAATATTTTTGGCGACATTGAGGAATTTTTAATAATGATATGAAAGATTTTTGGCATGTTAAAAATGCGAGGTAGAAACAGTTGGGATGTTATGTTTAATTTCCGTTGCCTGAAATTGAGAGGTAGAGAAAATAGTGTATGGCTTTCATTTCAAGCGATATTCCTAACTGCAGGGTTTGAATAAGAGTTAGATGCACTATATTACCGAATGTAGTGATTAACATTTTTTGCCAGCAAATAACATTCTCATTTACATTTAAACACTTTATACTGGTAAAGTACACGGTGAAGAATATTTATTCTATGGTCTTTTTCTATACATTTGCTTAGACTAAAAGTAAGTAACCAAACTAAAAATATGAAAAAACCAAATCTTGGAACATTACGAGTATAAACCTTCTTGTAGAAAAAAAAGAGAGATATGTAGATATGATACCCCTGAGTTCAACGAAGTTTTAAATAAGGCATTGTTTATTATATACGAGTACGTGTAGTTGGAATGAAGACTCCGACCCAGTGGCTCATATTTCCAAAGAATAAAGTAAACAATATAAATGGAACGTAGTTGAGTTTCTAATATTAGTTATTTTATTAAGAGAGAAATATGTAAATACCATTAATATTAATTCTAGAATATGATGGCAAGTTGCTGCCCACTGCGTTCTACTGCCGGATTCAGCTTGACGTACCTTTTACGAAGCTCTTCCAACGTGCGCTGGAACTCGTCCATACTGTCTGCAATTTGGTTTGTATTAGATTTGATATCTTCTTGAAATTGAAATCGCTGTGTAGTTTTGGTCTCGCTCGGAGCAACAATGGGTATTTCTTCCTCCAAATTGGCAGCTGTTACAATAGATTGGTTCTGTTTTCCTTCTCCTAATAACACTTGACGTCGCCATTGGTTAAAATCGGTTGTACCTGTGTTGGTGGATGTTTCTAGTACGGGAGTTGAGCGCAGTGTTGGCATTGCTTCAGTGGTGGTGGTGGACGTACTGCTAAGACTACGCAAATTGTTCAATGGAATGGACTCACCATTGGGGCCAATTATAAGCAATGTATTGGATGGATATTCGCGTGTGAAACTTGTTGATGCGGGTACATGGTAACCCGAGGGCATTACGATGACATTGCCAGCATTGTAGCCAGGCTCGTTCCGGAGGAAGGGATTGAAATACCTATGACCGCCGCCGCCTCCGCCGCCGCCCCCACCACCTCCAGTATTGCCAATAATATTGCCGTTATTGTCGTAAATGTGACCACCGCCTCCGCCACCACCCCCTCCTCCACCTCCGCCGCCACCACCGCCCCACGGACAATTACAAATGCCAGCAGGTCCTGGCGGACCTGGTAGTCCCGGATAACCACGCTCACCTCTTGATCCTGGTGGTCCTGGAATGACTGGTGGCGGGGGACCATTACCCATCCAACCACCTGGTAAGCCTGGTGGTCCTGGTGCACCGGGTTCGCCTTTAGAACCATCCCTGCCAGGATAACCAATAGGCCCCCGATCGCCCGACAAGCCTGGATCACCTTTGAGACCTGGCGGCCCCATTACACCTGGCAAACCGGGGTCACAAGCACATTTCACCAAAGACGCAGTTGCTTGCGCGCAAAGTCCTGCAAAAAAAAAAATCATAAAGCTTAAGGATTTGTTGTGCTTTTCATTTTTTAGCTTTATAGATTAGAGCAAATTCCTTACTCACACTTACCCAAAAATATGACCCAAATGCAGAGTCGGTTCATACTTTTACTTTGATCTGACGTCCTCCCAGAAAAGTATTTGCTGCGTGGTTGCATGATGAGTTGAGCTGCTGTAGGAACACTGACTGAAATTAGTATCGCTGACGTTATTTATATCAAGAGAAATGCTTCCAGAACTTCTGGAAATTTCTCATAATTTTCCAAAGAATTGTTTAAAACCGTTTTATGGGCATAATATGTTTGACCATTTCTTGAATATAATGAATTCTCCACTAAGTTTCATTCATAAACTGCAGCTGCACTGCTTAGCTGCGGGACACTTTTAAATCGCATCGCTCCCATATCACCGGACCGTTACATTTTACACTTTTGTGCCTCTACTATCGTACAAACTCACCACACAAACGCTGCAGCTGATACCGCTTGTGCTGCTGCTGCATTATTATGATACCATTAAATCCAAGCAACAATGGAGCCATTGAAGAATCATTTTAACAGCTAGATACAGACCTGCTAACAGCTAATGTGCCTGCTTGCCACTTGGAGTGGTGATCTGAGCAGTTTATGACGTTTATTTAAATTTATGAGCGGGCATTTGACATGAATGCAAAGGTGGACTGTGGCAGCCAAATAATCATTCAAGAGAAAGGTTGTAGTGCAGCACTAAAAGAGTCAAGAATTTGTTTATGGTTCTAAGCAAAACAAAAACTGTATCGATACGCCATCTAATCAATTAACATATATGTATGTATATTCGTATAAATATGTGGACAAATTAAGCCACTTTTATTAAAACAATCAGTTCCTCACTAGGATGGCAAATGTGTGAGTACATCATGTAATTTTTCCCTTTGCATTCGATGAAGTTTTTTTGGACACTTAAAATGAAAAAACTGCCATAAAACTAAAAAACCTTTACTTATCTTTAAAAAAAAATGCATTCATATTCTAAATTTACTGGAACCGGAAATCGAATCCACAATTCGGCAGTTGGCGAAAAGAATGTATCAGAATCTTCCCAAAAATGCATGCTCATAAACAGCGTAAATACGCGTATGTTGTTCGGAATTTTAGCTCTTTTGATATAAGAGCCAGCTCACCTTTTCATATTTTTCTTTTTCTTTTATAAATAAATGGCTCTTTGTGAGTGTTTATTTCAGTTTTAGATACAACGTTACACACTTTGTATACTCTTTGGCTTTGAATTGTTTTATTGAGTACAGTGAAGTTATCAAAAGGTAGTCAAAATATGTCGGAACTAGTCAATTTACTTGAAATTGTGGACACAAAGGATTAAATGATCAATGGTCACGAATCTGGGACCACAAACTACTTCCAAATAAATTTAAAGGTTTTTTTAAATATTTGGTTAACTTTCACTGCTAGAATACGAAGCCATTTAGTTGTAAATTAGTAAACTTATACTATTTTGAACTTAATTTTCCGATAGTATTCACTTTTTTGGAGGATTTTCCAAAACTGCATATTTATTCATATTACTCGTATTATAAGTTCTAACTAAAAAACTTTTACCTTCTGATGAGAGAACAATAGTTTTGGTTAATATGAATGGATTCCCATATATACTAAGGTTAGATCCCAGACCATTATGTTTCTGAAAGATGATAATTTTAAAAGTTTTCAGCGCTGTTGAGTTGAAATTTTATACTTAGGCTGCTTTTGAATACATAACTGAGTGGTATATTTGGTGAAGGAAGGTTCTTCAATTGGAAGTTACATACAAGTGAAATTTGAAATCATTCATGTAAACTTATGATACTTTTTTAAATATATTGTTGACATTAATATTGCACATGAAAAATTATATGGGCCCAGTCTTGTGGACTTCAGCCCTTTTGATAAAAAGATCCATTATTTATGTGTCTCCTTGGCACCAAAAACAATTGGCTATCATGTTCCGATAAGTCCACTATTGATTGTTATAGCAGAATCACCAGCATTTTCCTAAAATTATGCCCCAAAATTCGCACCAAGCAGTGATATTTTGTCCGAAAATGGAGCGTTGACTTTCATAGTCCGGAATCCGATCATTTTCTTTAGTTACATAAAAACTCAATGAATGCAAGTCAGCCTTCTCACTGAAGATGAGTTTGGGTGAAAAAGCGGGATTAACTTGATGGTCTCTAACACCCAATCATTACTTTGTCCTTTCGTATATCGCCCAATAAATACAAATATCATTGTGTGATATTTACAGTTGGGAACTACTCTATATAAGTTAACAACAAAAATGTTAACAAAACAAAAGCCAATAAACTTAGTTACAGTTTTTGCGTAACAACATTGAGAACCATAGCACCGAAACTGCAAAGCCAAACAATTGGGCAAGAGCACATCGACCGCTGATCAACTAGTAAATAAATAACACGTCGATCGCTCCAATCGAAATAAACGCTGACTGCCCCAGAAAAAGAAATGCTGACAAAAACACCTGCACGCGCTAGTGCACGAAAACAACAACAACAACAACAACAACATAGTTAAGTTATTAATTAAGAAGTTTCTTGTTAAACTTAAGAATAATTGTAATTCACTCCTAAAGTAGCAGTCAATAAAGACGCACTGTCATCAGTGCTAGTTTTTAAAAAAAATAAAATAATAAATATTTTATTAACTGGCGCCCGAGCAAATTAAAATTAAATAAACTCCTGTTTTAAAGTACTCAATTAGTAAAACAAAGTTAAAGTGATTTTAAACGCCCTAAAATAGTGCTAAAAATAAACACTTTAGTTAAAGTAACAAAGACAAAGGTGAAAAAGTGCCCTCAAGTAGCGCAAGCCTGATCAAAGTTACTCAAAGACAAATAGCAAGAAAAAAGTGTGCTTTTTAACAATCCAAGATTCTTCATAAGAATTACAAAAAATAAAAAACCAGCGTGTTGCAGAGGAACGAGGCCCCCGAGTAGCTATCAGCAGCAAAAAGGAAGTGCAACGCACTAGCCACTCCGCCCGCAGAAATTAATTAAAATTGGAAAGGAAAAACCTGGAAAGGAACCTCCACTTCATCTCCAAATCAACTAATAAAATTTCATCCAAGATGACTACAACTAAGCTTGTACTGTAAGCAATTTTATTCTTAGTAATGTATCTTTTTTGTATTAATATCACAATATTGTTTTTTACATATTTAATTTTGTAAGCTCTAACCATTCAATTGCATTAAAAAAATAATAAAAAATAGCATTTTTTCCCCAAAATTTTGATACTGAATCAATAAAATTAAGAAATTTCCCTCTCTCGCTCTTACAAAATAAAATGAGTAGTCCGAACAATCTTATCCGTCCACCGATACTTAACGCCGGACAGGCTGCACCAAACATTAATATGGAAGAGTTAGGTCCCATAATAGCGCAAATCGCCTCAGAGGTATTTTCAAGACAGGGTCCAGCCTTGGTTCAAGCAGCAATAAACCCCAACGCTCACCTTTCAAACGCTAGAGATCAGGTCATTGAAGAAAAACATATGAACAACATTACGGACTTGGACAAAATTCCCGACGTAGTCAAATGCCTACGCGAATTTTCTGGTAGACCAGGCGAATTTAATTCCTGGAAAAAAAGCGTTGAGAGAATTCTCAAAATTTACGAGCCCAGCAAAGGAACGCCGAAATACTATGGAATTCTAAACGTTATAAGGAACAAAATTGTGGGTAATGCAGACACTGCATTAGAATCCTACAACACTCCACTCGACTGGTCAGCTATAGCAAAATGTCTAACCTTACATTACGCAGACAAACGCGACCTGTCCACACTCGAATACCAAATGACCGCCCTAATTCAAGGCAGGTCAACAGTAGAGCAATTTTACCAAGACGTCTACTCTCACCTATCACTGATTCTTAACAAATTAGGCTGCTTAGAAGTTAGTACAGAATCCCTTCAGATTCTCACCCAAACATATAGAGAAAAAGCACTTGATATGTACTTTCATTCGAGGACTTAACGGTGAACTTCCAAAACTGTTAGGAATAAAAGAACCAGCTGACTTACCACAAGCGTTACATTTATGTTTAAAGCTAGAAAATCAGAATTTCCGAACCAACTATGCCAATAACCAACAACAAGCTACCAAAAAATACAATTCAAATTTAACCCCACCTCTACCAAATAGAAATATCCCTATGCAACGCTTCAGACAAAATTTTCATCCTCAAATAGCATACATTCCTAATCCTCAAACTCCCACATTCCCAAAACCAATCCAAAATACGACACAACAACTTGACCAATACCCACTGAGACAACCACCCCCAAGGCCATACGCTCCCAAACCTTTACCAAAACCAGAACCTATGGACATCGACGTAAGCCTTCGCTCAAAAAGAATTGACTATATGAATAGACCAAGACCAGCACAAGTCCCAGGAAAAAGACCACCGCCCTCCCAACGTACCTTCATCCCTCACAAGACCCAACGAACATTCCATATAGACACTGAACACGACAGTAATGACCTCAATGAATACGAACATGACCAAAACGAAGAGGAATACGATCAAACTTTAGACGAGTACCTAACAACCATAGAATCTGAACAACAAGATTATACAGAACAATCTTCAGAGCTTAACGACATTCATTTTTTAGAATGACGAGCTCTTTATTGCCATATTTTGAATGTCAACAGAAGAGCGGAAAAATTTTAAGATTTCTCATAGACACGGGATCAAGCAAGAACTATATCCAACCCGGTCTTGAAAAAAAAACTTTCCAAACGAAACACCTTTCCATGCTGAGTCAATCGCAGGAGACGTAAAAATTCAGGAACACACATTCATAAACTTATTTAATCTTGAAGACAAGCATAAATTTTTCATTATGCCAACTTTGCAATAATTTAGATAGCCTTAAAGAACTCAATGCGATAATCCATACAAATAAAAACTACATGCAAATAAAAAACAGTAAATGGGTAAAAATAAACCAACTAACTTCAAAATCAGTTAATTCAATCGATATTCGTGACGAACATATGACACAACAGCAAAAACACTCTATTAAAAACACAGTCAACAAATTCCCTAAATTATTCACTGAACCAGACGAAAAACTGACATACACTACAAAAGTCTTTGGCGAAATTCGCACATCCTCCGACGAACCCGTTTATAGAAAATCTTACCCATACCCTAATTCTTTGAAAAATGAAGTCGAAAATCAAGTGAAGCAAATGCTTAATGATGGTATAATCAGACCATCAAGGTCCCCTTATAACTCCCCAGTATGGGTCGTAGAAAAAAAATCTGATTCCACGGGTAACAAGCAATATAGGATGGTCATAGACTATCGCAAACTAAATACAGTTACCATAGCTGATAGGTACCCAATACCCGAAATCTCAGAAGTTATCTCACAATTAGGAAATTGCGAATATTTCTCGGTCCTAGATCTAAAGAGTGGCTTCCACCAAATCCCTCTCAAGGAGAAAGACAAGGAAAAGACAGCATTCGCGATCAACAACGCTAAGTACGAATTCAATCGCTTACCATTTGGTCTAAAAAACGCGCCATCAATCTTCCAACGCGCACACGATGATATTTTACGCGAATATATCGGCAAAATATGTTACGTATATATTGACGATATAATCATATTTAGCAAAAGCGAACACGACCACTCGCAACATATTGAACTTATATTCGAAGCTTTGGAAAACGCGAACATGAAAGTACAGCTTGATAAATGTCATTTCTATCAAGAAGAAGTAGAATTTCTAGGGTTTATCATTTCTCCGCAAGGAATAAAAACAAATCCCAAAAAAATTGAAGCTGTAGCAAACTTCCCGACACCTAAAACAATAAAAGATCTACGAGCATTTTTAGGTCTATCAGGTTACTACAGGCGTTTCTTGCAAGACTATGCAAAAATCGCGAAACCATTGACATCCCTCCTAAGAGGAGAAGAAGGCCGAATATCAAAAAAGCAATCGGCAAAAATACTAATTAATCTGAACGCCGAAGCCCTTGAAGCCTTCAGAAAATTAAAAAATTCACTTATTTCCAAAGACACCCTGCTCTCATACCCAAATTACAATGAATGCTTTGAACTAACAACAGACGCATCAAATTATGCAATTGGCGCAGTGTTGTCACAAAAAGATAAGCCAATCTCATTCATCTCTCGAACCCTCAACAAAGCAGAAGAACATTACGCAACAAACGAGAAGGAGATGCTGGCTATAATTTGGGCCCTAAATTCTTTTCGCAACTATCTTTATGGATCTCGCAAGGTTATAATTCATACTGACCACCAACCTCTCACCTACGCCCTAAGTAATAAAAATAACAATAGTAAGATGAAACGATGAAACGAAGGCCATACTAGAAGAGTATAACTACGAATTACTATATAAACCAGGGAAAAGTAACGTAGTTGCAGACGCCTTGTCAAGAATTCCGTTACAATCGCAAGTAAATTCAATGTCCACGATGACGCATAGCGACGACAGTTCAGGACAAAATCTTATAAGTAGCGTCGAAGCCCCCATCAACGTATTCAAGAATCAGATCATTCTCAACATAGGTCCTACCACACCATACAAATTTCAGATTGTATTTCCGACATACCACAGACACACAATAACAGAATTTGATTACACCATAGAAATCCTAAAAAAAAACCTTAATCCCTCTGTTATAAATGGTATAAAAACATCAGAACCAATAATGGGCAAAATTCAAGAAGTTTACCGAGATCATTTTTCAAGATATCGAGTCAGGTTCACAAGGCACCAAGTTGAAGTCAATGAAGAACAACAACAAGGTATAATTATTGAAACACACAAACGAGCCCATAGAAACACAAAAGAAAATAAAATTCAAATTTTAGAGAAGAACTGTTTTCCAGGAGTGAACAACAAAATAAAGAAAGTAGTTAAACAATGTACTGTTTGCAAGCTTAATAAATATGACCGACATCCCACTAATCCCGAACTTAAAGAAACACCCATCCCTACACATCCCGGACACACCCTCCACATCGATATTTATAAAACAGAAAACAACCTCGTCTTAACCGCAATTGATAAGTTTTCTAAATATGCCCAAGGTAAAGTCATAAAATCAAGAGCAATCGAAGATGTAAAAGAACCACTACGTCAACTTCTGTTCCTATATGGAGTCCCAAAAGTTATCGTTGTTGATAACGAAAAATCCCTCAACTCATCTTCAATAAAATTTATGGTTGAAGACCAATTAGGTATTCAAATTTTTAGATCACCCCCTTACAAAAGCTCTGTTAACGGCCAAATAGAACGATTTCATTCAACACTTTCAGAAATCATTAGATGCCTGAAATCAGACGGAACCCACCGATCCTTTATAGAACTTCTAGACAGATCTATCTACGAATACAATTCCACAATACACTCAACAACTGGAAAAAAAAACCCATTGAAATATTCTTTGGACGAAACACAAACATAGACCCTGAACAGTACGAGAAAGCCAGACAAGACAATATTCAAAGACTAAAAGAAAAGCAATACAAAGATATTAAATATCACAATAAAAATCGACTACCTATCATAACATACAATCCAGGTGACACAGTTTACGTTAAAATTCACAGTCGTCTAGGATCCAAAATCTCACCTAAATACAAACAAGAAACAGTAAAAGAAAACAGAACAACCACAATCCTTACAGAATCAAACAGAGTAGTACATAAAAGTAACATTAAAAACTAAATCCCCTTTAATATGCTGGAAACATAAAAAATAAACCAAACATATTCTTTTCAGACTACTCGTATTCCTGATTACAACAAACGCAGAATTATTGCTGACCGACTATTCCTCCGCTCATCTAATAACTATAGACGATGGACAAGCAAAAATACAAAATGGAACCTTTAATTTTATTCACATAATAGACTTAAAAACATACGAACAATTCTTATATGACACAGATAAATACGTAAATACAAACATCGAGAAAAATAGCCTTTATTACCCACTACTCAAACACGAAATCTCTCAGTCCATAGACATTTTAAACCAAATTAAACCATTGCATTCTGAAAACAGAAGTAAAAGGTCAATAAATATGTTGGGCACAGCATGGATATATCTAGCCGGCAGTCCCGACCATGATGACCTACAGTATATAGAAAATAATCTGGAAGAACTAAATAAAAATAACAATCGGCAGATAACAGTAAACAGTGCACTTACCAAGCGAATTAACGAATTATCAAACATAACGGACCAACTCAGAAACTCACTAAGGAAAAGCGAATACGTAAACAATGAAATAGCTTCAAATATCCAAAATAGAATAAGACTCACTAAAGAAGAATTAACAAACATTAGATATGCAATTGAATGGGCTAAGGCAAATATGATTAACTCTATATTATTTAATAAAAATGAGGTAAAAGAAGTACTAGAAAAGCTAAGAAATGAAAACATGCCATTCAGAAGCATTGAAGATGCGCTAGAATTCACAAAAATCAAAATCTTATATAATGGAACGAATATTATGTATTTAATTAAAATCCCAATGACAACAGAGACAATTTATGTAAAAACCGTAATTAGAGCTATTAAAAGAAATGAAACAATTATTGATATCCCATACAAATCGTTACTAATTAACGACCACGAAATATTTGGTATACAAAACAAATGTAATAAATATAATTCCATTAATATATGTAACCACAATAATTTAATAAATTTAACAAACGACCTGTGCGTAAGTAGACTAATATATGGTCTTGAGTCTTTTTGCAATATAACAAATAACCAACACATACCTACAATAGAAGAAATTTCTCCTGGAATCTTGCTATTAAATAATTTTAATGGAAGTTGTTTCTTTAAAGAATCAAATCATAACTTAAAAGGCACGTTTTTAATTAAATTCCATAACGAAACCATTCGAGTAAATAATAAAATATTTAGTAATATCGAGATTCCACAAATGAATATCAAACCATCAATAATGCAACCAACACTCATAGAATTAAGTAGATACAAGATATTATCTTTAGAATCATTAGAAGAATTACACATTAATAATACACATTCAATTAAGTCCATTCAGCACAACATGTTTATAAATAGAATATCATCATTTGTCTCAATAAGTAGTATTACTTTGTTTATAATAGCCATTATAATTATTAAATATCCACGCAAAAATATCGAACTTGTCATCCAACAACCAGAAGCCGAAGCACCTAGACCACCAGCAACAAAATTCGAATCTCCAATAATCACAGCGACACTGCCAAAACTCAACGACCTACCGTATTTCTGACGATTGTGGACAATCGTTTTAAGAGGGGAAGAGTTAACAACAAAAATGTTAACAAAACAAAAGCCAATAAACTTAGTTACAGTTTTTGCGTAACAACATTGAGAACCATAGCACCGAAACTGCAAAGCCAAACAATTGGGCAAGAGCACATCGACCGCTGATCAACTAGTAAATAAATAACACGTCGATCGCTCCAATCGAAATAAACGCTGACTGCCCCAGAAAAAGAAATGCTGACAAAAACACCTGCACGCGCTAGTGCACGAAAACAACAACAACAACAACAACAACAACAACATAGTTAATAAGTTATTAATTAAGAAGTTTCTTGTTAAACTTAAGAATAATTGTAATTCACTCCTAAAGTAGCAGTCAATAAAGACGCACTGTCATCAGTGCTAGTTTTTAAAAAAAAATAAAATAATAAATATTTTATTAACTTATATAAATAAGTAAAAATCAGAGGTAAAGTTTCAGTTCCAGATGGCACATCCAAATTTGGCTATTACCGGAAATATTAATCCCAATCCCAATCCTGATCCCACACCAAACACTCCAATTCGAACAGCATTATTTCAAATATTTATAAGGTCAATAGAGGATCGAATTGTAAATAATAAAGGTACAGACATACTGAGAAATTTCATAAATCCCCCTTCCGATTTATTATTATATACTGTGTTATTCTAATGCCCACATATCCATGGTAAAACTTTTATATTTATATTAATTTGATTTTGATATTTTTGCTAATTTGATGGCACTATATCCATGGCTCCATAGAACAGCAATCTTTGTTTTTTCCCACACTTTATAAACAGAAGTATTTGAAAATTATAAATTACATATGCCTATATGGCAATTCTTAGTACATATTTGTGCAGAACTTTAGATCTGATTTATACATCGGTGTGAAATTTAGACACAATAATTCAGATTAATATCTTTAACTCAAATGTAATACGAGTGTCTGGAGAATAAATTCATCGATATATTTCGTATTTCAACTGAGATGAGCGTATGAAGCATGTGGCCCCATTTTAATTAATAACTTCCATATCTGCTGAAATGTACAGGACACTAAAACCCTTACACACTCTAATTAATTTCGCAGCAAATACTATTTTTATTTAAATTTAGTGTAAGAATGATATATTTCAAAAATTGAAACAGTCGGACGCTTCTTCATAATGTTTTGCAATTTGTTTAGCGGCATAGAACCTTGGATAGCACCAGTATAAGATATCGGCTACAGAAATATGGGTAATGCTGGATACTTATCAAAGAAAAATCATGCTATAGGGATCTAGAATTTAAATTTTATAAAGGAGAATATGTTTTTTAAAAATGGTATACTTGGATACTAATTAGAACCAATTTTCCTTTCACTTCTATATTGATGACCTGCAAATGTTTCTCATTATTGGAAAATTTTCAATGTTTCTGATGTGGTAATGACCTCAAATTTTCAAAATTTTCTAAAAACGAATTTTCTGGCGAATATTGTAAACGTTGAAAAAACTTTTGTGAAGTATATTGTTAGTCTGGAAGCATATATCGAATATAGCCGTGTAAGTATATTTTTTAAATAAGTATAATTTTTTTTTTAAATTGTGGAACTGTTAAGAAAAAGTATTGTTTTTGCTTTGTTTTTACGAATTTCTTTAGTAGAAAAAAATTATATTTATAAAATTGTAAAAACTGTACAATTAGTTTATTGGGTTGTGTGTGCTTTTCGGATTCGTTGTCACTTTGCGCACAATTGGGAAATTTACCTTCTCACTTGAGGCTGCAATTATATTCCACCGAAAATGACATGCTCATAAAGGGACTATCTCTTGCGAGTTTACTTTGCTATAGTGTCGAAGTTGGCTATTTTGACAGTTTTAAGAGCCCGCTCTCTGGTAGACCTTTAGTTGAAGGTTTGCTATTTATTAAAATGTCTTCAATTTAAATCGATAATAGTACAAAGATAATTAAAACGAGTACAGAAGTCTGAAGTCGGGTTAGACCGACTTCGAAATACACTTTACCTTTCCTTCTGCGTGCGAGTTCAAGAATGGGGATGCTTTTTTCATAAATCATCATTAGGAGCACATTCACGGTAATTTTTGGTAGGGTACCTTGAAATGATTATATCGACCCCATTTCTTGTGTATGGCTTTATAGTGTCAATATAACCACTAATATATGATTTTGTCAAAAAATATTGTATAGGTCGCAAGTTATAATAATATGTCAATAGTGGGCGTGGCCGTAAAAATAACACGCCCATTTTTTGTGCGGTGTTTAATGTTAGTACCCGCAACATTCCTGTGAAATTTCGTTCATAAATCTTTCATAGGAACCTAGTAATGATTTTTGGCTAATTGTGGGCGTAGCAGTTCTAGTATGATCTCCATATTCTATTCACACACTATTATGGACCCCATGTATATTTCTGCCAATTTTTATTCCGCTGGCATCAATACGAGCATAGGTAGGCTAATTTTAGACCCGAAAGTTCCTTATATCAAAAGTGGGCGTGTCTTTTCTCTGATCAGCCCCATATGTTGCAGATAGCTTTATAGTATCCATATGTTAAATCCCGTAAAATCGTCTGTAAATCTCTACCAGATCTTAAGTTATTAATATTTGTTAATGGTGGGCGCGGCATATATACCGTCCACTTTTTGCATACTGTTTAGTAGGACCCACATCTCCATAACTGCCAAATTCTGTCAATTGGACCAAAGTTATAGTCATTTTAAAAAAGGTGAAAAAAGTTCCTTATATGGGAGGTAGGCGTGGCCTTTGTCCAAATCGGCCCGTATAGCTATCTCGTTCTGTATCTTTGTCCAGACTATACTTTTGCAAAATTTCATTAAGATAGCTCTAACGGTGTAGAAAAAAAGTGGCCACAGACGGACAGACGGACGCACAAAATAAAAATTGCTTAGAAAGTGATTCTGATCATATCTGTATATATATGTCCATACTTACCACGTCTCCTTCTTAAAATTACAACCCCTCTTAAAAGCACAAAATTAGTATACCCTATTTACTCCGGCGGGTGAGAAGGTCCCTGGGGACCTTTTTCATTTTTCATGGGAAGTATACCCGACCCCCCACGTGTATTCCAAGCAAATTTTATCTAGAATCGTTTAAAAAAATTTCAAAGCAATCCGACCAATAGTTTTGTTTCTATTGCGATTTATATGTGATGATTTCACATATCAAGCAAATTTTCATGTTGATGAAGTCCGCTGGGACCTTGTACTGAAATTTCAAGAAATCGTTAATAAATGCACTGTCTTTTGGCTTGTTTTATTGTTTGAACACATCACAAGGAGGAATCCGGGACCAGTAGGAACCACATATGATCCCTTTACCATATTCCGCTCGCTCATCACCGAAGATATGGCGTACATCATAATACGCGAATCAAATCGGAAAGGCAGGGAAGTGAACTCTGCATGGAATTTGGCAAATCCAACTAAAACAAAGGAATGGAAACCAATCACTTTGAAAGAGTTCGATGCTTTTTTGGCTATTATTTTGTATGCTGGACTCACTAAATCGAATAGTGAACCTCTTGAAGAGTTATGGGGCCCAACGCGCTGTCCAATATATAAAGCTGCATTATCATTAGATCGTATGAAGTGCATAAAACAATGCCTTAGATTCGACAATGGAAATACGCGACAGCAGCGACTAATCAACAGCAAAACTGCGGCTATTGATGATATTTGGCAAATGTTGCAGTCTAACTATTTTATATTGCTATTTTGGATTACAACGCCAACAAATCGGGCGTTGATACAATGGACCAGATGCTTGGCACATATACATGCAAGCGCTCAACAAACCGCTGGCCATTGGCCATGTTTTATAATATGGTGGACATTAGCTGCATTTATTTCATACAACGAGATGAAGCCAATAAAAAGAAGTGACAGACGACAGTCATTCCTACTGATGCTGACACTACCAAACATAGAGGAACGAGCGCTGAACAACCGCATAACCGCATATCCAAGGATACGGAACGCAATGGAAGCATTTGATGTAAAGGTAAGAAAAAACAATTCTAATATTCAAAAGCAGAATAACTACATAATTTTGTTCTTTTTAGATATTATCAAGACCGGCAGAAGGAGCTGCACCGTCGTTTGCGTCTAGAACGAACAGACCGTCATGTCGCCTATGCCGTTCTGAGTACGGACGGCAGCAGAAAACAAGGGCCTATTGCCATTCCTGTAACAATCCAGTTTGTGCAGAGCATTCAACACTTATGCATCGATGCTACACCTGCACAGAAAATATGTTGGACGAGGGACAATCTACACAACAATAGTTTTTTAGGCTTTTTTCATATAAAACTCATAAAAAATTAATAATGTTATATATAAAAAAAAAATTTTTTTCTAACATTCATTATATATACATGTATAATTAGTAAATAATAATAAATCAAAACAAAAAAAATGTAAAAAAAAACGTTTTCATATAAAATTCCATACAATTAAAAATAGGTCCCTGTGGACCTTGTACTTCGTATAAGGGCAACGGATGACTCAACCGTCGGAGGGTTAAAGGTAACGGGTATAATCATCTACGAAAATTGTTGATCTGTTAGAACTACATTTCGCAATACTCGGGATATTTTTGGTCGCTATGATCGTCGTTCTGAGTCAGCAATTGATAATCTGGTGCAGCACCATTACCTGATTATCGTGGTCGTTCGATTGAAAATGTATCTGAAGTGAGTTAAAGTGTTGAACACATACTCGTATATATGTATGTATCTATTTCACAACGTTCACACCAATTGAGACTCTCGTATATCTCAAACGAGAATGTTTTGCGCAGTACTATTAAGTCCTATTAAGTTCAGTCAGTACAAGAACTGAAGCAAGACTATCATCCTCTACCTCCAATTTCATTAATGAACAAAGTGCTGGTTTTTCTGATAAAATTCTATTTTCAGATCAGGTCCATTTTCACTTCTGTGAATACATAAATAAGCAGAACAGGCGCATTTGATATCTTTTCAGCAATTTAACTATAATCAATCGAGTCGTCATCCTCCTGGTGTTCTTGTAGCGGTGGTTAGTTTTCTTCCTTTTCCGAAAAGTTGCTAAGTGTCTAAAGGGATAGAGGGTATACTTAATTTGTGTCGTTGAGCTGGTTTGAAACAATTATAGGCAGAAGTGGCATATATGGGCATACATATTTATGTATATATATAAATATATATATATATATATATATGTATATATATATATATGTATATATATATATATATATATATATATATATATATATATATATATATATATATATATATATATATATATATATATATATATATATATATATATATATATATATATATATATACATATATATATATATACATATATATATATATATATATATATATATATATATATATATATATATATATACATATATATATATATATATACATATATATATATATATATATATATATATATATATATATATATATATATATATATATATATATATATATATATATATATATATATATATATATATATATATATGTGTGCGCAGGTGGACCACGTTACCCGTGGACTTCTGCATCTCCTCCATGTGATGGCAATCCGCGGTGTCATGGCATGAAAAATGGTGCCGACTTCTGCGACATCAGATGCTCCAGTTCCACAGGGGTTTGCTGAGAGCATATGCTAACTTGAACCGGTTGTCATTATGTATTTTTCGAAATCGACGTAAGTAGAGTTGGATGACTATGTGTTTTCTCAAGGAAGGAGTCACCCCACTTATTGGTAAGGAGAATGCTTCGCTTACCACGTGACGGGTTACAACGGGCCCACAATTAACACAAATTCATTATTGAGGCCGTATACAAGATTCATTAACAAAATTTTACGTAAGGGTTCCAAGCGCTAAATATACCATCAAATCTAAAATGGGCGAGCTAACAACGTATACTTTTAATGTACGTACGAGTATATGCATAATTCGAGATCTATATAAAATTTATGTAAATATCTTTATATAATGGCACAAATCTAGATTATGAATTCTAGTGATCATAGTGGGCGTCATATTTCGGCTGCCACTCCCATCTACACATAGAATTCATGAGTAGGAAAAACGTACCTAAATAGATGTTCATTATTGTATTAATTAAAATAATTATGTCATGGTGTAGTTCGCACCCATGTTAGGGTAAAGGGTATCTTGAAGTCGGTATAATTCGACGTCAGTCTTCGTCCCTAGTTTTTTTTAAACATTTTTTTTTGTAATGTAAATGGGTTCTTATTGTATCCTTCTTTCGCCTGCGTAGTTTTACCTTAAAGAAAGATATTCAGATTGATTGTATTTTCCTCCATTGTTATTTATGTCCGTACGTTTGTATATATGGCTGCCGCTGTTATCATCACATTTCCTATTATGCAGTATGTAAAGAGCAAAATTGAGTTAACTCCGTTTTTAAAGTGCCTTAACTAATTTGGTCTACTAAAGTCTTTTCGACAACTTCTAGTCCTGCGCTTGAAAAGGTGCTGACATTTCCAGCTCTTGGATGTCTTTTGTCTAGGAGATGTTCTAAAGCTCATCTGTACGCTAAGGCACAATTGACAGTGGGTGGGTGCGTGTTTGACTCTTGAAGAAATTATTGAATACTGCTAGCCTATGTTTATACAGCTATATCCGTTGACTCAATAATCGAGTAAGAGAAAGGCTGTACTGCATTAAAATTCCAGAGGTTTGATCATAATACCAAACCGTTTAGGCAGTACCGTCATTCCTTCACTGATGGGCTCCAAAAGAGATCATAGATCGCGTTCTGGGGTTTTCGTGAAAAAAAATGGAGCTTAGCTTCATTACTACCTTACTCAGCCCACAAGTTAATTCCAAACCATGTAGTGCGTTATTTGGAAACCATAATAGTCTGATTTTAGCATAGGATCCAATACACTTGGACGTTATTGGGAATATAATCGCCGGCCAACTTGAAAATAAAGGATCTGAGGCCAGTTGGACTGGCCTGCACCTGTTCATTTTACATTTTTCGACCATTAAGACCACGCAGCAAAAGCCAACTAGAGTGTTACTCACATATACAAATACTTGCAACCGAGATTAATTTGCTTGAGGCCCTAACCAATATCCAGAATATTGGGTTACTCTTTCATCAAATTGTATTTGTTCTTCTAAATTGAAAAACAATTCATTCCGAGACATTGAATTAATTTTTATTTATTGCGTGATACGGTTCGTAATCAGAATAAATTGATTCCATATTCCACATTGCTTCCATAGTCTATAAAACGAGTAACAAGAATAACTGATCATGTTAAACGAGTAACAAGAATAACTGATCATGTTAATTTCATACAGTTTTAGCCACGTCTTTACTGCAAAAATAATTTATCGTAATCACAAATCGAACAAATAATTTATTTCTGAAGTTTTTAGTTGGAGCTATGCTAACTTTGTAACCGCTTTTCGGAGGGAAACGCAAGTATGCTTAAGCATATAAGCTGCTAATCATTCAAAATCGCAGCATATGCTAGCTTCAAAAAATAACATACACAAAAACTATTGCAATTACATTTAAAATGGCGACAGGAAAAATAATTGCACACATAACAAAAACAATGTTGACAACATCCTCCTTGCATATACATACATACATACTTCGCATTCACGAGCGAAAGGAAAACTTTCTTTTCCATACGTTTCTTTTAATTTGGATTTACTTCTCCTTTTGTTTCTTGTATGGTTTTACTTTTTGTGTTTTATTTTAATTGGCATTTTTAATGGGTGCACCGGCAACAGAAACAGGAGGTATAGAAGCGCTCATTAAACATTTACATTTGAACTTTTGTCGGCGCTTTCGTTTGATGTTGAAGCTGACGAGGGCATTGGTGATGCACAGTACTCTGTTCCCATGCCAAACTAAAAATTATTCTTGGCTATGGATTCAATTTTATATATGTATGTAAGTATGTAACAAGGAATTTTAGGTTAACTGCTTACAAACTATATCCTATATTCCTATGTAAACATTGTAAATTTCCAATAAATAACTTTTTAATAGGCGCATTCGATTCGCCACTCTATCGACGATAGGACAGACATTTGTATGGAAAAGATATCGAGTAAATTATACTCGGATTAAACGTGCGAATTTTTCCATCCTCGATAGAAAAGTGCTTCCAAATTGAAAATTTCTTGAAAACCAACGAGATTAAAAATTACCCATACAAATTCGGTGGGATTTTTTATATTTTAGCTGTTTAAATTTAAAGCAAAAAAAAAATTAATCTTGGATTTTGTTTTTTTGATTTCAAATATTGTTATTCTGTTGATTTAAATTATATTCAGATGATTAGTTTGCATAAAATATATAAAGAAAGTAAATGTTGAAACAGTGCTGCTTAGTATGCCAATTACTCGAGAACTGTTTTATTCGCACAACTCGTTAGGAGCTCGATACTACTGACGAATCGAATGCGCCTAATACTAAAGATGATAAGAGAACTACATGTTTGGCTGGTGTTGCAGCGATACGGTTAATAACTTGATATCAGTATCTAGGGGAGAAATTAGACTTTTCTAAATTACTTTCACTCTATTGTGAATCTCAAAAATCGGTCCTAGAATAAGGAATTTACCTAGTCCATTCCCAGAACATCTCACCCTAATAAGCTCCTCTTCATTCTGGCAAAGGCAAGACAAGCACAAACTGTCCTGTTCTTCTTCCAGACAGGAGACGCTGCATTTCGCTGCATACTCTAATATATTTTTCACGCCATATCTGCCAAAATACCCAATCCGCTACATTCAGTATAGCAAACGCTTTCGATTGGAATACATAGCCATAGACTTATCCTTTAGTCCAAGAAGGAAAGGGTATTGTTCTACGCCACTAAACTTCAGCAGCGTAAGTAATTATTATCCTGATCATATCCAAATATACATCAGTGGTTATAAACTATCAGCGAAGTAGTGGAATGCTCATTGAACTACATCTGATTTGATTTCCATTCAGATCTATATAGGATGTGAAGTTTAGTATAGGAATTGTGACTTTAATATTATAAAATTATGAGCTTGTGAAAGCACACACCTTAAAGATAAAAAAAGGTATACAGTAAATTATTACAACAAAAATCCACTCTCAAAGATGCTGATACCAGATTAAACAAAAACGGAGTAAAAAAATGTGGACTCGGGTTAGAACGATACACTTTACCCTTACATGTACAAGCGAGTTAATCCATGGTGATAATGATCCCATATGACCCAATAATAAACATTATCTTTGTAGGCACGTTTTTCATACTGATGAATTCTACATATAGATGAGATTGGCGGTGTAAGTGATACGTGCTCTAATTTTGTGCCGTTATGCTTTTGGATTAAAAGTGGGCCTAGCATTGTAATAAACCCTCCCATTTTTCATTTGGCGTGTGTAACTTCGTCCATAGATCTTATGTTGGGGGCAGTAATGAGCATGAATGAATTGTGGACGCGGCAGTAGAAGTATACCGCCCATTCCACATACCTAAACTAGTATATCCAATATACTTTACTACTAAATGTACTTTACTACTTGAATGAATGAATGAAAATAAAGAGGGAAAATGCATCTCGACCAGTTTGATCTATTGTACTCCTCCTGCATGTACCACAGTACTACTTAGCTAGGATAATTTTAAGTACCTACGAGGGCGGATTGATATTGAAGCTACCTAAGTAGGAAAAAAATATATATTTTTTTCAAAAACCATTTATTTCTCAGCATAGTCTCCTTTTACTTCGACACACTTAGTAAGACGATATTCCAACTTTTTTATACCATCTGAATAATACGATTTCGGGAACCCCTCAAAATACGCGTTAGTTTCGGTAATCACTTCTTCGTTTGAGATGAATCTTTTTCCTGCGAGCCATTTTTTCAAGTTTGGAAACAGGAAAAAGTCACTAGGAGCTAAATCTGGACTATAAGGTGGATGATTAACCAATTCGAAGTGTATTTCACGTAATTTTAGCATCGTATCTAATGCTGTTGTCTTGCAGAAAGAGCATTTTCTTCTTTAAATATGGTCGTTTTTTTTTTTATTGCATCAATCAATAGATCCAATAATACACGATAATACTTTCCTGTGATTGTGGATCCTTTTTCAAGATAATCGATGAGCAATATTCCGTGTGCATCCCAAAATACAGTGGCCATAACCTTGCCAGCCGATTTCACTGCCTTCGCCTTCTTCGGAGCACTTCCACAAACTTCCACCCATTGTTTCGATTGATTTTTGGTTTCAGGTGTGTAGTGGTGGACCCACGTTTCATCAACAGTTATTAATCGACGCCAAAAATCAACAGGATTACGCTTTATGATGTCCAAACACCGCTGTGAAGTGGTCTGTCGAAATCGGGTTTGTTCGGCACTGAGCAAACGCGGCACCCATCTTGCCGATAGCTTTTTCATATGCAAATGTTCATGCAAAATGTTGAACACACGTTCATGTGATATGTTTACCATTTCAACAATCTCACGCAACTTGACTCGGCGATCATTCATAACTATATCGAGCATTTTCTTGATATTTTATTCAGTAACCACCTCTTTTGGCCTTCCTGTTGATGGTATTGTTGCAGTGCTTGTTCGGCCGCGTTTAAATTCAGCAATCCAATATTTTACCATGTAATCTGACGGAGCAGACTCACCGTAATGTTTATCGAGCTTTTCTTTTGTCTCTTTCGCCGTTTTCCTTTTCAAATAATAGTGTTTAATCACTGCACGAAATTCGTTTTTTTCCATTTTTCAAGAAACACAAAAGTTGCTTACTTCAAACGACTACAACAAATAAACTAATCGATGAATTTGGGTGAAATTTTAACAGGTGACGTTTGACAGATCGCAATTTCTAAAAAATGTGTTTGTGCTGCCATCTAGCGCTAGGTAGCTTCAATATCAATCCGCCCTCGTAAATACGGGCACATAACGAGAAATTATCGCTGCATCACAAAATTTATTCGAGGAGCACAGCGAATTAATTCGAATGTCCAAAACTGACCTTATACAAATGCTTTTTTTAGAGAGACACACTGTTGGATGTATTAAATTGAATGGAAGAAAGAGTATAGCACATGCACATATTTTATTTTGGTTGATCTAAAAAGTCACACCAAATCAAATTGATCAAATCATCTCAGCAGAAATACCAGATACACATATATTGATCCAGACTTATTTGAAATCATCACCAAAAACATTATACATGGTCCATGTTGCTTACTCAACAACAATTCACCATGCATGTCTGATGGGAAATGCACAAAACGATACCCAAGAGACTTACCGAGACTATTACTGGCAATGACGGATATCCACTCGAACGGCGACGATTAACTGAAGATGGCGGCAAATCCATCACTTGGAAGGTATGGGTTGTACCGTATTCATCATTGCTTTCGAAAACTTACAAAGCACACATCAATGACGAGTATTGCAGTTCGGAAAATCGATTAACTATATTTGCAAATATGTCAGTAAAGGAAGCTATATGGCAGTTTTTGGAGTGAGAAATGCAACGGCATCTATCGATGAAATCCACCAATATCAAGTGGGACGCCACATTAGTAGTAATGAATTTATCATTTCCAATCTAGGTGCTCATTTGGCAGTGCACCTTGGACACCGCGTGTACTGCACAACAGAAGATACACATTTAAGAGAATTGTCACCACCGCCAACAACGTTAACTGAATTTTTATTATTGTGCAATAATGATATATTTACAAAGATTCTAATTAACTCTAATGAGCCAACATAATACACATGGAAGGCATCAGCGAAGAAGTTTCAACGTCGCAGGAAAGGTAAAACAGTTGAAGGACGACACACCAATTTATATTCGACCGACGCGTTAGGTCGTCTATATACTGGTCAATGAAATATTGCAGAATGCTTTTGCTTGTGATTATTGTTAATCACTGTACGTGGGCCGAAAACCTTCCAAGAATTAAGAACAGTAAAAGGCCAACTACATGCATCTTACCATCCACCTTGGAAAGAAATAAATCTTCTTGAAAATGATGCACATTGAGACACTTCCCTCGCTGATGCATCGAATACTGCCCAACCATAGCAAATACGTACATTATTTCCAATCATATTGACAACATGCTTCCTATCCAATGCAAAAGATCTTTGGGAAAAATGCAAAGACTACATGAGTAACGACATCGTTTGCGTACAAAGAATCAAAATCATGACATTAAATTCACACCAAACGTGTATAATGAGCCATTGGTTTCGATTGAGGATATTTGTTTGGCAATCGTTAACAAAGCACTGGCATAATTCGGAATTGCTTCGCGACATTCGTGGGTATGAACTTGGAACCGGTAACAGATGTTAAATATAACACTTTCTGCTAAAACCGTTTCATTATAGATTCATAGTAAAATTAATATGAGTTTAGGAAGGAATGGTTCTTATTGTCATAGTCGGAAAATGAAAAAAATCCAGATTTTATAGTCTTTATTAATTAATAGTATATTGATAGCATAAAGATTAAAACAATTCAAACCAAAAGAATACTCTTTCTTTATGGCTATCGCTGTGGAACCGCTGAAAATATGTTAAAGTTAACATTTCCACTGCTAAAACGATTCATTACAAGGCGCATAGATAGATAGATATATTTAAGGGCGTTATACACTACGACCTGAAAGATCTATTGTGATGCCCCTATTTATTTGAAAGATGAGGATAGTCTCATCTATAAATCTTCTGTCAGGTTAATTTCCGACAGGAATTCATATATTTTGGAGGAATCAAGATGAGGGATCTTGCTCATATCTAAGATATATTCTCCAAAACACCTGTGTCTTTTGTGTGCCAATGGTCCGCAGACCGTGATCAGGTGCAGTGATGTTTCATCACTTTCTCCACAGAATCGACAGATGGCATCAGAAGATAGACCCAACTTACTCATATGGTAGTCGAGTCCACAATGTCCACTTAAAATGCCTGTAATTATTCTTAATTTACTCCGAGGCATATCTATTAACTCCTTAGCTCTTTTAGGATTAAAATCTCCCAGAAGAGCTTTGGACTGTGTTAATCCCGGAAGAGTTTTCCAGGTTTGACTTCGATTTGCATCTGTACATTTCTTCAGCAGACCTCCAATGGTATTGGATGATAGTCGTCCACAGAAGGGTTCAGGGCCGTTAAAGTGAGAGGCCGCAGCCTTCCTAGCTAAGCTATCAGCTTTCTCATTTCCCTCTACTCTTATGTGGCCTGGTACCCACATTAGAGATAGCTTGTTCATACTGCCTAGGGAGTTTAGCTTCCCAATATAGTCCCACACAAGTTTAGACCTCACTAAGGGTGAGCTCAGACTCTTGAGTGCTGCTTGACTATCAGATAATACACGATGTTTCTCCCCCGATATTTCCTGTCAATGTTGATCTGGGCACATCTTTCAATATCGTGAATCTCCGCTTGAAAAATGGTTGGGCAACAACTCATTGGTTCCCAGTAGTTGGTTCTAGGCCCAAATACTCCTGCCCCAGTTCCGTCCATTGTCTTCGGACCGTCAGTACACCATAAGAGGGAATTTTCTCTAATTTTATACGTCTCAGTTAGAACTTTCCATTCTTTTTTGCAACTCATCAATGTACTGTATTTGTGTGCAAAATTGAATTTTCTTGGCATAAAATCCTTGTCAGATTTTTGTATGCCATATTCTTGAGCTGAATTGTTACCCCATATATTTTGGGTGTAATTTGAATCTCTCGAGATAATATCTTGTATTTTGGTAAGAGATTTCCTAGCAGAGTCTTGAATCACTAGATGTAAGGGTGTTAGATCTAGTATAACTTCCATTGCTGCCGTTGGACAGGTTCGCATAGCTCCAGGGATAACAACGCATGCAAGGCGTTGAACTTTACTTAATGCAGATTTCGCTGTCTTAAGTCTGACTCTATTTGACCAGGCTACAGAACCATAGGTGATGATTGGTCTCACCATTATGGTATACATCCAGCGAATAATATTTGGGTTACATCCCCAAGATTTACCAGCAAGACGTCTACATATCATTAAGGAAACTGTAGCCCTCTTGGTGGTTGCTGTCAGATGAGCCTATTACAGGCGCATATTCATAGTAAATTTCATATGAAATCTCTAAGAATTTCATTTGAAACAAAAATTTGTAAAAATTCTAAAAAATTGTAAATTATTAAAAATATGTTACAATTTACAATATATATATTTTTTAAAATAAGTTACTTTAAAAATATTAGTACTACTGCTATATGTAAGTTAATTGCATTAGAATAATTTCATATATACGAGTATAGGTAGCTAGGTAGGTTGGCATGCATATTTATATAAATAATTATAGGAATATTTTTAAAATTTAGTTGGTAAATTAGTAAAAAAAAAACCAATGAGTGTTCGAACTCACGGGCGATGTGTTAACACCTTTTTGTTACACGGTACTTGTTCGATTTCTATGAACACATTAGTAAATGTTACATTGGTAAATAAAAAAAATTAGTTTATTGATTTAAATATTATTTTTTTTTATTTGCATAGAATTTCCTATTACTTCTTTTTAACACAGAATATACCGGACAGGTTTTGCTATTTCCTCGTGCCGATGTCTGTGAAGGAAATATTTCTCATGAATTTGTTGTTGCGCTCGCTTATTCGAATCAATTCCAGACTTGATTAATAAAATCTTGATTCGCAGAAAATCTTCGTTTTCGCAGTCGCAGAAAAAATGACTCTGTGTGTTGTTTGCATGTATTGACTTTGTAGATTTAGTCCCTACACGCCGCTATAGATGTTAACACATCAAAAAAAAATATATATATTGGCCTATTAAATTAATAAATACATTTAAATATGTATTTATTTCATTTTTTCTTTATCCCAAATAAAGCCACCATCGAATTGCACACCAAAACTTCATGGTTGCACAGCAGAAGACTAAAATTTGCGGAATGTTATGCACAGGATTGAAGAGATTTTCGGTATTTTAGAAAATTGTAGTTATTTCAGAATTCCACCAGCAAACACTTTAACCCCCTAATATCTTCCAAAATGAACGAAGCTGATATGAGACTCTTTGGCGCAATGGTTTGCGAGTTGGTCTAGAATTTTTGTGGCTGAGTGTTCGAGCACAGCGAAAAAAGTGCAAAAACTTCTTACTGCTTATTGCTTCTCTGTGTGTGCGCTTATCTGTAGATATGTATGCACTATAGGAATTACTTTGAATCAAATCTCTTTTTCATTCGTGAATAATATTTGGGAGTTCTTTTGAGTTTTATTTTCTAATTCATTTCCTTCATAATTTCTTTTATGCAACTGCATGTTTTTTAATATATTATTTAACTATATTAATTTTAATTAATTTTTATTTTGTAAATATTGTAATATTCTAAAATAAATAGCAAAAATTGTAATACAGCTGCCAAAGTTTTGCATTTTTTACCATAGCAATAAAGTCGAATCTATCAATTTACTTAATATAGCATATACGGAAATACAACAACTTCCTAGAATTGCACAAATTCATGGACGAACGAAATGTTTGATTGGATTCGATTTTGTGAAGTTTCTTCAGATGAAATGTGGCAATCTTTACAGTCAAAAGCATTACAAAACTAACTTCAACAATGGTATTGAAATCGCACAAATCCTAACACAATTTCATGCACACATGAATTTATGTATGTGAGATTGAGAATGGTACCACCGTAATGCCTCTTTTCAGAAAAAATTCAATATTGTAAAATTTATTGAAAATACCCTAACAAAAGTTTGTATCGATCAGGCTTAATTAGCCTGTCCACTAAGAAAGTAATGTACTATGACGCCACTGAAATGTAATACAAATAGAAAGAGAGACTAAACGGAACAAGTGAGGGGTAATAATGAGACACAGTAAATTATAGTGCGGTGGAATGAGACAGTACATCGACAGATTTTTATCAGTTAGTTACCACTTGCTGTTGGCGTAGTTGTCTGGATGGACAGATTACAATAGTTGAAGGCCAAAGTTCGATCCCTGGGAGGGTTCATAATTGGTGTGCTGTTGATTTCTGAGACATAATAAAAAATGCTTTGGGAAAAATTGCCTTTCATTGAAAGATCTCTGATGAGGACTAGTGGCGTGTAGCTATAAGATCTGCCAAAATGTTTCAATAATTGTCCTTCTGAAAATTGACATAACCGCACATACACAATTGCAACTACCGTGTGCAATTTGTGTTGTCAATAAATTCACTGAGAACTAATCTTAATTTATATTCAATAAAATATTGGAAAATAAATTTTTTGAAACATAATTTCTTTTATTGTTTTCGCATGTGTTTCTTTTATTCAAGCTATTAACATATTTTAAACATAAATGTCCAAAATTAAATGATTTATATTTTGTTCTTGATCATAATTATATTGAATATTCTTCCTCAAATAATTAACAATCTCATTCTCGGCGGTTATAAATTTCCAAAGCTATCAAAATAACAGTATTTTTATTTTTATATTATACTACCCAATGTGTCCTACTACCATTAGAAGATCCAAGTTAACAATACCACATCCTCTATGATTAGGCTTCTTTGGAAGAGCATCACGCATAAAAACTCCTCTAAAGTATGGTAAATTGTTGGCATACTTCTTCAAATAAAGGCTTGTAAGAGTATTAGTTTTTTGAATGTGAATCATAAAACAAACCGTAACCCTTCCGATATGGTTTAAGATAAAGTCCTTTGCCCATAGCAATTGACTCCATAGTTTTGTTATGACGATTTGCTTCTGCTATATAGCTGATCCCTAGCAATGGCGCTCCCTCCAGAGGTTAAACCACCAACAGCAGCAGGAGCAGTTAAAATAGGTACTAATAGTAGAAAACCACCAACTTTAGGTATGGGGATGACTCTGGGTACTCCTATTGACTGGTTTCGCCTTATTGTATTTTTTATAACTTTGTTTACAACTTTAATTCCGGTTTCAATATTGTCCAGTTTTTCAGCTTTTATAACTTTTTTGCATTCTTTACAGCTGTTTTTTTTTTATTTTATCCGACATATCTTTTAAATTATCTTCTTTGCCCGCTTACGTAATGGCTTTACGTGTACTTTGTTAGAAATATTCGATATTTATTAGAAATATAATAAATTTCACTGTAGTTTTCATCACATTTGTAACTATCCAAGCGTTTGTACACTCTGATCGACTGCTGTCTGCTGATTTAACTCTTCACCACTCCTTTTCAGTTAATATTTGATCTGCTGTATGTCGTTTATTTACATCTTTTGTTTGAGAGTGCTGTCTGAATGAATTAATACCTATGCCTCGTCTATCTAAAGTCTCTTTAATTTTGTCCCTGGCCCACAAAATTGATATCCTGGTAAGTGTAGTTCAATTTGCAGAGAACTAATCAAGCTATTTACTAAGCCTCTTCTTTTACAGATCGATTATAACTAGCTATGTTTTTATGCATTGCAGTCATATATATTGCGCTTGTACTCTTTAACAATTCAAGTAAAAAAGATGTTAATCAATAAAAAGATATGTTTCATATATGTTCGCATTAGTTGCAAAAATGCGTTTAGTCAAACAGGATGAAAAAATTATTGTTAGGAATATTGATTTTCCAACCAAAAATTCTTCTAAAGTCAAACATAGTCCACTTTTACCGAATTCCATAAGAGCTTTAATTGTCGGTCCCTCAAATTCTGGAAAGACTAATGTTATGATAAGTTTAATAGAAAGTTCTAATGGTCTTAAATTTGAGAATATATATATATATATATATATATATATATATATATATATATATATATATATATATATATATATATATATATACATATATATATATATATATATATATATATATATATATATATATATATATATATATATATATATATATATATATATATATATATATATATATATATATATATATATATATATATATATATATATATATATATATATATATATATATATATATATATATATTCAAAGTCTTTATATCAATCAAAATATGTTTATTTAAAGAAATTATTAGAGCCGATAAAAGGTATAGGATTGTATACATTCTCTGAAAATGATGATGTTCTACCATTGGAGAATGCAAAGCATAATTCTATTATTATATTTGATGATGTTGCTTGTGAGAAACAAAATAATATTCGGTCATATTTTTGTATGGGAAGACATAAAAACATAACATACTTAAGTCAAACATGTACACATATACCCAAACATCTAATTCGTGATAATGCGAATATGATTGTTATGTTTCGACAAGATGAAATGAATATGAAGCAAATATATAATGATCATGTTGGTGCTGATATGAATTGGATGAATCTCACAAAAGTGTGTAGTCTATATTGGGAGGATAAATATAGCTAGGAAGCTATATTTATCCTCCCAACATAGACTAGGAAGTCATCAGTAAAGATGAACCTTTACATTGCGGTCGTTATAGGAAGAGGTTTGATATATTTATTCAGATATAAAAGAAGAGACATGGATTATTATATGTTTAGTATGATATCTGTAATCAACTAGCTGAAAAAAGCTGAAGAAGCAAATTAATGAAAGACTTTTGAAAGATATTATAAAGACCAGAAGAAAAAAATTCAAGAGTATTAGGTTAGAAGAAACAGATGCAGAAAACTTTTTCAAACCTATTACCAAACTACTGAACTGATTATTTGAAAAGACTAAATCAACTGATGTCAATAATACAACAATCAATGAAAATTAACTTGATTTTAAGGTTGATATAATTTCAATTGTTGAAGAATTGAAAGAATGCAACATAATTATATAAATATATTGAAACATAAAGTGAAACGTGATTGCATACTTTTAGGATCCCATCTGGAGTTTGAGAATGAGTGCATCACCCTGCGTATATAAGTCAAGACACGATCTATTCGAATAAAAGCTTACTCAGGAACCCTCTTTAGAGGGTAGAGAATGCTCTAGAATTTTCTCGAAAATAAAAGCTAACTCAAGAAACCCTTTCGAAGTGCAGGTAAAATTCAAGAATGGTCCAGAAACGTCTTTAATAGTGTAGAGAATAGTCTAGAATTTTCTACTTGAAACATTCAAAAAGTATATAAGCTAAGGCAATTAAAAGTCGAGAACAGTTGAAAAGCAACCGTAACAGTGTGTACATCGCGCATTTTAATCGAAGCAGCAATATTTGTAATTGTGATTTAGAAGTAATAAAATGATTAATGAATTATTAAATAAAGTGCTATTTGTAATACACAATCCAGTGGTTCGAGTCCGATTATTGACAGTTAGAGTAAATTGTCAAGAGGGCAATTTCGTAACAATATATATAAAAAAATCGATTTTTCAATCTGCGAATGGCCGTTGATAAGTTTGAACACTATCCTAGGCAAAAGCATAAATAATATGACTTGAAAAGAAAAGTTATTTCAAAAATAATTGGATTCAGTTTGGATAAAGGTAAGAACTTGAACCTTGATTGGAAACGAATTAGACATGTTGGGCAGCCGATGGAAGATGATAATGACTCAACAAATTCATTTGTACAACTCTAAGTCCTTCAACTATCTTAGATTTACTCACAACTATAAAGAAATCAAACAAGGATATATTAAATAAAGTTTCTGTAAATATGAACTCATTGAAGATATGAATGTTACAACAGAAACTTCTCTAAAACTATATATGGATAATGATTTAGATTCTCAAAGAAAATATATGGAACATAGTCTTAGTAGAATTGAGAATTATATTTTTGAGTACATAACAAAAATTCAAAAAATACCAACAGTTCAAAAATAAGAGGATTAATTAAAGATGATGAGTAAGAAAAGTCTAGTAGATGATATGCACAAAGCCTTCGTAAAGAGTGGTACGAAGGCTTAAATGATTGCAATGATGGAATGGGTTGGGATGGCAGAGTTTAGGTTCATATGGGATTACCTTAGTCAGACCGACTACTGCGGAGTAATTCAACTAAGAGTTGTCTCTCTCCGAATCCAGGGTTTTCTTGGGATCGTGCCCATTGGATGTTGTTTTGCAGCCAGGAGGTTAATTAGTCTGTATCCTAACGGAGCTCCCCTTCTTGACATCAGGCCGCCTCAGGTAGTAACGGTGGACGTGCTGTGGTACGGGGCGCTGCCACAGTTGACCAACCCCTTCCCCTTTAAAATTTTTGGCTGCCTTGCTGGATCCGTCGAGCGGGGTGGCCGTACGAACCAGTATTTTTTTTTTACACAAAAAAAAAACTGACATGCGGTCTCTAAACGCTAATTCGGATGGGAATCCAAAATCCCCCACGCGCTCTGTGGCTGCAGTTGCAGCTAAGGACAATGAGCCTGAAATAAGCAACGTCACTTGCTGCGGTAGTGTCGCAATACCGACACTCAAGAGGGTCTATAAAGAAAGAAAGTCTGCTCTCCGGACGGTAGAACGCTTATTCCGGAGAAGGGGAGGACGGTGAAGCAGAAGGCTTCCCTCGGGTGGGCGACGAATCTCGTGAAGGAGTCTCAAGCTCCTCACAACAGGCTTCGAAACGTCAACGGTCCCTAGAGGAGACCATCCACTCGGACCCCAAAAAGTTGCTGTAACCACGAAGTTCTTTAGCGAAGTGCTGAAAGAACAACAGGTAATGGTGGTTATAGATCGTAGTGACCCTGATGGCAGCATCTCTCCTGAAGGTTGGAAGAAGGTAGAAGTTAGTCTTTCAAAGTACTACCTCCAGCTTATGAAGGAATTCCCGGGTGATTTTTCCCTCCTTTCTCGACAGCGGAGGACATCAGGGCCATGTGAAGCTGATCGCCTGTGCAGATCAAAGGTCATTATACCAGTACAGGATTCCAATCTCCACGATCGGTGAAGCATGGCCAGGTGCAAGGATCGAAGTCATACCTAGGGAGCTGATCCCTAATAGGCGTCGAGCGCGCATAGATCCAAGCCAAACCATCTGATCCTGAGGCTATCTTGGAGATATTTAGGTTAAGCAACCAGCAGCTCCCTACGAATAATTGGAAGGTTACTAAATTAGAGGAGCCAAGAGGGGACTTCAGGTCAGTAACCCTTATGATGAACGCCGAATCTCTTGCGACTCTAGCTATATGACTCAGAAAAAACTGTAGGAGACTTTTTAACAACGCAAAAAAGTGTAGAGATAGTGCAGACTGGGTTTTTACAAACCAGCACTCAGATTCTTCAAAAGTAAGCTTAGGAACGCACAAAGAGAATCGTTGAGAGACTTTTGCGGTGACGTAGGAGTCATATCTGAGACGTCCAGGCTGAGGAAGATCCTATTAACTACTCCAATGGTACCTGGTTACCTGAGGACGGAAGATGGATCTTGGACTTCAAATAGTAATGAGACTCTAGAACTTCTTCTGGAGACTCACTTCCATGGTTGCTCGAGCACCATTCCGCGGAGAACGAATCCCAGCGGGAATGTAGTTGAAGTCAACTCAGACATAGTCACGAAGCCAAAATTGCAATGGGCTATCCATAGCTTCAAACCATTTAAATCATCTGGCCCAGATGGCGTAGCTCCAATTGAGATTCAGCAGTCAGAGAATCTTATAATCGAGTGGCTGCTCTAAATCTACAAAAGGTGTTCTTGAATAAGCATATATTCCAGACTCATGGAAGCATGTGAGGGTAATTTTTATACCCAAATCCGGCAAGAGCTCCCACACAACTCCAGGGGACTTAAGATCCATCAGTCTGTCCTTTTGTCTAAAAATTCTGGAAGGGTTGTTAGACATTCATTTGAGGTTCACTATAGACAGACAGAAGCTCTCCGTGTCTCTACATGCCTACTTCAAGGGTAAATTGGTAGAGGCCACTCTTTACACTCTTTAGTCTCTAGTATTGAGTATTCCCTGCATAACAAGGAGTTCTCCCTAGTTGCTTTCCTGGACATTGAGGAAACTTTTAACAACATCAAATCAGACGCAATAATCGGTGCACTGCGAGACTTGGAGGTGGAATCCGCCATTAGCAGGTGGATTGAAAAAATGCTTAGTAGCAGGATAATCAATTCACAGCTGGGGGCGGCGTCGGCCAAGAAGTCCATGAGCAGAGGCACAGCTCAATGTGGAATTCTTTCACCCATACTCTGGAATCTTACGGTAAATGAGCTGTTCGTTCGACTGGGACGGGAAGGGTGCAAAGTAGTTGCCTATGCGGACGATGTTGCTATCAGCATATCCGGTAAATATATATCTACTATAAGAGATTTGATGCAACACATGTTAAACATTCTCTCTAAATGGGCCACAGACTGCGGGTTGGGGGTTAATCCGACCAAGACTAAGATGGTGCTCTTCACTAGGAAGTGTAAAATTATTCAATTTATGCCTCCAAACCTATTGGGTGTAGATTTTAGTATTGTCGAGGAAGGGAAATATCTGGGCGTGATCCTAGCTGAACTGGCAGGCTAATACAAGTGATCGCATTAAGAAGGCTCAAGTAGCTCTGCAGTCTTGCAAAAGAGTTGTAGGAAAAAAATGGGGGTTATAGCCTAAGGTAGCCTATTGGATATACACAGCTTTGGTACCACCAGTTCATTTTTATGGGTCGCTTGCTTGGTGGACAGCCCTAAGTAAGACCCAAATACAACAGGCTGGTAACAAAGGTACATAGAACTGTAGAGGCATTCATAAGTAGTGCCATCAGAACGACTCCAACGGCAGCGTTGGAAGTTATGCTTAATCTGCTGCTTGTTAAGCTTTTTGGTGAAAAAAATGGCTTTAAGTTCAGCAATAAGGCTAAAAGCTACGCGTTAATTTGTTGCCAGGAATGAAGGTCATGCGTTTTGAGGGTATTCCTGACTAATTCGAATATATCACACCAATTTATGCCTTCAATGGCAGGTGCAAAATCTCCATTCCCCCCAGGGACGAATGGAAGGACGGCACCCCCCCTCATGTAAAAGGGATTCACATCTACACAGATGGATCCTAGTTAAAGAGTCACATCCTACTCTGTGCTGGTGCTGTATTTTTAAGAAGATTTGGACATTAACATGTCCTTTAGGCTGCCTGATCACTGCAATGTTTTTCAGGCAGAGATCGTGGCTGTAGAGGCAGCCCTGTCTTGGCTAAAGAAGAAGAAGATATCTGGACAATATGTTTGTATTCTATATGACAGCCAAGAAGCTATTATGACCGTCAAGAGCTGCCGCAAATCTTTAGACAAGATGGCTAAGCAGACCCGTATGTATCTGTGATGGGTTCCTGGCCACAGGGATATTCCAGGGAACTGCAAAGTGGATGAATTTGCCCGCCATACCGTTTGAACCAGGTAGGTCAAACCTCGGTATTCCTATTGCCACATGTAAGCTCTTAATAAATACAAGATCCTTAGGCATAGCGGACAGGCGCTGGTCTGAAGATACAGCTGCAAAATAGATAGCCAGACTGAGTGTAGGTTCCGTAGTTAGTGTCCTATCGGGACACTGGACCCTGGGTAGTCACGGTAGTAGGCTGGGTATTGCCTCTAACGACTTCTGCATGAGTTGCATGGACGAAAAGGAGGAAAAGTCCATTCAACACCTGTTATGCACGTGTCAGGCGTTGCCCAGACGGAGGCGCACTTTCCTGGGTGACCATTTTGTGGACTCTTTGGGAGATATTCCAAATAAAAAGATTGGCTCCATCAACTGCTTCATCAAAATCTCCAAATGGCTGGACCTTTTAAAGGGATGGGACCTGCTGTCTCATGCGGCATCACAAGGGGTCCATGATGGCCTAAGTGTGCCCTTCGGCCGCTCGCTTTCCCTACCTCCCTACTTCACAAACAGGCTAATAAAAATTGAGCTAATGAATAATAAGAATAATAAGACTCATAGAACTATAAAAATGTCACCCAATAACGTTAATTCCTCTAATCAAAAGTTAACATTGAAGAATTTTTATAAAAATTAAAATATGTTTCATAAACCAAAGTTCCATGTTGGAAAAAAATATGAAAACTAGTAAATATAAACATATTTTAGAGAAAGGTTATACCCCAAACTGGCTCAGCCTACAGCGACTATGAGTAAGCCGTTTTTATAATGACAAAATAAAAGAGAAGTGAAGTCGTTCAGTTCAACTTAGATTCTGTTTTATTTGTTGGCAAGGTTGCTCTTTTAGACATAAATTTTATATTCAGTTTTAGTTTCAATTATTGTTCAACAATTGATCAATAATTGTTCAATACTTAAATTCACATGTGTAAGCAATATGCTTAATCTTTTTTTTTGGTTTTGTTGTTGTGTCATATGCGATAAATAATTATGCTTAAGATGCACAACACTTATTTCAAGTGCATTGACCTTGGCGTGTTTTGACGACAAGGTTTTATGCACAGCGGGATAAGTAGTGTTGCATGTGTGGTCGCTTGTGTGCATGGCTTGCATGCTGCACTAACTACCCAGTCAAAAATTGATCGCTCTCGGAGCAATTATGGATAGATCCAATGCGAGGCATTGATCGCAACTTATTGTTCTAGAGCTCATTTATATTGCGCTCCTTTTTAACATAGCGTGTCATTGGAAGCGAGCGCTCGTTTTGACTTCCTGAGCCAGTAATATTGGATGCCTGTACAAAGTTGAAAGAACATAATTCTAGCAAATTCTAGTCATATACGAGGGCGGATTGATATTGAAGCTAACTAAGTAGGAAAAAAAGATGTTTTTTTTCAAAAACCATTTATTTCTCAGCATAGTCTCCTTTTACTTCGACACACTTAGTAAGACGATATTCCAACTTTTTTATACCATCTGAATAATACGATTTCGGGAACCCCTCAAAATACGCGTTAGTTTCGGTAATCACTTCTTCGTTTGAGATGAATGTTTTTCCTGCGAGCCATTTTTTCAAGTTTGGAAACAGGAAAAAGTCACTAGGAGCTAAATCTGGACTATAAGGTGGATGATTAACCAATTCGAAGTGTATTTCACGCCATTTTAGCATCGTATCTAATGCTGTGTGAACCGGTGCGTTGTCTTGAAGAAAGAGCATTTTTTTTCTTCTTTAAATGTCATTTTTCCTTGATTGCATCAATCAATTGATCCAATAATGCACGATAATACTTTCCTGTGATTGTGGATCCTTTTACAAGATAATCGATGAGCAATATTCCGTGTGCATCCCAAAATACAGTGGCCATAACCTTGCCTGCCGATTTCACTGCCTTCGCCTTCTTCGAAGCACTTCCACCAGCTTCCACCCATTGTTTCGATTGATTTTTGGTTTCAGGTGTGTAGTGGTGGACCCACTTTTCATCAACAGTTATTAATCGACGCCAAAAATCAACAGGATTACGCTTTATCATGTCAAAACACCGCTGTGAACTGGTCTGTCGAACTCGTTTTTGTTCGACACTGAGCAAACGCGGCACCCATCTTGCCAAAAGCTTTTTCATATGCAAATGTTCATGCAAAATGTTGAACACACGTATGGTATGTTTACCATTTCAACAATCTCACGCAACTTGACTCGGCGATCATTCATAACGATATCGAGGATTTTCTTGATATTTTCTGCAGTAACCACCTCTTTTGGCCTTCCTGTTGATGGTATTGTTGCAGTGCTTGTTCGGCCGCGTTTAAATTCAGCAATAAAATATTTTACCATGTAATCTGACGGAGCAGACTTACCGTAATGTTTATCGAGCTTTTCTTTTGTCTCTTTTGCCGTTTTCCCTTTCAAATAATAGTGTTTAATCACTGCACGAAATTCGTTTTTTTCCATTTTTCAAGAAACACAAAAGTTGCTTACTTCAAACGACTACAACAAATAAACTAATCGATGAATTTGGGTGAAATTTTAACAGCTGACGTTTGACAGATCGCAATTTCTAAAAAAAAAGTATTTGTGTTTGTGCTGCCATCTAGCGCTAGGTAGCTTCAATATCAATCCGCCCTCGTATATATATTAAATAATTATTTTTATTAAAGAACCCAAAATATCAACTGTAATATGTAAAAGGAATTGTGTTTTGGCCTGTTACTAAAAATACTGTTACGAAATTGCCCTCTTGACAATTTAGTCTGTTACAAAATGGCCCTCCTGACAATTCCTCTAACTCTCTGTACTCGGACTCGTACCACTGGATTGTGTAGTAATCAAACAATCGCTGGTTAAATTAAAATAATTAGCTTTATTTAATTAGTGCTATTTACACATTTAATATTAGGCTTAAAGTTTACTTAGTTATTACTTGCACTTTATTTCACAAACCATTAGTCACTTTATTTACTAATGAATTTCATTACTTTGTAAATCACAAGTACTGCTGCTTTGATTATAATGCTAGATGTAGTCTTGTCGCTTTTATAGTTTTCGAATGGTTGGAGTAGAAAATTCCACGCTATTCTCGTATTTTCTAGAAGCTTCTATCCACTTCGACAGAAGTCCAGAATATTCTTTTTGATATTACCGACAAATGGTTCTTGAATAAGCTTTTATTCGAATAGTTCGCATCTTGACTCACAGGGGGCACTCATTCCCAAACTCAGATGGGATCCTGAAAGTACGCAATCACATTTCACTGTGCTATCACATTTCACTGCCCTCCGCTTAATCTTGTTCGTCCCGAACAAGAATAGTACTGCAACCTTTATAGGGAGATAGCCTCTCTAAATGAACGACTTTCATTTTGCTGCTGTCATTTCTCGCCAACTGGATGCGGTATACTACATCGTTTAGCCGCTTTATCACCTTATAAGGCCCATCCCAGTGTGTTTGCAGTTTCGGCGATAATCCCTTTTTCCTTTGCGGATTATGAAGCATAACTAGCTGCCCTTCCTGAAATCCCTGGAGTTTGCTCGTAGATCATATCTGGCTTTCATTTTATCACTCATCAGTTGTGTGCGCTTTCTGATGGTTCCATGAATTTCATTCAGCTGTCTTCGTTTGTCAGCTACATAACTGCTACATGAAACTTCCGTAGATGAGTGGCACCGAATTTCAGATCTGCTGGTAATCTTATGTCACAACCGAAAATAGCCTTAGCTGGTGTTGTAGATGTTGTATCGTGAGTTGCCGATCGGTATGCCATTAAGAAGATGGTTATGTGTTGGTCCCAATCTTTCTGGTTTCTGTCACTACTTTCCTTAGGTGTTCCTCAAGCGTACCATTAAATCTTTCAACCATTCCATCAGATTGTGGGTGCAAAGGGGCTGTACGAGTTTTGCGTATGCCCATCAATTCACTCATTTCCCTGAATATTGTTGACTCGAAATTTCTGCCTTGATCCGAGTGCAACTCGAGGGGAGCTCCGAATCTGCAGACCCAATTATTGATAAATGCATCTGCAACGGTCTTAGCATCTTGAGCGGGAATGGGGTATACTTCTGGCCATTTACTAAAATAGTCGATTACGACGAGAACATATTTGTTGCCGGAGTCACTAATTGGAAACGGACCTGCTATGTCCATTGCAATACGCTCAAATGGCGCTCCCACGTTGTATAAATGCATCTTCCCCTGACTGCGACGGCTCGGTCCCTTGGTAGCTGTACACTTTTCACAAGCACTAATCCAGTCAACTACCGATTGCTGACAACCAACCCAATAAAATCGTGTTTTAATTTTCTCGACTGTTTTTGTTATTTCCAAATGTCCTCCGCTTGGCCCACTATGGTATTCCTTGAGAATTTCGCTTATTCTTGCCTTGGGTACCACAATCAATTCTTCGTGGTTTTTCCATCTTCGCTCTCCCACAGGCAGAATAGGCATCCATCTTGCAGCTTTAAGGGGTTCCATTGAGCCCAATATGCTTTAGTTATGGGACTTTCAGTCGAGATTTCGTTCCAATCAGGCCGTTTTCCTTCATTCTTACTAGATACGATTTTTGCCAAATCTGGGTCATATCGTTGTTCTTCTTTTATTTTTTTCCGCTGTCCATTCATCGTCTGGTAAAACAGCCATTAAGCGCACATCGACTACTCCTTCTTTCCCTTCAGCTTTAGAACAGTGCTTACATTCCTTACTGCAAGGACGTCGTGATAGTGCATCAGCATTCCCGTGGTTTCCACCTCTGCGATGTTCTATTGTGAAATCATAGCTTTGGAGTCTCTCAATCCATCTCGCAGCCTGACCTTCACGATTTTTGAACTGTAATAGCCAGCGCAGAGCAGCGTGATCCGTTCTCAACAAGAACTTTTGTCCATACAAGTACTTGTTAAAGTGTTTCACGCTCTGCATAACCGCCAAAAGTTCTCTCCGTGTTACACAGTAATTTCGCTCTGGCTTTGATAAGATCTTGCTGAAGTAGGCTATTACTCTTTCATGTCCGTCAATAACTTGCGACAGGACACCTCCAATTCCGAAGCCACTTGAATCTGTATCCAAAATAAATTTTTCGCCTGGAATTGGATACGCAAGGATCGGAGCTATACACAATAGCTCTTTCAATCTGTTGAATGCCTTCTCCTGTTCGCTTTTCCACTCAAAAGGACAATTTTTCCTCGTTAATGCATGCCGACTACCAGCCACGTCTCCGAAGCCTGGAACAAAACGTCTGTAATAGGTGCAAAGACCCAAGAAGCTGCGTAGCTCATGCAAACTAGTTGGTCTTGGCCACTCCCTTACTGAGTCTTTCTTATCTGGATCTGTGTGTACTCCTTCAGGTGTGACTTTATGTCCAAGGTACTTGACTTCTTTCTTGAAGAACGAGCATTTCTTTGCGCTCAGCTTCAACCCTGAAGCTCCTAATCGCATCAATACTTCTTCCAAATTCTTCAAGTGGTCCTCGAAGTCCTTTCCCATAACGATGATGTCATCTAAGTACACCAGACACGTTTTCCAGTGGAGACCCTTTAGCACATGTTCCATTAGGCGTTCAAATGTAGCTGGAGCATTACACAGACCGAATGGCATTACATAAAATTGCCATAGTCTATCACCGGCACTGAATGCTGTCTTTTCCTTGTCTTGTTCGTCGACTGCCACTTGCCAATATCCGCTTTGTAAATCCAGCGTTGAGAACCAATTTGAACCAGAAAGTGTGTCCAACGTATCGTCGATTCGAGGTAGTGGATAACTATCTTTCTTCGTTACCTCATTTAGTTTACGATAATCTACACAGACTAATAGAACTGGAGAAATCCAGGGGCTCGCTGATGGCTCTATGACGTTGTTCTGATGCATTTCCTTCAGCAATATATTCACCTCTTCTCTCTTTGCCAGAGGTACTCTTCTTGGCGCTTGACGAATGGGTTTGGCATCACCATCTTTGTTCTGCCTTCGTTTTTACCCTTTTCAGCAAATACTGACCAATGTCTTGCCAAAATTTGGCTGGCAGTCTTCCTCTGCTCTGTGGATAAGTCTTTGCTCCATTCTTTCGTGAGATCGTCGAGTACCTTTTTATCAGCTGGTATCTTCATTTTTGTGTCTCGCGGCTGGCTCTCACAGTTTACAATTGCTGAAATTGCCCGGCAATTTCCAATTATCTGTCCTTTCTCTATGGTTTTAGCGGAATTTGCAAGATTGACCTCTCTTACTGGCACTATTCTATTCTGCTGTTCTTCTACGAGGGTTTTTCGAATTATGATGTCATCCAGTGCGAATTTTTCATCAGTCTCCACAACCCACAACTTGTTCTTCTCCACATCTCCGTCCATTTTGGCCCATATGACTGCCTCTGACTTTGCTGGGATTTTTGTCCGCCGCGATACAATGGCTTGTCGGACACCTCCATACTTATCCTCACCAACGGATAAAGGTATTTCGGTATTCGCATACTTCAACATTCGGCATTTCAAATCTAGGGTGAATTCATTCCGAATCATAAAATCCACACCTAAGACTAATTCGTCCACAATATCCGCAACTACAAACTCGTGCGTCACTGTTGTGGTGCCGATAGTGATTTTCCGTGTAACTTTTCCCAGTACCGGTGCATCTCCAGTTGCCGTACGCAATCTTATTCCCAGAAGCGGCTCGATTCCCCGAACGAGATCCCTTCTAATTATGGAATGTGATGCACCCGTATCCAATGTTAACACGATTTTTTTTCCATTTACTACGCTGTCGACAGTTAGGCTGTTGATTTTCCGTGCCATCTGAGAAACTAAGAATCTGGGGCTACATGTTGAGGGAGTCAGATCAAGCCCCTCGAGACTGACTCCATCTAGTTTGTCGACGGCTTTTCAACATTTTCTGATTCCCTATTTTGAAATCTGACTTGCTTTGGAGGTCTTACCGGTGAGCGTGATCTAGAACGTTTCCGTCTCGATTGGCAATTACGGGCCATGTGTCCGACCTCTCCATAGGTAAAGCATTTGCCCATGAAACTTTGGCCGCTTTCGACTTGTACCTGACGGGCTCTGTATACTGGCTGGCACACCAAGGCTGCTGTCTCTGAAGTTAAAGCGCTAGTTACTGTCTCCATATATGTAGCTTTCGGATCAGTTATTGCAGAACGCTTTATCTCCGGATCACGAATGCCATATACGAAAGTGTCCATCATACACCTCTCAGTGAGCTCTCCTGGGGAGGCAAGATGAGCCAACCGTTCCACTTCCGCCGCAAACTATTGTAGAGACTCACCACTCTTCTGTACCCGTGTTCGTAGCTCTACTTGGTACATCTGCTTCCGGTGTTCACTACCATACTTGCGCTGAACGGCAGTCTCGCTCACTTTCTGAGATGGTTTGAAGCACATCAGCGGCAGCACCTTTCAACGAAACTGTTAGTGCAGCCACTTTTTCGCGAGCACTCCAACCATTTGTGCTAGCGGTAGTCTCAAACTGCATTCTGAATACGCTAAATGTCGTGGTTCCATCATAAGTAGGAGGCTTCAGTTTTATTTAGGATGGCATAGGCAATGCACCTTCCTGTAGTAGGTGAATTCTTTGCTCTATTTGTTGCTTAAATTCGTTCTGCTTTTGCTCGTTCGCAATGAATTTTTATTCTACAGATTTTTTGCACGATTCCTGCCGTATCTCAATTTCACCAGCGTTCCTGTCTACCATTTCGGACATTTCTTTCATTTGCTGTGAGTTCTGTTTCGCTAGTTGAGCAAGTCTAGTTTCACTCTGCTGTAACTGTTCTTTGACAGCTTGAGCATTTTGTTGTAATTGTTCCTGCATCTTTTCATCTCGCTGCTGCATCCTCTCTTCGACTGCTTGAGAGTTCTGTTGTGACTGCTGTTACATATCCTGTTTGAAGGATTGTATTTCCCGATGAGTACACTCATGTCAAAGTTACCCGTGTTAGTTTTTGGCGGTGTTTCTTCGTATCGAGATGTCGTTGGCTCTTCACATTGGAATTCATGCTCATCGACATCTATACCCTGCTCCTCTAAAGCGCTTCTTAATCGCACCTGCAGCTCCGCTTTAAGCCCTTGTGTTTGCAAATTTAAGCGCTCGAGCTCCTTCTTGAGCTGCTCCAATCTCAGTTTTTCGAATTTAACCATTGTTTATTACAGATAGACAATCCCACTTCTGACACTAATTGTTACGAAATTGCCCTCTTGACAATTTACTCTGTTACAAAATTGCCCTCCTTACAATTTCTCTAACTCTCTGTACTCGGACTCGTACCACTGGATTGTGAAGTAATCAAACAATCGCTGGTTAAATTAAAATAATTAGCTTTATTTAATTATTGCTATTTACACATTTAATATTAGGCTGAAAGTTTACTTTGTTACAATTTGCACTTCATTTCACAATTCATGAATCACTTTATTTCATAAGTAATTTCATCACTTCACAAAATCACAATTTCAAATACTGCTGCTTCGATTTGAATGCACGATGTACACACTGTTACGATCACTGATCTACTGCGAGTTACTTTGAACGGTTTTGTCATTTTTACAGTTTTCGAATGGTTGGAGTAGAAAATTTCACGCTTTTCTCGAATATTCTAGAATTTCTATCCACTTCGACAGAAGTCGAGAATATTCTTTTTGACATTACTTGATTATAAGCTTAGCATACTTTTAGCCTGTAACTATAAACCTTCACGTGAACTTTGTTTGTGCTTAAAACGCAATGAAACTGTTTGTGTTAACTGTTCAAATCTAAGGAAAAAAATAATTATTAGCTTTTTTGTTGGTAGAACGTAAGCATACATTTTTATGTAAAATACCAAATGTTTGGATGAGAAATTTTTCAAAATAAACTTGGCATTCACCTGCGAACTTATTTGTTTTCTCGCTATTCGTGTAACGCGCTTTAAACGTTGAAATTACAGTTTTGCCATACACAAGAGCATTCGCTGGGACGTAGGGTCACTCAAACATAAACTAATCTTTTTTAGAAAATTTTTAAACTTTTTTAAATTTGAATACTCGACTGCAAAATAAAATGAAACTTTACATGGCGATCCTGCCAGGGGCAATCGCAAGTCTAGAAGAAAAATTAAAAGTCAAGACTGCAAGACCTAGACCAATATCCATTGCCGAATACAAACAAAGGCAATTAAAAATTCCAACACCACCAACATCAGAAAGATTACGAGGAGGCATTTATGTGAGGCTTCGCACGCAAATCGCCAGAATCCAAGAGCAAGTTAATGCAGAGCCTCCCCCACCATAGGACGTAGCATGCCGATTATGGCAGCAAATGTATGAAATCCAAGACCAGCTTCAGTCAAAGAAGAACGAAACAGACAGAAATCGATTAAAAATAACCAAAAACAACAAATAATGAAACAGCATAGGACATACTCTAGTCATGAACTAAATATTATTAACTTTAGGAAGTAAGAAAAATTAAAATAATGCAAATGTGAATTCAACATATAAAATTATATTGGAATTATACATTTGGAGTTAATTATAACATACTGAAATATACAGTGAATCGTGATTGTATACTTTTAAGATCCCATCTGGAGTTTGAGAATGAGTGCACCACCCTGTTAAGACACGATCTATTCGAATAAAAGCCTATTCAAGAACCCTCTGTCGATGGTAGAGAATGCTCTAAAATGTTCTCGAAAAGTTTACTCAAGAACCCCTTTCGAAGTGTAGGTAAAATTCGAGAATGATCCAGAAGCGTCCTTAATAGTGTAGAGAATAGTCTAGAATTTTCTACTTGAACCATTCAAAAAGTATATAAGTTGAAAAGCAATTCAAAGGCGCGAACAGTTGAAAAGCAATGTGCACATCGCGCATTTTAATCGAAGCTGCAATATTTGTAATTGTGTTTAAGAAGTAATAAAGTGATTTAATGAATTATTAAATAAAGTGCTATTTGTAATGAAGTAAATTTTAAGCCTAATATTGAGGGTATAAATTGCAAGAATTAAATAGAGCTAATTATTTTAATTTAACCAGCGATTGTTTGATTACTAAACAATCCAGTGGTATGAATCCGAGTACTGAGAGCTTGAGTAAATTGTCAGGAGAGCAAGGTAACAGAATAAATTATCTTGAGGTCAATTTCGTAACAATATTTTAATAATGAAACAATTAAGTTAAATTGAATCCAATATTTATTTTTTCAGTATTATTGCAATAATGAAAATAATAAATTTAATTAAAATTGAAATGAATTGAGGAAATAATAAAATACTTTATTTTGAATGTAGACAGCCAAAATATTTTTAAAAAAATTAAAAAAGTTATCCAAATAGGCTACACACTAGAGAATACAATCATAATATAACTAAAACATTAGAAAACCTTAAGGCAGATTTGTTAATTAACATAAAAAACTTTAACGAAATAAGTGAGCAAAACAAAAATTACTGAAATATAAGGATAATACAATGGCAACGTTCTACTTAATTACGGCAGTCAGATTAATCCGAGAATTCTGCGGAGAACAGTCTGACCTAAACAATTTTCAAAAGTTAGTAGAATTCTAATCAATCCTTTAAATGATGAAAATAAAGCTTATTAAATTTATATTAGTAACAAAATTATCAGATAATGTCAAAAATAGAATTGTGATGGACATTTGACAAATTAAAACAAATTTTAGTACTGTTTTAAACTGTTTTAAATAAAAAAAAATGCAGCCATTATAAGCAAATAAGTGAACATGGAAATTCAAGTAGGGATATAATAGTTAAATTAAATTGAACCATTCAAATCTATAATTATGGCTGGAAGACCGAAAACAATAAAGGAAGGTATCGACATAGCCACAGAGGTAAACACAGACAATACTAACCACTATATTCCATTTTAATAAGAATCGGTACCAATACCCAACACAAAATAATTATCAACGCTATACCAATGCGAATAATTATAATTTCCTAAATAATTATGGAAATAGTAATCCAAATACTTTTAATAATTATAGATATAGTAACCATAACAATGCGCATAATTCTAATTCTTTCAATAATTATAGAAATAGGAACTATAATAACAATAATCCAAATACTTTTAATAATTAAAGAAACTATAATTCAAATATAAAGAGACAAGGCTATAAAAGAAACAATACTAACACTTTTGGCCTTAAAAAAAAATTTTTTTAATACCAAAATGATAAATATCGAAATAGGACAAATAACCAAAGTAAAGTATACAAAGACCAGGGAAACGGAACCAGGATATGCGAGGCCAAAATGTATAAAACAATACAAAATAAAAACAAACGAAGGCAGTAGGAATGCACCAGACTACATACAATTAAATTTTAACGGAGAAACTCTAAAATTTTTAACAGATACTGGAGCAGACATCTCAATCTGCAAACAATTAAGGATAGCTAATAGTTATATTAACGACACTGAGTCATGCAAGTTAACTAGCAATAGGCAGAGCAAAATATTTCTCAACTCTAGACATGAGTAACTCATTTCATCAAATAGAGTTAGAAAAGAAATCTAGACCTCTCACTGCTTTTTCACCACAAAATGGACATTTTCATTTTAAGCGACTTCCATTTGGACCTCGAATAGTTTCCATGCTTCCATGTTTCCGTATGCAAACAATAGCACTTTCCGGCCTTGATTCAAGCGCATTTCTTTATGTGGACGACATAAATGTCTTCGGGTGTTCTTTAAAACATCACAACGAGAAATTGAATGCGTGTTTTTCAAAGATTGGATAAATGCATTTTAAAAACCAATCCCGAAAAATGTAATTTTCTAAAACCAGAAGTTGGGTATCTGGGTCATCTAATAGCAAATAAAGGAATCACAGGAGACCCGGAGAAGTGTAAATTAGTAATCAAATACCCAGTATCAAAAAACGCAGACGACACAAGAAGATTTGTAGCATTCTGTAATTATTACAGAAGATTTGTGAAAGATTTTGCGGAAATTGCAAAACCACTAAATGGCCTTCTAAAGAGAAATAAGAGGTTTATATGGGATAAAAACTGCTAAAAACGCCTTCGAGACATTAAAGAACCATATAACACAGCCACCTATTTTACAATACCCAGATTTGATAAGGAATTCGTTCTGACAACTGACGCATCAGATTATGCGTCAGGTGCTATTTTATCACAAAGGCAATATGGATAACAATAAACCTATTTCATATGCAAGTCGAACATTCAACATGAAATAAATAAACCAGTAATAGAAAAGGAACTCCTTGAAATTCATTGGGGTATAACCCATTTCAGATCATACCTCTATGGTAGAAACTTCACTGTTGTTACAGACCAATGACCATTAGTTCCTCTATTCACATATAATATCCCATCATCAAAACTCACTAGAATTAGAATAGATTATGATTTCAGCATTATTTTTAAGCAAGGAAAAATGAATACCAATTCAGCCGCACTATGGCGGATGAGATTAGAATCAAATTCTTTAAAAGAAATGATTCCAAAGACCATAAATGTAGTAACCAGAAGTAAGTCTAAACAAAATAAAGATGTGACCACACAAAAATTGGAAACACCTGTTGCTAATGACCCTGATCAACTGTATACGAGTATGTGGAACTGCATCTCAATTTCTGATGTACAAAATATACAAAAAAATAAATTCGAGCTCAATAATAAAAGTCGTATGCATAAAAGTTTGCCAAATATAAAAGTAAATATAGGTAAATTATAGTAGAGTGTAGCAATAATCCAAGCTCAAACTTAGGTTCAGTTTTGGAGAAGCTCACGGAAGTACTAAATATACACAATATATATAAAGTAGCACTATCAAATGAAGATATCATATTTGAAATAATAGATGAAAATTTTATAATGAATACTCGTATATTTAATAACATACAAAAAATATAAAAGAAAAAAGGTCGCAAACAGCTACATCATATATATATCAATTTTAATATATAGTATATATTATATACTCAACCGAAAAAGATAAACGAAACAACTGAACAATACAAAGTAATAAATGAGTATCAAAATTCACCACACGGAGGTCACACCGGAGTGAAAAGAACAATTGCTAAATTGAAACAAACATACATCTGGAAACTTAAAGATTGTAAACTTTGCTGCAAAAATAAAATATTAAGACACACTAAAGAAAAATTAGAGATTACCAATACTCCTAATATACCATTCGAGGTAGTACAAATAGATACAGTATGTGCTTTAAGACTTTCTAATGGCTACAGATATATTATTAACAGATACAAATACGTATAAACTAATGCAATGTGAATTGACAAAATATGTCGAAGTTTTCCCATTGGAAACCAAAGAAGCCACAGAAGTAGCTAGAACAATTGTCGAAAAATGTATTTTAAAGTACGGGTACTTCAAGAATATTAATGCAGATAGGGGTACAGAGTTTGTCAACGAACTATTAACAGCTATATGCAAAACAATTAGGTATAAATCATTTATCATCTACTCCAGATCACCAAACTATAGGTTCTCTAGAAAGAAACCACCGAGTACTCAATGAATATATGCTGACATTTACCAACAATTAGGACTGGGATAAATGGATACCGTAGTATACGTTTGTGTATAAGAATACACCTAACACTATGCATTCAAACTTGGCATTCACCTGCGAACTTGTTTGTTTTCTCTATATTAGTGTAACGCGCTTTAAACGTTGAAATTATTGTTTTCCCATACAGAAGCGCATTCGCTTTTTTTAATTTTAAAACTTGAATGCAAAATAAAATCAAACTTAACACTGGTATCAGATCCTTACTCGCTAGCTCGTCGGCGACTTCATTCCTCATAACACCCATGTGTCCTGGAACCCATGTTAACAACAGATTGTTATGCTTTCCAACATAATTCAATCTGAATTTACACAACAGCAACAGCTTGGAAGTGACAAGGGGGCTGAGAAAGGCCTTCAGTGCAGCCTGGTTGTCACTGCAGACACAGATACTTCTGCTGAAAGGCTCCAGTACAACAAATAGCCACAGTTTTCTGTACTCTAGATAGATTAGATTTAACCCCCTTGAGGGACAATCTTTTCATCCAGACCACAGATGCGTAGGATATTATGGGCCTGATCATTGCCTTATAAGATTCAAAGAGTATAGCAACAATACTAAAGTGTGTATTTTCCAATGAAGCGATCATGGGCGCTTAGTATTTTAAGCAGATCTAAGAACATAATAATTCCGATACCCTTTGTAAAATTGGAGAAGGTAGTTCAGTAATTTCATCTGGCAATTCATTTATTTCCCTGTTACTGCTTGAAGAAATCGTTACTTATGCGAAAAAAGATTTGAAGCAGACTTAAAAATTGTATCAATTTCATGTTGTTGAGATTGTGAATTTGCAGAATAGATCTGGAAATAACTTTAAAATAAAATGTTTTTTGCTAGTCTCTATTACCAACATTCTATGAAATGTTTTGCACCATTTTGCTTTTTTCAAAACAAATTAATTATAAAAATGAAAATTCTGTTATATAATTTTATTAACTAAAATAAGTTCGAAGTTACTAAAAAAAAAACTCTTTAAAAAAATAAAGCTTTTATTTTATTGCCTTGCAGCTCTTTGGGTGCCAAAGACACGTTTATTGACCTGCTAGGTAAGTGGGTTTAAGTGGCTGTCAAGAGCAAGGACACTCGGGCCATACATAGGCTGATTGTGATGCCACAAGTTAGGGACAAAAAGTGAATTTCGTCAGAGTTAGTGTGGAAACTTACTCCAGCCATAGAATCGGGGGGGAAACATAGTGATACTACCTGATAGTCAAGCAGCATTCAAGAGTCTGAGCTCACCCTTGGGACTGTATTGGGAAGCTAAACTCCTTAGGCAGTATAAACAAGTTATCTCTAATGTGGGTACAAATCCACATAGGAGTAGAGGGAAATGAGAAGGCTTACCTAGGAAGACTGCGGCCTCTCACTTCAACGGCCCTGAACCCTTCTGTGGACGACTATCATCCAATACAATTGGAGGTCTGCTGAAGAAGTGTACAGATGCAAAAATAAGTCACACCTGGAAAACTCTTGCGGGATTAAGACAGTCTAAAGCTCTTCTGGGAGATTTTAATCCTAAAAGAGCTAAGGAGTTAATAAATATGCCTAGGAGTAAATTAAGAATCATCACAGGCATTTTAAGCGGACATTGTAGACTCAACTACCATTTGAACAAATTGGGTATATCTTCAGATGCCATCTGTCGATTCTGTGGAGAAAGTGACGAAACCTCACTGCACCTGATCGCAGACTGCGGACCATTGGCACACAAAAGACACAGGTGTTTTGGAGAATATATCTTAGATATGAGCAAGATCCCTCATCTTGATTCCTCCAAAATATATGAATTCCTGTCGGAAATTAACCTAACAGAAGATTTATAGATGAGACTATTCTCATATTTCAAATAAATAGGGGCATCACAATAGATCTTTTAGGTAGCAGTCTATAACACCCTTAAATATATCTATCTATCTATCTACTCCAGCCATTTTGAGAGTAGGACCATTCTCAACAAGTCCTTTATATTGATTGATTTGAGTTGATCCAAGAGGCGTTACCTTAAGGGTTTCTACCTGTGCTTGGAGAGGGTCGCACCGGGACAAAGTAGATGGACAACAGTCTCTTCCTCATCCTGTTCTTGACAGCTGCCAGCACACCAACTATGAACTTTCCCAGGAATCGAACCCAGGCCTCCAGTTAACTCTTTTGTCCATCCAGACAAGTATGTACTCTAACTGCTGGTGGTTAAAACCTAATTTGGATTAAATAATAGAATAATTCTTTGTTTAACTGTGATTCTTGTCTTCCAATTGCATCAATATCTTGAAACCACAGCATGTGATAATTGAGAAATGTGTTCTGAAGATATTAGTCTTCAACCTCAGCCATTTTATATTTTAGTGTGATTGTATTTTCTTCTAGTCTATATTAACAAAGTTGAAAAATACCCTTAGTTGTGGGTCGCTATAACCAAGAGTTGTTCCAATTTTCTGTAATGGCAAACTCTTCTAAACAAGACATTTGTTCTCATAACGTTAACATTACTGAAAAGAATCCAATTGACCCATATTGTGCTTCATTTCTAATAGAATACAAAATATCAAATGTACTACACAAAAAAAAAACATGTTTCATTGTCTTAACTAAATACTGAAGTTTAAAATGGAGGAGCAGTAGATAAGATTTGATAAGTATCAAATGTCGTTGATAATTTGTATGTACAGCAATATATTTTGTATAGATGCCCGTATTCCAACATTTAAAATTTTCGCAAATTTAATTTAAACAATTTAGATTACATTCCTCATCCCAAAATGAAATTGTAATAGAATTTGTAGTGAAAGTCAAATGTCAAAAATATTTAAATTATATTTTACTGGAAATTTTCATTGGCCGGGAAATAGAAAATATTGTTCTAAATTTTTGTATTTATTTACTCTAGACAAAGTACTGTGCGATAGCAATGAACAGAACGACAACGAAAACTGAGCTAACTGGGGAATAGGTAGGCTGCAGTTGCTGGGCGAGGGTGGTATCGCATTATTGAAGGTAAGCGAGGTGAAATACGCAGATAGATTATTGTCTTGCTTTTTGTCAGTCCTCCGTCGTCAGCTGCAATTCACTTCAGTTCCAGTTTCACAGCATCGTGCATCATGCTCGCACTGCAAGGGGCCAAGAAGTGTGCATGTGTATGGATATGCGTTCCTGCTTTCTTAACTTTACCGTGCCTAGCGTCAGCTAGAAGTAAGTGCATCGTCATTTATGAACGCGCTTTCGCATTTTCATTTGCATTTGCGTTTGTTTATGAAATTTACATGTGAATTTGAATTTTTTCTTACATAAGGAGCGCAACTGTCGTGCGGCATATCCTTTGATATTTCTGTGGAAGAAAAATGATATTTTACCGTCAAAGGAATTTTTACAGTATTTGTGCACGGAAGTATGCTTCAAAATGCGTTGAACTCATGGCATGTGCAAGCCCCCAAAATTTGCACTTTTGACTCGTATCTGTACATACTTACGCTCTTACATACAGAATTGTCAGCCTGAAAGAGTGCTACAGAAAAATGACTTATTTTGTAGTATGTGGTCAAACATATTTGCTCTTTAATAGTAGGCGTATTCGATTCGCCACTCTATCGAGGATAGGACAGACTTTTGTATGGAAAAAGTTATAGCTATAACGATAACTTTTTCCATACAAAAGTCTGTCCTATACTCGATAGAGTGGCGAATCGAATTCGCCTATAGAAATCATAAATTGTGTAGTAAGAATAAATAAATTGAACAGGGTTTTCAGGCATTTTACTTATTCCAGGAATCTTTGAATAGGGAGAGGAGGGAAGATAGTGCATTAAAAACAACTTTTTGACGTACTGGGAAATTATTATTATTATTATATATAGAAATTTAATTTAATTCGGGATATGACAAAGTGGTATTTTTTGGCGAACGGAGAAATTTGCCGAATTGACGGTTTATGTTTTTGCTCAAGAAAACGACGTAAGTTAAAAATATATTGTCAATGGAGGTAAGCAAAAAAGATAAGAATATTATGATTGAATGTAAGATTTTTATGAACAAATAAATCAAATGTTTGTGTTTCTAGTGCACGTCTGTTTACGATAATTTTTTCAAGACGTATTGAATTAAAGCTTTAGTTCTTAGATCAACAACAGCAAGAAGAATAATTTCAAATTGAGATACTTTAAATGATCATATGTGAAAAAACTCTAATCACATGAAGTATTAACTATATTCGTTTTATAGCACATGAAAGAAAGCATTACAGCTATAGGCATACTCGTATTTATTACGCTACTACTTAAAGGGTATGCTGTACTTCGAGCGAGCATCCAAACCTTTAGCCGAATTGCCTTCACAGGATTTTGATGGTATGTGATGATTAGTTTTACTCTTCTTTAGAAAGAAGGTTGGAGATTTTTCTTTTGCACTAATCAACTGAAACGTTTTGTGGCCAATTTTTCGCTATTGTTAAAAGTAGCAAGAAAAGAGGTCTGAAGTCCGGTTAGACCGACTTCGAAATACCCTTTACCTTTCCTTGTGCGTGCGAGTTCAACAATGGGAATGTTTTGTTCATAAATCATCATTAGGAGGATATCTACGGTAATTTTCGGTAGGGTACCTTGAGTTAATTATAATAGAGGGAGGCGTGGCTATTATCTGATCAACCCCGTTTCTAATTTATGGCTTTGTTGGGTAGGACTAACAAACATTTCGCCCAAAAATATTGTATATGTCGTAAGTTACAAAAATATCTCAGTAGTGGGGGTGGCTGTAAAAATAACCCGCCAATTTTTCGTTTGGTATTTAATGTTAGTACCCGGAAGCTTCCTGTGAAATTTCGTTGATAAATTTTTAATAGTAATGATGTTTCATTAATTATGGGCGTGTCAGTAGTATTATGATCCCCATATTTTGCACACACACTATTATGGACCCCATGTACATATCTGCCGATAGCATCGATACGAGCATATCACAGTGGGTCCGCTTATATGGAGAGAGCGGCCAAAACTACCTCCAAAAAAGTTAGCGGCCTGAAACTTAGGATATAAGTTAACCAAAATATAATAATGATTTTATGTAAAAGTATACGCGGTTGGGCAGATTAAAAAATTTTTCAAAATTTTTTGCCTTGAAAAATGAATTCTTAGAAGTTTTGTCAAGCAAAATTAAATTGTATAAGTAAATACATAATTTATTACGATACAAAATATATTACGTTTAAGCTTCTATCAAATAAAATACCGCTTTCCTTAAAGAAGACTTTCGTTTACAAGGTAAATTTCTTTGCCCAATAATGAAAGGATCAGAGCTTACAAGCAATCTGTGAACTAAAACTGCATTGGTTGCAATTCGTGATATTTATGGTGCAGTCGAAATTTGTTTATGTCCTTGTTTTTTGCTTCAGCTACTTCCTTAGATAGTTCCCCAATCGATGACATCTACAGCGTGAATTAATATTTTGTGAACAGAAGGGGGAAGGTAATACCAAGAATACATCTCAATCAGATTTTTAGCAGTATACGACAAGCAAACGCATATTCCCTAAATTTTTCAACATTGATTTTGTATCCTGAAGACATAGCCTGCAATAATGTTGTACAGATTCCAATCAAATCTTTCTTTATACCAGTAATTTCAGCAACTATATCCAGGTTTTTTTCATCAAAAAATCTTCTTTCCGCGTTTGCATCATTGGACGTTCCACTAGTTATTGGGTACACAACATTAGGAAATATTATACATGAAATTAGTTATATTCTGTGGACAATATTAAAGCCACTGTACCTATCAACGTCCACTGAGGAAAACTGGAAGCAATTTGCGGAGGAATTTGAATCTATTTGGAATTTTGTTTTTCGAAATATATGGTAAACATATCAACATCCGTTGCCCACCAAGAGCTGGTTCCGAATACTTTAACTATAAAGGTCATCACTAAATAGTGCCACTGGCTGCTTGTTATTGAATGATTCCGCATATTTTCCAAGAGAATACGTTGATTTTTGCAATGGTAACGATGAATTAATTCAAAGAGGTCTCTGGCGAACTGATTCCGAACCATTGGAGCAGTTTAGAGGTATAGCTGCAAACTTTTCTTCCCGTCTTGCCCTTCTAATGAGCGCTTCATTAAAAGATTATCCTTTTGCAAATCAAATTAAAAGTATATGTCCTAAAATCTGGAGCTATCGTCTGAATATGACGTATTATTATTACTATTTTCATTATATTTTTTGTACAGAAATTTGGCAGAGGAACGCTAGCAACGCTAGCTTTCAGCTCTGAATACCCGTATGATGTAATAAGGTTTATAATTGAATATTTTAAACTCTTTTTAACTTAAAATTTATTTCAAAAGAATATTAAAAAAATTAAATATAGTTTTAATTTGATTTTTGGAAATTTTTGTATATACGAGTATAGTACACATAATTTCTACAAGATACATTAAATTTGTGCATACATTTGCGATGTGCGACCAGCTTCGACAAGCCAAGAAAGAGTAAATAAAGGGATTTCCAATAAGAGGTGTTATTTTGGTATTCAACGAAAAATACCATTTTTTGAGATAAATGATCCGATGTTTATTTCATAATAAATAGGAAGGTATGCCGTTAATAATGAAAGACAAAATCAGCCAACTGGCCACCACGACCACGCTTACAGAACCATATCCTTTTCATGAAATTTTCCATAACCAAATCGCAAAGTGGCTGCCCTATGTCCTCGATAGCCTCACGAATTCTATTTTTGAGGTCTTGAATCGACGCTGGGCTTTTGGCGTAGACCTTATCTTTCACGTGGCCCCAAAGGAAGAAGTCGCAAGGTGCTAAATCACAAGATCTCGGTGGCCAATTGTGATCACCTCTTCGAGAGATAACACGGTCCGGAAACTTTTCCCGCAAAAGATCAATGGTTTCGTTGCTTGTGTGGAACGTAGCACCGTCTTGTTGAAAGTAAACGTTGTCCAGATCAATACCATGCAACTCCGACCATAAAAAGTCATTAATCATCTCTCGATAGCGCAATCCATTCACCGTAACTGTTGATCCAACCTCATTTTCGAAAAAGTAAGGTCCAATGACCCCGCCGGACCATAAACCGCACCAAACAGTCACACGTTGAGGATGGAGAGGCTTCTCAACAATAACTCTTGGGTTTTCCGAGCCCCAGATGAGACAATTTTGCTTGTTGACGTAGCCACCGAGGTGGAAATGGGCCTCATCAGTCAAGATGATTTTTCAATGGAATTCCGGATCATTTTCATACAGTTCAAGGACCCAATCAGCAAAGACACGACGTTGTTGATGATCGGCCGGCTTGAGTTCTTGTGTTAACTGAACTTTATAAGCCTTAAGACCCAAGTTTTTATGCAAAATTCGGTGTAATGACGTTTGTGGGATACCCAATTCAAAAAAACGACGAGGAATGGGCAATCCTGGGTTTTCTTCAACACTTTGGGCTACAGCAGCAATATTCTCAGTTGTTCTTGAGCGACGTGCACGGGTTTTATTCTTCACATCACTAATTTGTCCCAACAGCTTGAATTTTTCCACCAATTTCTGTATTGCGGTCCGACAAGGTGCTTCACGACGACCCAAAAATGCTTTAGTTTTGCGAACTGTGACTGCAATATTTTCACCATTTTTGTAGTGAATTTTAATAATTTCAATGCGTTGTTGAAGCGTGTATCGTTCCATTTTTAGTAGTGGCGTAGTTTCTACTTGTCAAATGTCAAAGAATAAAAGCTTCAAAAGTGAGAACTACCGAAATACCGGGTGATTCAAAATAATACCTCTTGTTGGAAAACCCTTTATAACATGGCTTGCAATATCCCAACATTTAGATTTGTTAGGCTTCCTGCATTCAAAATTTCATCATTAACCTCATTCATAAATTTTTCCTGCTGCCTAATTCTAATATGCATTGGCAAATATTGCATCCAAGCAATTGCATATATGATTGGTTGGTTCAGGTGGCTGATCCACGGCATCCTAGCATGAATCACAACTAGCGCTTTAACTACGTTTTATATACACTACCCCTCCTAAACGCTGGAAAAAATATGGGTTGTTACATAGATCCACTTTGTGGAATTTGGGTATTTTAGTTCAGTTTTACTGCCGAGCGGTCGGATAGTCCAGCTAAAAAATTGTTTCCCAGGGGTCTGTTTCTTGCAGCCGTAAGATCTGGGCATCTGCAAAGAAAGTGAGTTATTCGTTCCCTCTCGTCCGAGTCTTTACAACATCTACAATAGGTATTGAACGGTCTATGCATTTTCCCCGTATGCGTACCTACTAGCCAGTGAACTGTGAAACTGCCTTTAGTCAGCTGGTGTCTTTACGCTCCCTGTTTAGAAGATCCCTTGCCCTAGCTACATTGTTAGCCATCTCGCCCGGGATGTATTGCACATTGTAAGTACCCTCTATCTTCTGCCCGCCAAGGAGAGACAGTACAGGTAGATGCCCATCTTGATCGCACCCAGAGAAACAGGTACTTGTTCCGCATGGGTTAGTTCGAGAGACGCCCCTCCGCACAAATTCATCAGCCTTCTCATTCCCATCGATATTCCTATGCCCTGGAACCTAGATGATTGTGATGTCAGCATGAAGATTTAGCACCCTAAATTCATCCCTACACTGTTTGACCAGCCTGGAGTTGATGGTGTTTGACTGTAGAGCATTTATAGCAGCCTGGTTCTCCACAAAAATGGCAACCTTGCTTTTATGCCCTTCTCTAATGTATTGGGTAATTTGCCGACACGCCTCCCTGATTGCGAGTACTTCCGCCGGATAAAATGTAGCCTCGTCAGGTAGGCGTGTGCAGTAATTGATGTTACCGTGTGTTGAAAATACCCAAGCGCCTACCCCCAGATTCATTTTCCACCCGTCTATATAAATGGGTATATCGAATTCCGCTTCAAATTTTCGTCTTGACCACTCTTCTCTTGAGTGAAATCTAACCGTGAAGTCCTTTTTAAAGTCTAGTTGTAGTACTATGTAGTCTGTTGTCATTTGTGTTAGTTCCCTCGACATTGCATATAGCACCCTACCATGGCCAGACAGTCGCTCAGCCCAGCCTTATTTTCAGTAGCATTCAATACATTAAGTACATTAATTTAACAAAGTTAGATTTTATATATATTAATTTCATTCATTCCTTATTATTAGTATTATTATTATTATTATTATTATTACTATTATTATTTCTTTTTTTTTAATCTTATCTTATCTTATTTTTGAATTTTTAATTCTAATTTAATCTTAGGGGTAAATCTGAATGGTAAGTCCGATGGTACATATTTTTTTTGTCTTCGCGCGCTGGTTTCGCTGGTTATCAATTCTTCCGCCAGGTTGTTAGGATGGACTCTAAGACGTTTGCGATATGAGTGGCTACATTTCATGATTTCATCATTTACTTTTGAGATGTAAACATCGCGATGAATGATGTCTTTATTGATATTCGAAGGTGCATTAGCATACAGTCGTATAACTTTTGATTGGAATCGTTGTAGGATGTCCAGGTTTGACTTGGATGCTGATCCCCAAATGTGAATACCAAAAGTATATATGGGCTTCAGTATTACCTTATATATCAGGACTTTATTTTCAAGTGTTAGGGTCGACCTTCGTCCAAGTAGCCAGAACATTGACCTAAACGTTAGTCCAAATTGTTTCCGTTTGGGTAAGATGTGACAGCGCCAGGTAAGGCGCGGATCCAGGTGCACCCCAAGGTATTGTGCATTGTCTGCTTGTGCCAATTGATGTCACTGGAGGGGAAAAACCTGCACATAGGGTAAAAGTCGATTGCACTGATTTTATTGCATTTGCTCTTATTCGCCACTTGTCTAGCCATAAGTCGATTTGATTCAGGTTCTCCTGCAAATGCTTCGAAGCTATCTCAGGGTTTTTCTTACTGTCCATTACAACAATATCATCTGCAAAAGTTGCGGTATATGTGGTATCAGTCATAGTCAGGTCAGCTGTGAATAATGTGTAGAGCACAGGCCCTAAAATGCTCCCTTCTAGAACACCAGCTTGGTTTGGATAGAGGGAAGTTACGTCGCTGGTAACTTTGACCATGAAGAATTTGCTCTCTAAGTAGGACTTTAATATGGCAAAGTAGTGATAGTGTAAATGCATTTTCAATTTGTGCAGCAAGCCTTGGTGCCACACCTTGTCGAATGCTTGGGTGATATCCAGTAATGCGGCTGAACAGTATTCTCTGTTTTCTAGGGCATTCCGAGCAAATGCATATACGCGGCTTATTTTCTCTATAGTAGCGTGATGCTTTTGGAATCCAAATTGATGGGAAGGTATAAGCTGTGTTGACTCGATGATTGGGAGGAGTCGCTTCAAATGCAGTTTCTCAAACACTTTAGATAGTGTCGGAAACTTATTGGTCTATATGAGGTGACCATTTCTGCCGGTTTCCCAGGTTTTAGAACAAGGATAATTTGAGCTACTGCCACTGGCTTGGGATGTGGTCACATCGGTTAATCGCATTGAATAATTGGTTAATGAGTTTATAGCCGCAATCTGGTAGCTCCTTTAGGATTCTGCTCGTAATAAGGTCATATCCCGGCGATTTTTTGCTCTTTTAGCGTTTTCTTAATGGTTCCTCAGATTACTTTTATTTTAAAATGCTGGATCGGAATATCCATTTGGTATGGGGCATCTAGTAATATAGCTATTCTTATGTCTTCTTGTGGATATTTGATTGGAAACGGTTCAAATACTTTCAATAAATGAAGAGCAAATGTCTGTGCTCTGTCCTTGTCAGATCTGGCCCATCCGTCATATTTCGTTTTAATAGGTGGCACATGTGATGTTGGTTGGTTTCGTTTTTTGTATCTTACCATAGAGAATAACCTGAAGCCTGTGAAGGTGACAAGCTGCTGATATAGCTTTGTATTTCTGCATTTTTTGTTGGCCGTAGGGCGTTTTTGAGATGCTTTGTACCGCAACTGAACCGGTTTTTGTCGTAGGGGCTTCTGGTCATTTGCCAAATTCGACGCAGTCTCCGCTTTTCTTCTAGTTGCTCCTTAACAACCTGGCTTATATCACGTTGATTACTTATACAGCTGGGCTCCAATGTGGAAGTCCATGCAGCATGCTGAATGGTTGACTTCAAAAGTTCTACTAGCTCATCTATATTGGTTTTGTTCTTTAAAGGAATATTGGTGGCTAGAGTCTCGATAATGGTTTGTCTAAACAACTCCCAATTTATGCTATTGTTCTGCAGATTGTTCTCATTTGAATCTCATAGCTAACTGCTAGAACTATCGGTGAGTTATCTGATGACAGGTCCTGGCGCGACTACGGAGATGTGTTTGTTTTTGGTACACTTTAGACACAAAAAAGTCGATAACGTCTGGGAGGATGTTACTGTCCATTGGCCAGTAGGTTAGCTCACCTGTTGATAGGTGGGATAGGCTGTTTTTTTGCATAGCTTTATATAGGTTACGGCCACTAGGAGTTGTTATTCTATACCCCCATTGCGGATGCTTGGCATTATTATCACTCCCAGAGATTAATCTTCATCCTAGGGAGTTATAAAATTCTTGGAACTGTTCGCAGTTAACTGGATAGTTGGGAGGGCAATATACCGCTGCAATTATTATGGGGCCTTTATAATCGTCAATTGTTATAATCGTTGATTGTAGGTATTTCTTTTTACTGTTACTGTTAATTATAGCAGTTCCCCCACGCGCAGTACGAGCTGGGTGGTTTGTGGAGTATAAGTCATATTGAGGAATTTTTGAGTAACTTTTTCAATGAAATGGGTATCAGATACCAGCATAATGTCAATATTTTTGTCTGCTAAGAAAGCTGATATTTCATGGATATGACGACTGACCCCATTGGCATTCCAGATGGCGATTTTTAATGATTTATTCATTTGGACATATTAGCTACGACTGTGGTTACTAGATTAAGCAATGTACTCACTTGACCCTTCAATGTTTTAAGCATGCTTTTTAGCTCGGTCATATCCTCATTGACTTGTGTATTTGGACTGTTGAGCGGAATGGTTTGGTTCGTATTGGTTTCAACCGGAGTATGTTTCGTACTATATTTGCATACGACGTTGTTGTTCGTGGAGCGGATCTTTGAGGCGCTTCCTGGTTAATGGTCCTCGCTTTTCTGTTTCTGAGTGTTGGGAACGACTTTTGTTGCAGCTCCTTATAGACAGTGCAACCTTTATAATTAGCGGGATGATTGCCTTCGCAAAGCACACATCGAAAGTCTTGTACGACGAGTTTGCGGCAACATGCGGAAGTAAGGTGGTTTCCTGTACATTAACGCATTGTGGGCTACGGTTGCAGTATCAGTTCGCGTGTCCGTAACGTTGGTATCTGACACATTGGGGAATTTCACGTTTCTTATTAGGTGGCTCAATTTTAATTCGTATGTTTAAAAGTGTATTACATTCGTATATAACTTTGTTATTGCTGCATTGCTTCAGGCTGATGTAAAACATAGGAAGCGGCTTTTTTGTAGTTCTTTGCCTGATATTGCAAACGTTAACAACTGTATAACCCAACTCCGCAATCGATTCTCGTATTTCGTCGATTGGGGTTGAACAGTGCATACCCCTTAGTACTACATTAAAGTCTCTTTCCAGCTTTAATTTAAAAGTACGAAACTCAGCGTTCTTTTCGGTTATGGCCTTTGTAATGACTGATTATTTTTCAGCGGACTTTGGTTGTATTTTGACAACGTCTCCGTTTATAACTCTGAGTTCATATTTTTTCTTAGCAATTACTTCAAGCAATTCTTTTAGGGGAATTATATTACTCATGCCTGAAACAAAAATAGGCGGAGGTTTTGATACTCTCCGGACGTCAGTTGTTGCATCTTGATGTGCCTCTTTTGGTCTAGAGAAGCGAATCTGTTCGAGCTGTTCAAAGAAGGTTTTGCGAGCCAGTAGTTATCCAATTTGGATTGTTTTGGATGCTGCGCTTGTGCTAGATCTATTCCTCTTTGAGCTAGGTGCTCTCTGCCATATTTCAGAGGCCTCCACTCCCAATCGTGGGAGTTTAAGGCTCGTTGAAGCCACCATACATACCAGTGACGTTTTTACTTCGATTACCCTATCTTTTATTTTTTTCTGGTTCCAGCGTACTGCATTGATCACAATCAGTATTTGTAGCGATTGTTTCCCCTTGTGGGTTAACATTTTTAGAACATTTGGGGGAGCGGGTAACACTCATACTACTAAGTGTAGAGGGCTTAATCAAAAAAAATGTTGTGCATACGCAAACCAACTATACTGAGTTTTAACAAGTAATAGTTTGAACTGATTATGTCAATGAGACAGATGCTGTGAGGCAGATGCTGTTGTTTTTTACTTGCTGTGGTTTTTACTCTCACTGAGATTTTGAGTTACCGAGGTAATATATAAATTAAATTATTTTCATTGCTTTTAGATCACTTTTTAGCACCTGAGGAAGACTAGGAAATGGCCGGGCGTCAACACCTGAAAGTCCGTGGGGTCTTCCGAGAGAGCACTGATTTGAGACACGCCTTGATGCGGGCTAGCAGAGTTAAGAATTCTACAAGTGTATTTGAGCTGCGCTGCCATGCGATTTAAAAGGTGTTTAAAACTTTTCACCGAAGATTCCCAGAGTCCCCCCATGCATGGGGCGTGAGGTGGGCTGAAATCCCACCCGACTTGTATACGGATGTAGCCTGTAAGGGCCTGGTCGCGCGTTTCCTATTGTAACCGCAAAATATCTAACCTCAGTACTTTCTCGGCGCCCACAAGATTCCTCCCATTATCGGAGTGTATTTTTAAAGGACACCCTCGCCGATCGATGAACCGAGTTAACGCCACAAGGAAGGAAGGTGTATTTAGGTCAGTTGTCGCCTCGAGATGCACTGCTTTGGTGGCGAAACAAAAAAAAATACAAACATATCCCTTTGACACCTGACAAGCTCGTCCCTTATAGTGCTTAATATCGATTGGCCCTGTAATGTCGACCCCCATGTGGGTAAAAGGACGAGACATGATCTGAAGCTGTTGGTGTTTGTTCATCAGGGTGCACATCTTGCACTGGAGGATCGTGCTCTTGATACGTGTTTTAGTTTTCGGGATCCAATATTGAGTCCGAATTAACCGCATTTTTTTAATAATTTATATTTCTATAATTGTTTAAAGAACGAATTAAGGTTAATGAAAATGGGAAAGAGAGTCATGGTCAGTTAGCATGGAAATAATAAATTAGTTATGATGGCAATTCGGATCAGGTCCTTCAGAACTAAAAATTCAGAACTAATTAATGGTGTCACCAGGAGCTATCGAGTAAATGGGTGTTAAACGTACCCTTTGTCCGATTGGGTTCATATCAAGAAGTTTTATCTCCCACCAATTTGTCAAACAATTGAGTGCTTCTGATGAAGTGTATTATATTTATTATTTGTACGATATAAATTTTCTGTAGTTGAATCGGAAATTGAAAAAATTTATAAAATAATCGTTTGCAAAGGCTTCAAATATAACATCTAAAAGCCATAGTTGAGCCCCTTCGAATCCATTCAAAAGCGATCGAATGTAACGTGCATACTAGCATGTTACTGCCGCTGAAGCTTCGACAGGAACAGAGTCATTCGCAGTGGAACTTCATTTTGCGAATTTGTATTTCGACTATTTATTACAATTTTTAACAGACATTATCTGAGAAACTAACGAGCATTCAATGCGGACGGAAATCGAAGAGTTTGAAAAATGCCATCGGCTATTCAAATAATTCAAAAGCTTATACACAAACTTGAATTCGACAGAGTCGAATATCGGGTAAGGTTACACATCAGAAACCAATATTTGAAAAATAGTCTTTCCATACAACGCAGTTACCAGATACGCTCTACTCAAAAAACATATTTACAATCCTTGGTTGTTGCACCCATTTAGTATTACTACTATCTAAAATTAGTACTATATTTGTATACTTACCCAAAAAACGTAGTACCTCTGAGATTTCCAAAAGCATATTTCAGTGATACTTTGGACAGCAGAGTGGATAAAATTTTCGATGCTTGCACGGATCACATGGTTGCAAATGCTGCAAAGGCCTAGCTGATGTGGTACGAGTAGCTTAATTATATAATATGTGCTCCATTTTTATCGCTAAAGCAGGATCAGAATAGTATAAATACAGTTATTGCAAATGTTTCAGAAGAAAGTTATAAAACCGATATAGTTGTCATTCCTTACCAATCAGTATCGTTGCACTGAATGAAGCCTATTGTAATCACACCATCTGCAAAATACGTAACACGTTTATAGCGTACCCAAATAAACCTAGAATCAGGTGGATCCGTTCGTATATTCAAAGGAATCCATTACAACTATGTTGAGGATATCACCCCTATATACCTCTGTGCCCTTGCTACTCACTCTATACGTCAGAAAGTGAACACCATCAAAGCAGAAAATAGCCTTAAAAGGACGCATGCAGATATGAGAAGACTCCTTCCACTTACATAATAGTGAAGAGGTGTGGTATTGTCTCAATATTACCCCTTAAGGCCCTAGAAATACATACTCAAAAATACCGCCGTTTTCGCATGGCCCACTTCTTTTTGGCACATCACTCGCTTATTCCTTTTTTAGTCCAGTAAAACACCGCTAAGTACGGAGGCAAAAGTTCAGTTCCATAAAAGCACACAAATTTCTATATTTGTCGCCAACTTCCTTGATTCACACTTACCTATAAGAATTGTTCATTTCATAACAACAAAAACAATGAAATATTACGACTTTGGAATTTCATTTTATTTGATTTACAAAATAATTTTTATCTAAATTGTTGCAGCCATTTATAATTTCTCTATTAAGTCAAATAGGGATTATAATAGAAACATTTAGTTTTATAACGTTGTTATAGAGTTTCACTTTAAGAAATAGCATATTCATTACAACGATCTTATAAACAATATATTTTATTGTGTTATTAACTGAACACAGTTCCAATTAACTTTGCAAATAATGCACCAAAAGGCTTTAAAAGGTATGTTAAAAAAATAATATTATAAATGTAATTATACATTTGTTCAACGCAAAAAAACTAAAAGGGTTCCGACGACGGATTCTGGAAGAATGTAACAAAATACCAGACATCCTAATGATAAAAAGGACCTCAACAAAGCGGCAAAAAAACTAAAAGGTATGCTCCAAGATCAGGAAAATCTACAATTTGAAACTTATCGCAAATGCCTCTCCCCGTCAGACACAGAGGAATGTAAAAAATTGTGGTCATCCTAAGCCACGCTCAGCTCCAATTAAGGCGACAGCAAATATATGGGCACGAAGAGATAAGGAAAAGCTGAAGCCTTTTCGAATCATCTAGCCAAAGTGTTTCAACCATTTCCACAATCTGCAAACGAGGCAGAAGAAAACGAAATGGGTATCTTGATGCAGCTTTCGCTTCAGAAACTGCCCGATATACGGTTTAAATATCTCTATCAGTGTTAAGGCTCTCACATGTCCCAACCCAGTGGAAGGTAACACAAGTAATCCTCATACTGAAACCTGGCAAGTCTGCGGAATTGGCTACATCATACAGACGAATAAGCCTTCTACTAACAAACGGAAAGTGTTTGAAAAGATGATACTAAAGAGATTAAAAACAGATGTAGAAATATCACAACTTCCAGATCATCAATTTGGGTTTAGAGAGCAGCACTCAACACTCGAGCCGGTGCGTAGAATCTATTTAGTCATTAGGGAATTCTTTCGAAAGTTATGACTATTGTACCGCAGAATTCCTAGATGTGACCCAGGCCTTTGAGAAAGTTTGGCGCAAAGGACTTTTATTGCAATTAAAGAAGAAGCTGCCCTATACTTATTTCGAAATACTCACATCCTACTTGGAAAATAGACATTTTATGGTAAAAGTCAATGAATTCGTGATGAGCCTGCATCCCATAAAATCGATGATTGGGAGGAGTCGCGTCAAAAGCAGTTTCTCAAACACTTTGGATAGTATCGGAAGAAAGCTTATTGATCTATATGAGGTGAACATTTCTGCTGGTTTCCCAGGATTGGGAACAAGGATAATTTGAGCTTCTTACCATTGGCTTGGGAAGTGGTAACATCGGATAATCGCATTGAATAATTGGGCAATGAATTTATAGCTGCAATCTGGTAGCTCCTTTCGGATTCTCCTCGTAATAAGATCATATCCCGGCGATTTTTTGTCTTTTAGCGTTTTCTTGATGGTTCCTCTAACTTATTTTATTTTAAAATGCTGGACCGGAATATCCATTTGGTATGGGGTATCTAGTAATTGGAAACGGTTCAAATACTTTCAATAAATGAAGAGCAAATGTCTGTGCTTTTTCCTTGTCAGATCTGGCCCAACCGCCTTCTCTCGTTTTAATAGGTGGCACATGTGATGTTGGCTTCTTTAGTTTTTTTGTAGCTTTCCATAGAGAATAGCCTGAAGCCTGTGAAGATGACAAGCTGCTGAGATAGCTTTTTATTTCTGAATTTTTTGTTGACCGTAGGGCGTTTTTGAATTGCTTTGTAACGCAATTGAACCTGTTTTTGTCATTGGGTCTTCTGGTCATTTGCCAAATTCGACGCGGACTACGATTTTCTTTTAGTTGCTCCTCAACAACACATCACATCACGATGTTTTATTATACAGCTGGGCTCCAATGTGGAAGTCCATCCAGCATACTGAATCGTTGACTTCAAAAGTTCTACTGCATCATCTATATCGGTTTTGTTCTTTAAAGGAATATTGGTGACTAGAGTCCCAATAATGGTTTGCCTAAACAACTTCCAATTCGTACTTTTGTTGTTCAAACAGCGCCTCACAGCTAATTGTTAGAAAGATCGGTGAGTGATTTGATGACAGGTCCAGGCACGACTACGGAGAAGTGTTTGTTTTTGGTACACCTTTAGACACAAAAAGTCGATAACGTCTGGAAGCTTGTTACTGTCCGTTGGTATGTAGGTTGGCTCACCTGTTGATAGGTGGGACAGGCTATTTTGTTGCATAGCCTTATATAGGTTACGGCCTCTAGGAGTTGTTATTCTAGACCCCCATTGGGGATGCTTGGCATTATTATCACTCCCAGCGATTAATCTTGATCCTAGGGAGTTATAAAATTCTTGGAACTGTTCGCAGTTAACTGGATGGTTTGGAGGGCAATATACCGCTGCAATTGTTATGGGGCCTTTATAATCGTCAATTATTATATCCGTTGATTGTAGGTATTTCTTTCTATAACATCCGTGCTCCACTTGTGCAATACTGTAACGAATAATTACAGCAGTTCCCCCCGGCGCATTGCCAGCTGGTTGGTTTGTGGAGTATAAGTCATATTGCGGAATTTTTGCGTAACTTTTTTCAGTGAAATGGGTTTCAGATACCAGGATAATGTCAATATTTTTGTCTGCTAAGAAAGCTGATATTTCTTGGATATACGGCTTGGGGCATTGGCATTCCAGATTACTATTTTTAGTGATTTATTCATTTGGACATATTTACTACGACTGTGGTTAGAAGGTTAAGTAATGTACTCACTTGACTCATAAATATTTTAAGCACCCTTTTTAGCTCGGTCATATCCTCGTTGAGTTGTATATTTGGATTGTTGATCGGAATGGTTAGGTTCGTATTGGTTTCTACCCGAATATCGTTTCGTACTATATTTGCATACGAGGTTGTTGTTCGTGAAACGGATCTTTGAAGCGCTTCCTGGTTAATGTTTCTCGCTTCTCTGTTTCTGAGTGCTGGAACGACTTTTGTTGCAGCTCCTTGTAGACAGTGCAACCTTTATAGTTAGCGGGACGATTGCCTTCGCAGAGCACACACCGAACGTCTTGTGCGACGAGTTTGCGGGAACATTCGGAAGTAAGGTGGTTTCCAGTACATTTAACGCATCGTGGGCTACGGTTGCAGTATCGCTTGGTGTGTCCGTAACGTTGGCATCTGACACATTGGGGAATTTCACGTTTCTTTCTAGGTGGCTCATTTTAATTCGTGTGTTTAAAAGTGTATTACATTCTTATACGAGTATGTCTTTGTTATTGCTGCATTGCTTCAGACTGAAGCGGCTTTTTTGTAGTTCTTTGCCTGATATTGCAAACGTTAACAACTGTATAACCCAACTCCGCAATCGATTCTCGTATTTCGTCGATTGGGGTTGAACAGTGCATACCCCTTAGTACTACATTAAAGTCTCTTTCCAGCTTCAATTTAAAAGTACGAAACTCAGCGTTCTTTTCGGTTAGGCCCTTTGTAATGAATGAGTATTTTTCAGCGGACTTTGGTTGTATTTTGACAACGTCTCCGTTTATAACTCTGAGTTCATATTTTTTCTTAGCAATTACTTCAAGCAATTCTTTTAGGGGAATTATATTACTCATGCCTGAAACAAAAATAGGTTTAGGTTTTGGTTCTCTCCGGACGTCAGTTGTTGCATCATGGCATGCCTCTTCTTGGTCTAGAGCAGCGAATCTATTCGAGCTGTTTAAAGAAGGTTTTGCGAGCCAGTAGTTATCCAATTTGGATTGTTTTGGAGTGGGACGCGATGTTGCGCCTGGGCTAGATCTATTCCTCTTCGAGTTAGCTTTCTGCCATATTCCAGATGCCTCCACTCCCAATCGTGGGAGTTTAAGGCTCGTTGAAGCCATCATAACAGTGATGTTTTCACCTCGATTACCTTCGCTTTTATGTTTTCCTGGATCTACGGTACTGCACTGATCACAATCAGTATTTTTGGCGATTCTTTCCGCTTGTGGGTTAACATTTTTGGAACCCACTTTGGGGAAGCAGATATACTGCTATTAAATATTTTGGTATTGGCCATCTTCTCATAAAATGAAGCAAGTTTCCATCTTCTTCCATATTGCACATAATGCACGTTGAGGTACTAGTGGTTCCCAGGTTGTTAGAGTTTAACGCTATCACATCACAGCGAGCTTTGAATATTGTTTTTATATAGTGTAGTGGCAGTTTGCGCGAAAAATACATATTCTCTTCAGAGGGTCTCAGGAATTTATAAAATCTAGAGTTACTTGCACCAGCTTTCCGGTGTGCTTTTTTAATAAACTGTGTTTTCAGACTATGATGTAATATCTTTGCTTGCCCATGCCACTCTTCTTCTCCCATATTGTTCTCAAATCTTAAATTGAATTCAGAGCCTAGTTTGTTTATATCTCTTGCCCACATCAGATTTTTTCTTAGTAGTGCTTAGAACAGCCTTTGCGGAAGTGTCTCCTCTTCATATAAGTACAATACTTTGTAGATATTTTGCAAGTGTAGGGTGTACAGCGTGCTGTCTTCCGCACCAGTTTTAAGTGTGAGGGCATAATTTGGTGTAAAGTTTTGGGAGTTTTATCACTCTCTTTAAAAAATATCTTTGCAATTTGTTGACTTCCACATGTAATGTATAACCCCAAACCTGCGATGCGTATCCTTGTGTAGATCGAGACACTGCTTGAAATATCTTCCATTTAGCTGTTAGCGATACTTTATTTCTAATTAATAGATTCTGCCACGTTGCATTTATGCTATTTTTTGCTGTCATTCTGGGTGTTAGCGTTACTCCTAAATAGCAGTATTGTTGAGAAATTCTTACTGGATCTCTATTGAAGGTCCAGTTTTCTTTGGCCGATAGCCTGCCACTCTTGCGGAACACCATAATTTCAGATTTTCTGAGATTAACCTCCATGTTCCATTTTCGACAGTAGATTTCTAGCTGGTATATCATATCCTGTAAGGTTTCTGGCTTATCTGTAAACATAACTATGTCATCTGCATACATCAGTAGCCTTACATTTGTATTGCAAACGTGGACACTCCCTCCAACATAATCATGCAAATCGTTCAGATAGTAATACAAATAGCATTGCGGATAGTAGGCAACCCCGCATTACAGCTGTGTAGGTTTCAAAATACTCTGATAATTCCTGACCAAGTCAATACTGCGGATTTTGTTGTTTGGTATATGCTCGCAATCAAGTTTGCAATCTTTGCTGTTAGACCCATTGTGTCTAGTTTAGAAATTATTTGACTTCTTGGTCTTTTATCAAATGCCGCACTGAAATCTTCGAAAAAGGTATAAACTTTACTCTTCTCCTCAAATTTAAGCTTCACTATGCTCATAAGGTTGTTTAAGTTATCGATCGTTGGGTGTTGCCGTGTAAAGTTGGTTGAAATTCGTTCTGTATTTTAAAGTTTTCTGCCCATTTCGATATTCTATCACCATTAGCGTTTTTGCTAAGCAGTTCATGAGAGCGATACCTTTATAATTATTTGGCTTGTTGAGATCCCCTTTTTTGAAGATTGGAAATGTGATACTTTCTACGAATGTCTGATCCACTATGCCAGTTTCCAGTATGATATTGAAACATAAATGATTGCATACTTTCAGGATATCTCTATTAAGTACAGATCACTATGAGAGAGAAGAAAAAAGCTTACTCAAGAACCCTCCTGAAACTTCTTTCGAAGTGTAGATAATATTCGAGAGATAAGATTCGATAAGTGTAGATGAGTTTCGAAATAATATTCGAGAATGTTCACTTCTTTCGAAGTGTAGGAATATTCTAGAATGTTCCAGAAACTTCTTTCGAAAGGTATATAAGCCGCCACACAATTAAAGTCGAGACACAGTCGAACAGCAATCGTAACAGTGTGTATATTGGGCATTTCAATCGTAGCAGTAACAGTATTAAGAAGTAATAAAGTGATGAATAATTAAATAAAGTGCAAAATTGTATTAAAGTAAATTTGAAGCCTAATATTAAGTGTGTAAATAGCAATAATTAAATAAAGTTATTTATTTAAATTTAACCAGCGATTGTTTGATTACTAAACAATCCAGTGATACGAATCCGAGTATTGAGAGTTAGAATAAATTGTCAGGACGGCAATTCCGTAACAATATTATATACTAGAGATGGGCGCGTGACGTGAATTTTACGGACACGCGTGATCACGCACGCACGTGGAATAATTTTCGCGTCAACATGCGTGAGCGTGATATATTGGTAGTGTTTAGGTCACCCTGTGTTTCAACTGCCAAGAGACAAATGAAATATGCAGGTTTGGCATCACTGCGTAGCAGCTGATTAATGTCATTTCATATCATAAGTTTTGTTTCTTTTGGCTGCGCCACAAAAGTGTAAAAGCATTCCAAAATGTCTTCTACGAAAAAATTAAAGGTTGAAATAGAAAATGATTTAAAGATCAATTCTAAGGACTCACGGTATGAGTTCGTCATACCAAATAACACCAAAAGCAAGGTTTGGAGGGATTTCCGTGCTGTCAAATACGAAGGAAAGCAGCTTGACTTTGCTCAGTGCAACAAATGCAAGGAAATTCTATCATATTCATCCAAATTTGGCACTGGCAGTTTGATCCGCCACTCCTGTAATAATTTGACAATCGCAAGAAACACAACAACAAATGTTAGGGACACATTTTTGCTACGCAAGGTACCGGCACAATCTAAGTAACTCGGCTTTGTAACGAAAGACTTGCGCCCGTTTTGTATTACGGAAGGTTTGTAAAAATTTTTAAAAAGCTTTAAAGTATGCAGCTGAAATTCTATTTTGTAGGTTCCGGATTCAGGAAATTTGGTCAAGCTTTGATTGACATTGGAGCCAAGTATGGCAAACAAAATATTGAAGACATATTGGTATCCAGAAGGACACTAGTGCGGACCAAAATGCCTGCTGAATATGAAAAAATCAAAGCAGTACTTTCAAAAGTTTTGCAAGAGAATAACTTAGCGTTTACAACCGATTTGTGGACGGATGAATATAGCCAACGCGGCTTCTTCACTTTGAGCGCTCATTACATTAATGAAGATTGGGTATTGACTGCTTCTGTTCTTGAAACGCGAGAATTTCCTGACGATAAAAAAACTGGCGAAAATATTCTGAGAGCTGTTATTGAAGTTTTAAAGGAGTTTAAAATTGAACAAAAATTGGAAAATGGTTTTATCGTAACAGATAATGGAGCTAATGTTGTTAAAGCCTTTAGATCATACAAGCGTCTTTCCTGTGCATGTCAACCTTCTTATGGAAGATGTTCTTAATAATGATCCGATTGAGGACATCAAAGTCTTAATTTTCGAATCGTAAAAGATAGTCGAATTTTTCAAACGATCCCAGCTGAATACTAAGCTGACAAAATCATTGAAACAGCACGTGAAAACTCGCTGGAATTCGATTTTTATCATGGTACAAAGCATCGATGAGTCATATAGAGAAATGCAGGAGATACTTAACAAAAGAAGTGAGCTTTATCGGTTGGGTAAAATTGAACAAGGCTTACTTCAAAAAGTTTTAAAGTTTCTCGAAATTTTTAAAGAATGCTCGGAACGACTTTCTTCCGACACACTTCCTACTATAAATGAAACAGTTTTAGTCTTTGAGAAAATTAAAAAAATTGCGAAGTCTCCTTAAACGATTCAACTGTTATAACTGAGCTTAAAATGAAAACAGAAAGAGCACTGCTTAAACGGTTAACACCTAATGACGTCAGCCGTGTAGCCCTTTTTTTGAATCCACCCTATAAAAAGTTGCATTTTATGAGTGACGAAGAACGGACCAATGTAATTACCACTGTTAACTTCTTGATGGATATATTTAATGAAAATACATCTAATGCAGTCAAAAATTCGGAAATACATTTAGGTTCTTCTACTTCAAAAGACGCTCTATTTTTGGAGTTCACAGATTCCTTCAATGTAAAAGAAAGTGATGGAAGCCAGTTGGATGAAATAAATATTAATTTAAATAAAACGTGTGGAAATGAAGATATCATGGCATTTTGGAAAAATGTCATTGATTTACCCCGTTGAAAAGCTGTTGCTAGACATATTTTGAGTATTTTTTGCAAGCTCTGCAACAAGCGAGCGAGTTTTTTCAGTATCGGGACGCATTTTAGGAGAACGCAGGACCCAATTAATCAGTGAAAATGTAGACAAGCTTTTATTTTTAAATAAAAATATATAAGCAATTGCAATACAGTGCTTTATATTACAGTTAATTTTTCTTTAATTTAGCTCTTATTAAAAGAATATAATTTTTTCATTTTTAATGTGTATCAACGCCCTTATACACAAATACATTTCTTGTATAACTTGTAACAATAAGTTTTTATGTAATTATATAAATAATAAAAAAAAGATGGATTGAACGCTTTTTGAAATTTGCGTTGAGTCATCGTGCGTGATCCAAAAATTTACAGCCGTGAGCGCGCGTGACGTGAGCTTTAAATATTTTGTTTAACGTGACTGTGCGTGAACGGAAAATATTGGAGCGTGAGCGTGCGTGCCGTGAGCTGAAAATCACTCACGCGCCCATCTCTAATATATACCCCAACGAGTTCATCTAAAAAAAACTTCACAAGCATTCTTGATGTGTTCATATGCAATTCTATCTGATCCAGGCGCTTTGTTAACTTTTGGCTTTTCAGCACATTTCTAATATCGGGTTTGGTTATAGCTTTGTCCAACTATATATTTTCGATACGTAGTGGTTTTTTTTTTATTTAAAACAATTCATATTTATAGTAACAACTCATATAGAGATTAACAATAAGCAAATATATCTTAAAACTAGACAACAATGTATTACTGCTTCCTACCACTGTATGGAGAAGATATTCGTGAACACTTTTTATTTTAGAAAAACAATAAAAATAAAAGTAATTAGAGAAATTAGTAATGATGATTTATTTAATAATAGTTTACAATGGTGATAAATCTGCTCTCTTCAAGCGGGTCGTGAGCTTGTTTGTAGTAGTAAATTCCGAGCTAGTATATTGGGGTGGTTCGATAATTTTAGTTGGTACTTATTTTTGACATCTGAATGCCTCTGACCTATCACGGGCACACCTAGATCTCGGTGAATGTTTAGGTTTTTCATGAACCACGGTGCACCAGTGATCGTGCGTGGTATTTTAGACTGGGTCCATTGCAACAGTTCGGTGTTTGATGTTTTTGAATAATAATCTGAATAATATACTCGTATATGTATGGGCAGGAAGGAATGGTTTGTGTGATTAAAAATTTGGGGGTAATATTTGATGGTGCTCTATCGTGGAATAATCATATTGCAGTAACGGTTGGTAAAGTCTATGGTATGCTGCGATCCCTATGGGCTACGCAATATTTTACTCCTTTCAGAATTAGAATGATACTAGCCAAGTCCTACCTTCTCCCAACTATGTTGTATGGTTGTGAAATATTTGGGAATTTTGATGCAGTAAGTAAGCGAAAACTCAATGTGTTATTTAACACTATAACGAGGAACATTTATGGTTTAAGTCGAAGAGATCATTTGTCTGGGCGCGCAATAGAACTTTTTCATATCACATTCGATCAGCTTCTTTACACTCGAAGTATTCTATTGTTGCATAAGATTATTTGCACTCAGGAGCCTCCATATTGGTTCAGGCGCCTTAAATTTACTCGCTCTGGCCGTTCTAATCGGCTTGTCCCGTCCTCATTTATGTCTGATCGTAAATTTTTCGTTAATGCTGTGAGACCTTGAAATTCACTGCCTGTACGGATTCAAGGAATTGGCAATGCTAATCTATTCAAAATTGGGCTTAATAAACACTTCCAGGGGCAATGAATTTATGAGCTGAATTGAGTTGCGCTGTAGATTGTGTGTGACCGCGTACACTATTTATATGTATGAGTATGTATCCTTTTGTGACTAATAAAACTGTACATTTTTATTGATTCAAAGGTGTATTTTATTGATGAATTGAAAGATGAATTGTTGAAATGCATATTGTAATGTTCTGTTTTGTACTCTGTGAGCTAATGTATTTTATAGTATAAGTTAAATTATGTCCGGATTATTGTACTAAATTATATCACTTCATGTTATTGGGACAATTTTACAAGGTTTTGCCTTAATGTCCCAATGTGAAAGTAAATTAATAATAAATAAATAAATAAATAAATAAATCTGAGGTGTATAGTGTACACAGTATCGGTCCAAGAACACTTCCTTGAGGTATTTCTGGTGAAAGATAATCTTCACATTTGACTTGAAATCGCCTACCCTTTAAGTATGATTCCAGGATACTATGGATATTTGAAGGCAGAATTTTTCTTATTTTATAGACGAGGCCCTCGTGCCACAATGTGTCAAAGGCTTGTGCGACATCGAGGAATACTGCAGAGCAGTATTGTTTCTCCTCGAACGCCTTTCTGATTTGGGACACTATTCGGTGTTATTGTTCAATAGTGCCATGCTTTTTTCGAAAGCCAAACTGGTGGTTAGGTATTACTTTATTCTGTACCAGGTATGGGGTAAATTTTTATAGCAAAAATTTCTCGAATAGTTTCGAGACGACCGATAACAAACAGGCTTATTGGTCTGTATGACGAGACTTGCGTTGGAGTTTTGCCAGGTTTGGGTATCGTGATTACGTGGGACAGATTCCAAACTTTAGGAAAGTAACCTTGTCAAAAAATTGTGTTAAATAATATTGCTAAATGCTTTACTGCAAGCGGTGGTAGCTCCATCAACCTCTTTGTGGTTATCAGATCGTGGCCTGCCGCTTTCTTTTTATCTACGAGTAAATGAGTTGAGATAAAATGCCACACTTCTTGCGGCCTCAACCGTAGGTCCATCTGAGGATTTGGGTTGTCTAATGTTGGTATTTTAAAGTTGTTACTAGGAGGATTTGGTTGGAATGCGATTTTAAGATGTTCTCCTCTTTGCTTCTCGCCCATCTTCCGTCTATAAGTCTTATAGGCGAGTCCGATTCTGTAGGTTTATTCGTGTTTTTGACTGCCTTCCATAAAGAGTAGTTTGTGGATTCAAGGGGGTTCAGGTGCGAGATGTAGGCCTGTATACCTCTTTTAGTTTCGTCGCGCAATGAGCATCGCAATTTGTTTATAGATGTCGTGAATTTTCGTTTTAGCGCTGGTGACCTGTGCTTTTGCCACAGTAGTGTGAGCCGTCTCTTTGCCGTTATCAGTCTTTCAATTTCGAATGATGTTGAGCATATTGATTTGCGTGGGATTTGGCCGTTTGGTGTAGCGTGGGTTGCTGCTGATACCAGTGTGCAGTTGAATGTTTATACTGCGGAATCTTATTCATCCGGGCTTTTAAGACTACATTTATCAGGAAGGTGGCTGCAAATATATTTACGGACTTTTAACCAATTTGTTTTACCTGTTACTAATCGGAAATGTTGGTTTGTGTCTTCTGGGCATTTCCTTAGGTGCATTACAACTGGATACGTTGGATACGTAATAGTGCGTAAAGAATATTGTTTGATGTTTGTGATGCATTTAGTAGGTTTTCAAAGTAGTTTTTAAATTCCTGTGCGCTAATCTCAGATCCCATCTGTAGAGTTTCCCCACGTATCTCTTTTCCAACGTTCCACCAGTCCTTAGCATTGTTAACTGCGCTTATTTTCTGCATCAGCGATTTTTCATACTACTCTTTAGCTTGTTCGCACACAAATTTGAATTCCTTATTGCTGTTAGTGTCCACAAGTTTGCTCTGTTGTTGTCTTCTAAACTCCGCTAAATAAAAATGTCTTGCTCATTGGCATTCATAGTTAAACCATTTTTGCTTCTAGGTACTTTTTTGCTTTTGCAGTCTTTAGTGCCGAGATTTTAACAACTTCTGCCAAGTCAAACAGTTTTGGACTATTTATATTTGGTTTCAATGCATTTAAATTTTTTTTTATACTTGTTTGTTGCAAATTTGAGTCTCTCCATATAAGTATTGGCAATAAGTTTGCAGAATTAGCTTTATTTTATCCAGCTTCTATTAACTCGACCCATATTGGCATATGGTCCGACCATACTCTGCTTGCAACCTTAAAGTTCCGGACAACATTCAAGCAACTTTGGGACATGATACAAACATCGTTAACAGAGTTTCCTTATGGGTTTAGAAATGTATTTTCTCCATACGGGTCACCGACTGTTCTGCCTTAAGAATGCATAACCCATAGTCATAAAATTCTTTTCCATAAAAGTTTACTATTGAGTCGTCCTTGGAGCCCAGCTGCGAATAAGTCATTTTAAAAGTCATCTATTAAATTTTCTAGTGGTGCTACTCTTACATTCAGATCTCCCATAATTACTGGGTTTATGAGTGCATGTTGTTTAAAGTATTCTTTTACGTTCGAAAACTTCGTTTTCCAGTCGGCCCCTCTTATGTAAATTGGAATCAATATAATGTTTGTAAAGTAAAAATTATGTACTCAACCTCTTCATTGCATTTGTATGAGTCCTGTCTGAGTCCCTTCTTGGCAAGATCTTTCCTTACACCATACACCATACCTCCTCGCTCGTCCAAAGTGACTTGTTTTCACTGCTGGTTTCCAGTAGGTGTAAAAATCCTTGAAATATTTAATCGACTGACATATTTTATCCTCTGTGATATGTGATTCCAGTTGTGTAAATACCTCGAACTGTTTTATAAATGAGAAGAATTCTGGGGAGAGCAGTTTGTTTTGGAAAGCATGTACGAGTATGATATAAGTTTTACTTGTAGATTTGCTTACATTTTGATCCTTACAACTTGTGATTAGTTTTGGATATTACATTATTTAGTTACTTATGATATCTTAAATCTATTTTGTTTACCTTAGAGCAAAAAAATTCATCTAATACAAGTCTAGCTTTTTGGGTTCCGCACATTAGCTAGTTGTGATCAATAAAACATATCCACTTGTCACCAATTCGTATGCGGTCGGTACTTACTAAGATCTTATGAGAGTTCGCAAGATTCTTCTTCAGTTGCAGGGGTGCTGATTTATGTTTTTGTCTTTGCAGCTCCAGGTCTTTTGTTTTGGTATCTAGCAGTGCCTGCCAGTTTCTTTGTATTTTTAAGACACTTATTGCCATTTTTTTGTCTCCATCTGGACTATGACGTTGATGCACTTGTCTCATTCTTGTATGGTATGCACGATGCTCACAACTACCTCTGTCAACTTTAATTTGTCCTTGCAAAGTTTCTGTACTGCTTCTTTTGCTGTGCTATATTTTCTCAGTCCCTTAATATGTACCTTCCTCAGCTTGCTATAGTCTGTTAGGCGTTTAAGTGCCCATTTTTCCAATGCTCTATCTAGCTTGATTGCTTCCAGCTCCCATTTTAGCGATTCGTTTTCTCGTTTCATTTCCTCAATTTGTTTGGTCATCTGCTTCTTCAGCTCTGCCACATCCAATTTAGTAGCCACCAGTGCCAATTTCTCGTTGCACGCATCCGCCTTCACCGATACTTCCGATAGCTTTTCGCCAAATGTAGCTTCGGATTTCTTTATGGCTGCCAGGATATCATGTAAAGACAATTCGGGCGATAATTTACCTTTCTTCCTTTTAACAGACGAGCCCGTATAAGCGACAGGTATTCCTGGCGGTGAATGCTGCAATTTCGACAGGAGTAGACTTTGACAGGATAGAGAATTTGGTGAGGAGTAGATGAAGCTGTAGCATCGTCAAGGGCAGCCTCCCAGTGTGCGTCATCTTCCAGTAAAAGCAATCGTTGACACGCCTCACGATATGTTGCGCACAATATTTTATCACCTGTTTCAGAACTTTAAATGATGTTGGACGAACGTTAACCAACTATAAGTAGAAATAAAAACACTCAACATTGTGTTTGTGACTGTGTAAAAATGTCCAAAAGCATCTGTCGAGAACACATTTGGCTAGCCATCGATTGCTTTTGTTTATTTACGCTTTTGAAACATTTTTTTCGATTTATACCAAGTATAATATTTCGGTACTTCCGAGTATAACAACGTTCTAGCGAATGTATCCGATCCACACAATTCAAAAACTCGGTTAATGTTGTGGATGGTGGTGGTGCTGCTCTTTTGTGTGTTTTTTCAGCGGTAAAATAAACGCGTTGACTGTTGATAGATTGGACAGCTAAATGAACTACGGTTGAATGTCTCTCATGAATTGGGAATGTTAAAGTCCTTCACACCGCCTCATTACTGCTGAAATAACGCCCAAATTAAAATTAAGTGATTTCGTCGGTTATATTTGAATCACGTACACCAAACACAGCCATGTCGCTACCTATACTTATGTACGTATTTACAGATAACTTTATGGACTTCACCAAATTAAAATACTCCATGTTAATGTGGGCAAAATGGTGTACGTTTTGGATAAAATCGGTGATTACGGCACGATCCAATGATTATCAACTTCAATGTTCAATTGATCTCTCAATTTGATAGTTGTTGATTTTCTGTTATCCTCTATCGACTGGCACCGATATATTGGGTATCCGTCATTGCCTGTAACTGTATCTGAAATCAATCCTCTGGGATAACGTTTCGAACATTTTTACTTTCAATCATACATGGTGAGCTCACGGACTATGGATCATGTTCTTTGTGATCACTTCCAATAATTCTAGATCGCTGGTTTCATCTGAAATTTCCGCAGATATGATATCCGGTCTTATTTTGTCAACCAACCATATCAATATGTGTTCGTGAGGGAGTCCTCTTATTTGCCATTCGACACAATACATCCAACATTGCGCTTCGCTTTGAAACCATTAAAGATTCCAGCTTTTGTTTATACATACGTGACGTCATGTCGTGACGATCTGTTGGCGATTGCCCCGGCAATAAGTATTCTCGAATCTCACTCCATTGTAGATTACAGAAAAAGTGATAAGCAGGTCTGGTCGACCATAAGAATGAACATATGCAATCGCATCTGTAATGTATTTCGCATAAACTAAAATAACTAATATTTACTCTCGAGTGTAAACTCATAAATTACTATAATGCATTGCGTTGATGATGACATTCTTGAGTATCGATTGCTCGCTAGTTTAGTTTTATGAAAACCACTGAACTGTACTCATCTATTTCTCTCTGACCAAAAATCAGTTGTTAATAATTTAATGATGGACCAGAGGACATAATAATTTTGGCGACGAAGAAAACTGGAAAGCGTGTAATAGTAAAAGAAACAAAAAAAAAAAATAAAAAAAAAAAAAATCAAATAACAAAAGTAAAAGTAAAAAGTAAAAGTAAATGACATTGACGACATCAAACTATAAAAACTGAAAATAGTGAACATTTAGAACAGCCAGTACAAAAAGTTACAAAGATGATTGGTCACATGGATCCTTATATAATGAGAAATGATTTTGCTGAGTACGAGATGAGACGCCAGCAATTTTTTATTGTTAATGATGTGGCAGAAGAAAAAAAAGTTGCCTTCTTCATAACATATATTGGTGCCAATGCATACCCCGTGTTAAGGAAATTGTTTTCACCTGATGATCCAAGCTCGAAGAAGTACAAAGATCTGGTAGACGCCCTAAAAGCGTATTTTGCACCTTCTGTAAACGAAATTGCAGAATCTTTTAAATTTTATAATGCCCAGCAAGGTGAAAAATCAATAAGAGAATTTATCATAGAATTAAAAGCGTTTGCAGAAAAGTGCAATTTTGGTAATTTTCTTGATCGTGCACTACGTGATAAATTCGTTTGTGGAGTTCGAGACAATCAACTAAGGTCCAAATTTCTAAAAGTATCCAGTTTGAGTTTCAAAAAAGCGTGTTGGGAAATGGCTGAGGATGAAACACGTGAGATGTGCAAAAAAGAATTTCATAACACGTGTTCGATACAAGAGAGTCGCAGCAAGTCACGTAATCGCAACTCTGGACAACAGAAAAAACATTATTCTTCACAAAAAGCATGCACACGATGTGGAAAAAGGGGACATAACTCGGACCAATGTTTCTGTAAATCATGGGTATGTTTCCATTGCAACAAAAAAGGACACATTTCGTCACAATGTCACTCAAAAAAGAATGGTCCAACTGAAAATCGTCATGTGAAGCTCATTAACGAAATGGTCGAAGAAGCTAACATAACCAATGTAACATGTGATGAAACCGTATGTAAAGTGAATGGGGAATCGGTGTGTGGAGCCAAGAATGTGGAGCTGATGGTCGGTGGCAAGTTAATTGAAATGGAGGTGGACACAGGGGCTTGTATGACTATTATGTCTAAAGTTAAGTACTTAAATTTATTTGAAAATTGCAAACTAGAACCAATACAAACAAAATTAACATCTGTTACCGGTAACCCATTAAAATGCATAGGTCAAATTCTTATCAATGTGAGTAAAATGTCAGGTATTGGAGATCATAAACTAAATTTGGTTATAATTGACACTGAAAGAGATTTTAAACCACTTCTGGGAAGAAACTGGTTAACAATTTTGTACCCAGCCTGGAAAAAAATATTTGATGTAAATAACATTAGCACAAATAATTCATTAGAAAACTTTAAAGTGTTAGATGACATAAAGTCAAATTTTCAAAAAATTGTAAGTTCTGATCCAAACCAATGCATTGAGCATTATACAGCTGAGATAATTCTAAAACCAGAAGCTAAACCAATTTTTAGAAAAGCTTATGATGTTCCATTTAAACTAAGAGATCAAGTGGAAGATGAGTTAAATCGCTTGTGTAAGGAGGGAATTTTAGTCCCAGTTAATTTTAGTAGTTATGCATTACCAATTGTAATTGTTTCTAAACCAGGAAAAAGAATTAGAATCTGTATACAATAAATCGGTTCATCGAAACCCAACACTACCCCTTACCGAGAATAGACAACATTTTTGCAAATTTGGCAAATTGTAAAATTTTTTGTGTGATTGATTTATCAGGAGCATATCAGCAATTAAAAATTTCCGAAACCTCAAAACAGTATGTGACAATAAATACACATAAAGGTTTATTCCAATATACTCGCTTGCCATTCGGAGTGGCGAGCGCACCTTCTATTTTCCAGTCAGTTATGGATCAGGTTCTGTTAGGAATTCCCGGAACTTCATGCTATTTGGATGATATTTTAATTGGTAGTTCGACGCCGGATGACTGTAAACGTATTCTTTTTCAAGTATTGAAAAAGCTGAATGATTTCAATATAAAAATTAATATTGATAAATGTTTTTTTTTCAAAAAAGAAATAAATTATTTAGGACACACTATTTCACAAGATGGTTTGAAACCAAATAGAGAGAAAGTTGAGAGTATTGAAAAAGCTCCAACTCCAAGAAATTTAACAGAACTTCAGTCTTATTTGGGGCTACTAAATTATTATAGTAGCTTCATACCAAATTTATCTTCAAAACTGAAGAATTTATACAGTTTGTTACAAAAAAATGCAAAGTTTGTATGGACTGAAGCGATTAATAAATGTTTTGAAAAATCAAAAAAATTAATATTAGAAAACAATATTCTTGAATTATATGACCCAATCAAACCTATTGTAATAACTTGTGATGCCAGCCCATACGGAGTAGGGGCAGTTTTGGCTCACGTGGAAAATGGTATTGAAAAACCTGTTATTTTTGCTTCTAGCACCTTATCACCCTCAGAGCGAAACTATTCTCAAATCCACAGAGAAGCTCTCGCTGTAATATTTGCATTGAAGAAATTCCATAAATATGTCTATGGACACCGCTTTACATTATGCAGTGACAATGAAGCTTTAAAAGAGATTTTTAATCCCAACCTTGATACTTCTAACATAACAGCATCAAGATTACAGAGATGGGCAGTAATGCTCTCAATTTATGAATATGATTTTAAATACAGGTCTGCAAAATTAAACGCTCCAGCAGACGCAATGTCACGTTTGCCAATCGAAGGAGAAACAAGAATTGAAACAATAAACAATTTAGCTGAGGCAACGGAATTGCCTATTAGTATGAGCATAGTAATAGAGAGTACGGCGAATGATTCTGAGTTAACTGAGATAATGAAATACACCAAAAACAAATGGCCTATTCAAGTACCACTAAATTTGAAAAAATGGTATAACGTGCGTAAAAGTCTTTCCACTGATAATGATTGTTTGTATTACAGAGATAGATTAGTTATTCCGGAAAAATATCGTAATAGGGTACTTAATATTTTGCATGAGAATCATGACGGAATTGTAAGATCAAAAATGATAGCACGTAGTTCAGTTTGGTGGCCGAAAATTGATCAGAATATAGAAGAATTTGTTTCAAAATGATTTAGTTGCCAAACTACACAAAAAGTTCCAAGAGAACACGTGAAAACTAAATGGCCATTGTGTGAGAAACCTTTTCAAAGGGTACACATAGATTTTTTTCATTTTGATTCCAAAACATATTATATTTACATAGATTCATTCAGCAAATATATTATTGTTAAGTACTTGCCAAAGACAGATGCAATAAATTTGGAAAACAGTTTACTATCAATTTTTAGAATATTTGGCTATCCTATCGAAATAGTTACCGATAATGGGCCACCATTTTCATCAATCCACTTTGAACAGTTTGCACGAAAATTAAATATAAAATTAACAAAATCTCCAGCTTATCATCCCCAAAGCAATGGTTTGGCTGAACGTGGTGTTCAAACAATTAAAAATTGTTTAAAAAAATATTTATCAGATGAAAAGTTGAAATATTTACCTATTCAAGTAAAATTAAATAAAATTTTAATGTGCTACAATAATACACCATGTACAACAACCAATAAAACCCCTAATAATATAATATTTTCATATCAACCTATAACATTGCTGAATTCTTTATCTAAGAAAACTGTAACATTTAAGAAAAATAATAATAACAACACTTTAGCATATCCTAAACATTATAATGAAAAATGTAAAACTAAAATTTTACAGGAGCCAATTTTTAAAAAAGGGCAAAAAGTATTATATAGGAATCATTTTAAAGATTATGTTAACTGGACATAAGTTATAAGCCCACATACCTATAAAATAAATGTTTATAATTCAGTGAGATTTGATCAAAAAAATCAGATTAGACATTCTACATTGGAAGATAAGTATCACCCATTGATTCCAAATGAAGAACCTAGAACAAACACGGAAACTGAAACTATTGATCAGCCTCAAAACAAAAAGAAACGATATAATAAAGTATTACATGAATCTATACCTTTAAGAAGATCTAAACGCAAAATTGTTAAACCTAGTAACATTCAAAATAAATAATATTAAATTAAAAATAGTGATGTATTATAATACAATAGTTTTAAATATTAAAACATATTCATGAATTATTAATTTTTATTGTAAATTGATTTAAAAATGAAATACATTTATTTTTAGTAGATAAGACAAGTTTTATAAAAAAGGGGAAAATGTAATGTATTTCGCATAAACTAAAATAACTAATATTTACTCTCGAGTGTAAACTCATAAATTACTATAATGCATTGCGTTGATGATGACATTCTTGAGTATCGATTGCTCGCTAGTTTAGTTTTATGAAAACCACTGAACTGTACTCATCTATTTCTCTCTGAATAAATATACTCAATAGTAAAGACCAAAAACCAGTTGTTAATAATTTAATGATGGACCAGAGGACATAATAGCATCCTATCATGCATATGACGCAGGCTACCAGAGTATGAAGATGGCAATATCGTCAGTTGGCCAATGTCATTTTGATTTATACGCTGGTTGCCATTATTGATAATGGCATTACGTAGATGTATGTACTCTTCAGCGTGTAGCCTTTTCTGATGGAACCTAATTTTTTGCATTTATGTCGACAACTTACTGGTGAAAAGATCTTTTACATTTCAGAATATGAGTGTCTTGATTTTGACGAATCATCAATTTGTAAGCATAATAATTCATTGCGCTGACCGTTTTATTTGGAGTTTCCACAACTGTAACAGGAAAAAATTGTGTTACCCATTTGTGAGAATAAATTTAACTAACCAGTAGACGGATTGACCAACTTAATGTTAATTTGATAGCTGTCTTCCCCTTGCGAAAACAAAATCGGATAGTCCAAAGCCTCATAAGAGCGATGAAGTTCAGAGACACGTTGAAGTTGATCATTTCTACGAAGATTTGATGCTGTGGAAACACGAAATATTCGATGCAGTGGCTGAGGATATTACCTAGATATATAAATGTTCTTGTAATCTTAGAAAAATTACTGTTAGTTTCTTAACAAAAAAAGATTCGGTAAATAAATAGATGTTAAAAAAAAAACAATAAATTTCTACGATGAAGGCTGATATAGTGTGCATTAAATTCTTCTCCAACGATTACAACTGCTACATCGTCCATTGCTGGTACATTGTATCTTCTGTTGTACTGTCCAGCGGGCGTTCTGTCCCCTCTAATGACAATTCTATGATTATTCGACGGCATTCTGTCCAATGCCATTTTAAACAAAGTCAAAAATTCGTTGTGCTGATGAAAAGTATCTTGTAAGACAGCAATTATTTCTCTTCGTACGTTCGGAGAAATAGAACACCGTTGATCAATTTCATCATTGGAAATTTCCAAGAAAATAAATTTGCAAAAACTGATGAGAACTATCTGCAAATGGCAATAACGATCCGACTCTGTGGTGCACCTGACCTTGAATCTTGATATCAAAAGATGTCAAGTTAAAATGTTTGTAAACATTGCAATTGTCGTTTATTTCTGTATTATTACCTTAAATGTTGTCATGAAATTATCTCTTATAATATTTGTTGATAACATTTGTTGAAAACATGAATTGTATGCCTGAACTCTTCAAGAAATGCTTCGCTTCTGGTGATGTTCCAGAAACCAAGGAATGCAATGGTTCTGGTGGACAATTCAATGCCGGCAATTTGACTTTTCCATTTGCTCAGCACAATCCTGGTGTTTCAGTGCTGAATTTGATTTCCTTGCTATGTTCAGAAACTTTGTTCATTGAAACAGCGTTCACTAAATTGTGTGAACTATAATCCACTTGACTATCATAGTTGAATGCAGCACGATAGAAATTTATACCCACTCGTTTATCAGTGTTTGTTTCTTCTCGTAATCGACAACGTGACCACGCATTGTTTTCTCACACAAAGTTTGCATCCGTTGACAAACTACACCCTTGGACAAACTACGTCATCTAACAGGAGATCATGCGCATGTCGTAATCTTTATTTCTATCATCCTTAGTTAGTATAGCAGCATCGTTTGTAGTGTAAGCATCTGTGAGTTTTTATTCAAATGAATTTATTTGAGTTTTTCCACAAAAACAAAATATTGGTAAATTTTTATTTGTTTTATTTTGTCAATTGTGCCACATAATATTACAGTAAACAATTGGTTTTGTTTGTGTTGTATGTTAGTAGACAATTACGCCGTTCTTTGTTGCTATTCAGTGCATTGTTGATACTATACTTTTTCATGCTTCTTTTTTTACATATTAAAATATAGCATCAGTAGCTAGTATCGATGATGATATGATTTTGGACGTGGTGAATCGCACCACAAGATATCAAAATTTATCGGAAGAAGAGAGGAGTCAAATGGAAGAAAGGTTAGCCGAATGGTTGGCCGAGGAAATCGATCCATTCGAAGGCGACGACGACACGGATACTGATTATGTGCAGCCGGACCCTGATTATATGTGGCTTCCGATGCTGAGACAGACGTCGTTATATAAGCTTATATAAGATTTCTATGATTTAGAAGATTTCTGCTAGCGAAGCGCTTATAGCCATCGATGTGGACGAGGATCCACGTTCGGCGAGCTCGATTATACAGCACCGTTCAAAGGATGACAAGCTTTGGTCAAGCGTTCCGCCGGCCACAGGTAGACCTCGTGCGCATAACTGCGCCACTATGGGTCTTGAAGGCCCGGCTCCAGGGATTATGCGAAACCCGATTTCAATATTTAAATCGCCAATAACACCTGAGATCGTGAGTATAATTATGCGTGAAACTAACCGGAAGACTCAGAAGCTATGCCGTCTATGGTGTGCCAAGAATCCTGACCAGACACCGCGAACGTGGACGAAAACTGTAACCGAAAATGAAATATACGCCTTTTTTGGCCTTAGTTAGTTTGCCGGCATATTCGGCACAGTCGTAAGTAAATAAAAATTAATCGTTGCTAGTTATTTTGCCTATCTGTTGTCTTTTATCTTTGTAGTAAAGCCTATTTTGACGATAAAAAAAAATTCGTATTTGGTAAAGATAGACAGTAAATAAGTACATCCACCAGACTTCTGAAACCATGCATCAACGCTACATTCCTATCAATAACATATAAAATGTGTGTGTGCCATAGTGAAGCACATTTGGAGAGCCTTCTGAATGTCCATGAACGTGAGTATTCAATGAATTAAATATCGCGTTGGCCAGTTTCAGCACATGCATTCTTCATAACTAAAATTTTTTTCAGAAACCAATGACCAATAGGGCGAATGTTGTGAAATTGCACTAGGAGTTATGGATTAAGTTCATTGTTTTGATCTGGTGATTCTGCAAGTTTCAATTCAGTGCTATCAATGTATGCTTACATTGAGGAACTTCATGGAATGTGTGTTCGTCTATATTTTCTCTTATATAAGTTAAACAAGTTTGGTTTGACTTTGTTAATTTTATTGATAGCGATGTTACTCGCCTAGCATTTACTTTACAAGTGAGTCTTTTTTGTTAACTAAACCGAAGCCCAAGCAAAAACCAATAGTAGGCTTAACTATGAATATAGCAACAAACACTGCTGATACCGTAATACAATCGGTATAGATATGTTACGGTGCTGCTATAAAACCCAGCAGAAACTTTAAGTGAGAACAATTCTTGCTAAATTAGCTGCTATGTTAACTATCCCCCTTCTAAATCTCGAATCGTCCTCGATTCGCAGAAGTATACTATTTCGCACATTAGTTGTTTGATGAGCATGTGTTGAAAGTGGAACATATTTGCGTAGTTGCTTGGCTTGAGTTTCACAAAGGATTTGACTTAGTTACTACTAAATATAATAAAGCAATAAAAATTTTACACAAAACTAAATAAAGTCATATACAATACTAATAATAATTAAATTTTTGAATTTGTTTAAGACTAACGTGATGATTCGAAAAATTAACAAGTGGTTTATTTACATACATACGAGTATATTTTTTTGGTTATTTTAATGCCGTTGCTATCGTGCCGTTTGATATCTTGTAGCATAGATGGAACATTTTATTTTCTTAACGAAGATTACTTGTATGTACTTTGCTGCCTTCGATCAGAACTGTCGTACCAAGTCAATTATCATCTCAACAAACACCTCATCAAATTTATTTCCAAACCTTTCATTTCTTCCTATGCAAACCTTCTCTCCAGGGCTGTAAGTTCTAGCTGCTCGCCCTCGATTATTTCTTTGTGGTGTTTTTTCTTGAGTTTCAGATAACTCTTTTCTTATAAAATGTAACATTTCCACCGCACTATTGTGAAATATATCAGTTGGCCTAGCATTGTTGACAGAATGGTAGCTACAATGGTATTTGCTAAAATAACCAGGTCTTTTGCTGCTCTTTGATACAGCGCGCAATTTCCAACAATGTGGAGTGGAACCTTTCCACCATGAAAAATTAGTCTATTGCAAAGGTGTCTCTTAGTAAAACTTTAATTGCATTGGATTGAAAGGCTTTTTCGTTGTCAGAAACAATGACTTTGGTGTTACTCGTATTAAATACTAATAAAACTTCTAACATAGCGTGTTTAATATCAAATTGTGGTCGATGTAGTTTAAATGCGTCGCCTCATCTGGAGAGTAGATGATTATATCATCGACATAAACATGACAATATTTCCATATCACTTCACGTAAAACATCATCTATGGCCCTTTGAAAAATACTAGTCGCGTTTTTTAAAACAAAAGGTAATCTACAGAACTCGTACTTTCCATTATTTATACTAAATGCCGTTTTCTGTCTATCTTCCTCACTCATGATGATTTGATGAAATCCGGACTTAAGATCTAGTGTTGTGAAAAATGTTGAGCTTCCTAAGTTGGCCAAGATTACAGATGTATCCGGAATGGGATATCGATCCGGAATTGTTTTTTCATTGAGTTTCCGAAAATCGATAATTTTTGCTTTCCATCTTCATCAAAGCCTTTCGTAAATACCACGTGGACAGGTGAATTGTAAGGCGAACAAGATGCTCTTATTATTCGTTCCCTAAGAAGAGTTTTTATTTCGTTATTGATAAATAGAGCTACAGAAATGGGATATGGATAACTCTTATTGTATATCGGTTCATCCCTATTTGTGCGAATTCTCCCCTTCACGGCCGTGTTGTATGGGAAGGCTCTCTTAGGCTCCGCAAATGCATTAATATTCTCATTTATTATATGTCGAAACTGAGCTGGGAATTTGAATGGAACTGAATCCTTTTCTATTGAAATTAAATTTACTTGTTCGCATGAAAGATAGTGTAATTTTTCTTTACCATTATGGTAAAATAAATACCCTGAAACAGTATCAATTTTTGCGTCAATTTGCCTTAAAAAATCATAGCGTGCTTAAGCTTGAAAACAGAAAGAATGTTGTGGTATTGTCTAACACATTAATTAAGCACTTTTTATTTGTAAAATTTTTACAGTTTATTGATTTCAAATTAAAGTGGTTTTCCAAAGGCTTAATTCCTTGAAGAAATGAAAAGTACTTTATATAATTTTTTGCAGTGCCTTTGTCAACTTTTTTGTAATAAACGGTAGAAGCGATTTAAAAAAATTTATTTCGTCCATATTCCGCTACAACATTATCATTGTAGTTTTGGTTGTCATTTTGAGGGCTTTGGTAATAATATTCAGTTTCAAAATTTATATTCTGACTCAAGCTGTTCTCTTTATTCGAAAAATTTTCTAAAATTGGCTTTTTGCAGTTTCTGAAAAGGTGAACGATTGGAATGTAATTGTTCGCGATTCCGTTTATACGCTACTGGAAAATTGCGATTTGAATTCTGCGGCTTAGAAATATGCTGATGTTGTTGAGTAGGTGGATTTGGAACACTATTACGGTGCCTGAAATAACTTGTATTGTTGTCAACTTCCATTGGAGTTGGTCTGTTAGAAGCATTTGAGTTGAAGCGAATACTCGCATGCGGTCGATTATTGTGGTCGATTTGTTTATATTGAGACATTAGAGGCCTATTGGATTCATAAGTATTTCCAATAGCAAAAGCTTCTGCAGAATCGTGTCGTCTATGATTCGTTTGGAGCTCTTGACCAACTGCAAGAACAGTTGGAAGGTCCTTAGGTCTGGCGGAGAAAAGTACATCGCATAATGGACGACGAAGTCCTGATATAAAGACGCGTAAAGCATTCTCTCTAGCGCGTTCATTTAATGTGGTGATGATATCTCTTTTCCCTCTATAGGTCATAATTAGTTTATTTATTATAAGGCATAGCTCTTTGCCTATCTTGTTGTAGTACTCAGTAATAGAGAGATTATTCTGCCTAGGATACTTTATTTGTTTTCCAGAACATAAAGCGGCCTTTTATATGCATATTCTTGATCTAGCCTAGCTATAATTGAAGTTAAGCACTGTATTAAAAGATGCAAGTGTGGCGTTTGCAGAACCTATAATTTTGTTTCGGAAAATACCCATTGCATTGTAATATTTTTCCGACCCCTCCGTATAATAATTGATGACGAATTCAGCTGCCCTTCGCCAGGCTAGATAAGCAACAGATTTACCACAAAATTCGGGAGGAGATTTTATTACGTCTAAACTTGAATTATTTTCCACAACCAATGGGTTAATAGAAACGGGTTTATAATTATTAAAATTATTTAAATGTTGTAAAATATAGCACTTCTTAAACAATTTAATTTTTTAAACAATATCCACTTTGAAAATTTTTTAAATAATCACTCGCACTTTTTAAATTTGAATATAAAAAAGATGATTCGTTTGTAGTCCTTCATGATTCACACGTCCTTTCAGCATTTGTAGGTCCTTGGTCCTTCGAATTGGGCCCCAGTTAAACGAGTTTGGTTTGACTTTGTTTATTTTATTGATAGCGATGTTACTCGCCCAGTATTTACTTTACAAGTGAGTCTTTTTTGTTAACTAAACCGAAACCCAAGCAAAAACCAATAGTAGGCTTAACTATGAATATAGCAACAAACACTGCTGATACCGTAATACAATCGGTATACATATGTTACGGTGCTGCTATAAAAACCCAGCAGAAACTTTGGTGGCCTAATGGATTTCTTGTTATGATTGGTATGTAGCTGATTCTGATGTCTTTTATACATATATGCCCTTAGTCGTCTGAATACATTTTGTTGCCTACTCTTTCTTGAGCTTTACCCTCTATCCATCGAGAGGTGCCAGAGTTATTCCGCACCCAGAAACTTTCACCCGCCGCAAACTTCATGTTCGGCACAGCTGTCGCCGTCGCCTTCGGAAAGCTAGAATTTTTCCTGGTTGACGTCCATGCAGGAATTTAGCAGGTGATTTGTCACTTAGTGGATTTGGAGTGCTTCGGTAAGTCGACAAATACTTGTACAGGGCCCTCTCTGCATGGTTTTCATCTTTCATAATTTTGTTAAATGCCTCTTTGAATGTTCGTACATATTGTTCAGCTAACCCATTGGATGAGGGGTGAAATGGTGCGGTAGTTAAATGTTGGATGGCATTCCTCTCACAAAATCTCTGGAAGTCTAGCGATGTAAATTGAGGGCCATTGTCTGTTACAATGGTTCTAGGAAGACCCTCAATAGAAAAGATACGCTGTAGCGCTGCAGCAATTGATGAAATGGTCGCGGAAGCGACCTCGACAGTATATGGAAACTTGGAGTACGCATCAATCATAATAAACCACATACGATTATAAAATGGACTCGCAAATTAGAAATGAATTCTTTCCCATGGTATAGTTGGCTCCGTCCACGATGAATATTCACGATGTGGATGACTGGCGGTCGATTGGCAGATTCCGCATCTGTCATGAACCCTCTCTAATTGCTTGTCCATGTCGGGAAACTAAACGTAGCGTCTCGCCATTTCCTTCATTCTATTTGCATTCCACCTCCCCAGTGACCATAATGGAGTAAGGCTACCACCTTTCGTTGCAAGCTTTCAGGTACAAGTACTCTTCTGTGGTCTGTGTGCAGGAGTAGCACACCGCTCTGTAATGACAAACAAAATTTTTATATTAAAAAAAATAGTGCTAGTTTGTCAGACTTATGACACATTTGTGGCCAGCCCTCTTCCACATATTTAGAAACGAGCTTGAGGGTCTCATCCTCTTCGGTATACTTCTTGACCATGTCGGCATTCAATGGAAAACCATCACTTACGGATTGGTATATCGAATCAACCTGAAGCATGTCCTTCTCCTTTTCATCGAATTCAACAGCAGGCAAATGATAGAATTTACTGGTATAGTCGTACGCCTGTAGTACGATGTAAGTCCATAACTGGTAGTTTTTTCGAAGGGTGAAATAAAGTCGTTAAAGATTGATGGTCGGTCACGAGCTCAAATCGCCCATACAGATACTGATGAAATGTCGTGACACCATATATTATAGCTAGTGTTTCTTTTTCAACTTGAGAATACCGGACCTTACTGCTGTTAAGTGTCTTTGACGCATGTGCAGTTGGCTTTGCTGTGCTGTCCTCAAACCGATGGGATATCACCGCACCTATTGCTAATTTGGAAGCATCTATCGCCAACATAAGAGAAATTTTATCATCATAGTGGAGCAGTTGAGTTATTTGAATTATCGCACTTTTTAACATTTGGAATGAGTTTTCTTCTTCTTGTGTCCACTGGAACTCTACGTTGTTTCTCCTGAGCTTATTAAGAGGTGCTGGCTGTGAAGAAAAATTATCTATGAATCTGTTATAGTAGTTTATTTCGCCAATAAAGGCTTCTATTTCTGGAATAGTTTTTGGTCGGGGCAAAAGTTTGATCGCATTTATCAAATGTCCAAGGAATTCAGTTTCTTTCTGGGTAAAACTACACTTTTCGAATTTGCACCGTAACTCATGATGTTCAAGTCGCTTAAAAATTCCGTCCGCGTTACGCAAGTGCTCTTCATTATTCCGACCTGTAACGAGGATATCGTCCAAGTAAACTGCTGCGTGCTGAACTCCCGAGGTAACGCCCTCCATAAAACGTTGAAATTGCCTTGGAGCGCTTGCAATTCCAAAAGGCATGCGCTGGTATCTGAATAGACCGAAGGGCGTATTGATGACCATAAATACTTTCGACTCTTCTGTCAGCTCGAGTTGCAAGTAGTCCTCGCTCAACTCAATTTTGGGAAAATATTCACCACCTTGCAATTTGTGAAAGAGTTCTTCTATTCGCGGGATTGGGTACCGCTCAACCTCAATTTGTGAGTTAACTGTTACTTTAAAATCAGCGCATATTAGCAGTTTTCTATTCGGCTTCCTAACAACAACAATAGGAGTTGCCCACTCACTTTAAAACACTTGCGCTCACTAGAAGTTCGATTTCAAAACGCACTTCGGCATGAAGCGCAAAAGGAAGGTTCTACGGCTTGAAAAATTTGGGTGTGGGTGTTTGGCTTTAGGGTAATGTTTGCTTTAAAAGTTGTGCATGCTCCCAATTCTGCTGAAAATATGATGGCATATCGATTTGTACCTTTCTTCAGTGCTGCAATCAATTCATTAGAGCAGGAATCTATAGTTATGTTCAAATTACATTCGATTTTCGCTGCGACTATGACTAAGATTATAATCACGTCCACAGCGTTGACAGCTGGATCACTCATCTCTCCTATAAATTCCACGCATGTTTTCACTGTTGCTTCATAAACAGATGCTATCTGGAGAGCTTCTTCCAATGTTGGATTTAACTTTTGGAGCGCGGTGCTACGCACTTTTTCCTCGGTTGGGTACATAATTGTCATGTCTCTTATGTTGTTGTCGAGAAAACTTTCCCGACAGTTCTCTTTTTTACACACAAATTGGCAATCTTTGGCCTCTCCCCGGAGCTCAGCAACCCAATCAGCGTAAGATTGCTCATGCTCCATTTTCATTAAATAAAATTTGAATCGTGCTGCTAAGACATGTTGCTTCTCCACTAAATGCTCATTGAGTTTTCCTTATAGTTCTTTGAACGTTCTTCTTTCGATATTGTTGTCGCAGAGCTTTTGAAGCAATTCATAGGTGTTAGTGCCAATCCACGATAAAAAACAAGCTCGCTTCAAATTCCCCTTTGAGACCGCATTTGCTGTAAAATAATTGATAATAGATACACCAAATAAATTTCAACATTTCGGTCGAAACTTTTAAATACTGGCACAGCACCCGCATGATTCTCCGTGCTCATTACCTGTCTTAAGTATGCCGCATTTTTTTCAAGAATAATTAATAACGTAGCTTCGTTTGACTGTTGAAAATGCTTTAAAACACTAGTGAGTTCGTTCAGGTCCATTTCCTCGTCGCCAATGTTAAAATTCCGATTAAATATAAGAAGATTTTTAAGGATTAGTAATATATTGTTACGAAATAGCCCTCTTGACAATTTATTCTGTTACGAAATTGCGCTCCTGACATTTTACTCTAACTCTCTGTACTCGGATTCGTACCACTGGATCGTGTAGTAATCAAACAATCGCTGATTAAATTAAAATAACTGACTTTATATTAGGCTGAAAGTTTACTTTGTTACAATTTGCACTTCATTTCACAATTCATGAATCACTTAATTTAATAAGTAATTTCATCACTTAACAAAATCACAATTTCAAATAATGCTGCTTCGATTTGAATGCACGATGTTAACACTGTTACGATCTCTATTCGAATGAGTTCGACTTTGCACAGTCTTGTGCCTTTTATAGTTTCGAATGGTTGAGGTAGAAACTTCTAGAATATACTAAAAGTTTCTGGATGTTTCTAGAACTTTATACACACCTCAGGAAGTTCTTACTTTCGAGATAATTCTTTACACCACAATCTCTACAACGAAAGAAGTTTTTATTCGAATAGATAGTGTCTTGACTTACACACACAGGGTGGTGCACTCATTCTCAAACTCCAGATGGGATCCTAAAAGTATGCAATGCCGTTTCACTGATATGCAATCACGTTTCAATATGTATCTTTATTCTAGCCACGAGCCCAACTGTTCTTCTTTCAACTCCACTTAAATCAGTTTTCAAAATCTGAGAGTTGCCACCTTACAGATATCTCTACACAGGTCATCATCAATTACTGACTATAATGGCATTATGCCATTATTCCATGCTAATTTGATGACACCAAAAGAACATCATGTACATATTCAATCAGAAAGTCATCAGCTTTCTGTTCATCTATATATTGTGAAACATAATAAAATGTCATTTTCAATCACAATTTGCCGAAGAGTTTCTGCACCTCTATTACGATTTTCGATATATAGCCTATTAATATGAACAGTTTACTACCTACCCAGTTGACAGCTGGATCACTCATCTCTCCTATAAATTCCACGCATGTTTTCACTGTTGCTTCATAAACAGATGCTATCTGGAGAGCTTCTTCCAATGTTGGATTTAACTTTTGGAGCGCGGTGCTACGCACTTTTTCCTCGGTTGGGTACATAATTGTCATGTCTCTTATGTTGTTGTCGAGAAAACTTTCCCGACAGTTCTCTTTTTTACACACAAATTGGCAATCTTTGGCCTCTCCCCGGAGCTCAGCAACCCAATCAGCGTAAGATTGCTCATGCTCCATTTTCATTAAATAAAATTTGAATCGTGCTGCTAAGACATGTTGCTTCTCCACTAAATGCTCATTGAGTTTTCCTTATAGTTCTTTGAACGTTCTTCTTTCGATATTGTTGTCGCAGAGCTTTTGAAGCAATTCATAGGTGTTAGTGCCAATCCACGATAAAAAACAAGCTCGCTTCAAATTCCCCTTTGAGACCGCATTTGCTGTAAAATAATTGATAATAGATACACCAAATAAATTTCAACATTTCGGTCGAAACTTTTAAATACTGGCACAGCACCCGCATGATTCTCCGTGCTCATTACCTGTCTTAAGTATGCCGCATTTTTTTCAAGAATAATTAATAACGTAGCTTCGTTTGACTGTTGAAAATGCTTTAAAACACTAGTGAGTTCGTTCAGGTCCATTTCCTCGTCGCCAATGTTAAAATTCCGATTAAATATAAGAAGATTTTTAAGGATTAGTAATATATTGTTACGAAATAGCCCTCTTGACAATTTATTCTGTTACGAAATTGCGCTCCTGACATTTTACTCTAACTCTCTGTACTCGGATTCGTACCACTGGATCGTGTAGTAATCAAACAATCGCTGATTAAATTAAAATAACTGACTTTATATTAGGCTGAAAGTTTACTTTGTTACAATTTGCACTTCATTTCACAATTCATGAATCACTTAATTTAATAAGTAATTTCATCACTTAACAAAATCACAATTTCAAATAATGCTGCTTCGATTTGAATGCACGATGTTAACACTGTTACGATCTCTATTCGAATGAGTTCGACTTTGCACAGTCTTGTGCCTTTTATAGTTTCGAATGGTTGAGGTAGAAACTTCTAGAATATACTAAAAGTTTCTGGATGTTTCTAGAACTTTATACACACCTCAGGAAGTTCTTACTTTCGAGATAATTCTTTACACCACAATCTCTACAACGAAAGAAGTTTTTATTCGAATAGATAGTGTCTTGACTTACACACACAGGGTGGTGCACTCATTCTCAAACTCCAGATGGGATCCTAAAAGTATGCAATGCCGTTTCACTGATATGCAATCACGTTTCAATATGTATCTTTATTCTAGCCACGAGCCCAACTGTTCTTCTTTCAACTCCACTTAAATCAGTTTTCAAAATCTGAGAGTTGCCACCTTACAGATATCTCTACACAGGTCATCATCAATTACTGACTATAATGGCATTATGCCATTATTCCATGCTAATTTGATGACACCAAAAGAACATCATGTACATATTCAATCAGAAAGTCATCAGCTTTCTGTTCATCTATATATTGTGAAACATAATAAAATGTCATTTTCAATCACAATTTGCCGAAGAGTTTCTGCACCTCTATTACGATTTTCGATATATAGCCTATTAATATGAACAGTTTACTACCTACCCAGGATTAGCGTAAAGAAAACACACCTTATGAATTTCTTTGAAACATTAACCCCATAAGATTATTGTGGTTGGTGATTTCAATGCAAAGAACATATTTTAAGCTTCTCGTCTGACTACAACAAAAGCCAGTGTTGTGCTAGGAGCTACCTTGAGATGCCAGTTTAAGGGCATACAGGATTTCAATAAATATGTAGCAAGCCTTGCGAAGACTAAATCCGCCTCTATAGAAAGCCATTAACAACATGAAACGACCAATAAAGTTTTCATCTACAAAGTTAGAATATAATTGCTGTACATGTCTTCAAAATTCTTCTTGCGATCTACATATTTGTTGTCCGATATAAAAGTTTTACCTTTGATATCTAAAACATTAGAGCTGTTGTATAAAAAAAATGTCTTACGATCTCTCCTCTATTTCTTATAATTAAGATATGCGAGTTCTACCTCCAACTTAGTTCAAAATCACCTGATGAATGTGTAAAATTGCCGTGTCAAAAAATTAGTCAAATTTCTTGACTCTGACTTCACTTTGAAACTGCAAATGCATTTGATTCTTAACCACCAAATTGTTCCATAAAATGTATCAGTAAATTATTTAGGACCTCACCTCGATAAACGACTTATCTAAGAAAAGTACTTGGATGCTTAGCAAACGCAATTAATCTTGCAAATGAATTGCCTATTAGGGAAGCAATTGAAGCTGAATCTAGAATCTAAAGTCTTGCTTCATAATATCATTATAAACACAAAAAGTGTTACGGTATCAAGATATGGCAATCAACTTATTTGTCAAACATAGCTACAATTCAACTTGTGCAATCAAAAGTTGTAAGGACCCCATGGTACATCACCGAGTATAGTTTGCACAAATATTAAAAAGTTCCTACTATCAAGAGGGAGATTTCCTGAAATTGTACAGTATATTCTGGTAGTCTTCGAGTTAATTCAAACAAATTAGCTTCTTAATTATTTTAAGTGGGACTGTCGAAAGCACTTAAAAATAAAATACTATCAAACCGCAATGAAATACTAGCCCTTTTTCAAAGTATTGCCACCTTGCAAAGATATCTCATTTTGGTACTTCAGACACCTCTCTCCAACAGTATACCGAATCGAAAACTACTCAATCTACAACAACGAAAGAAGCTGCCAAACATCAATTGAAACATTGGACTAGATTTTTTTAAGAAAAACCAAAACCAAAATGTGCACAACATTCGGTGTAGCCGCTGAAGCCGGCACAACTATACCCTACAAGCGACTCTCAGATAATTATTCTGTATTTTCGGTGGAAGTTATTGCCAAGCTAATAGATGTGCCACAGGGATAAGCCAAAAAAGGAAGATCATTCTTAATTCTACCTAAAGAAAAGTATTTGTGTACCAAGTCACCAGAGAATTCCATGAAACGAAATAGCCAGTAATACAGCCAAACTGGCGGCATCATCTTCTTGTTGGAAATCCTTCAATCAATTGAAAAAGACATACATACGTATTAAACATGTCGGTTTACTGGAAAATGGAAAGTTTCAACCAATCCAAAAAATTTATTTAACTAAACAAAAACAAGGATCTGTTTGCTCCTATCTTAAGTCGACACTACTTCACAATATTTACACGATTGAGAGCAGGATTCGGTATTCTCGTAACGCGGAACGGTTATTGGAGAAACAAAATTTAAATTAGATAACAACAAAAGAAAAATTTCAATAAATAGAAAAAACCTAAAAAGCACCAAATGCAAGTTAATTTTTAACCCTCCGACGGTTGAGTCATCCGTTGCCCTTATACGAAGTACTATTTCTACTTGTATGGAATTTTATATAAAAACGTTTTTTTTTTAATTTTTTTGTTTTGATTTATTATTATTTACTAATTATACATGTATAATGAATGTTAGAAAAAAAAATTTTTTTTCATACTCGTATATAACATTATTAATTTTTTATGAAAAAAGCCTAAAAAACTATTGTTGTGTAGATTGTCCCTCGTCCAACATATTTTCTGTGCAGGTGTAGCATCGATGCATAAGTGTTGAATGCTCTGCACAAACTGGATTGTTACAGGAATGGCAATAGGCCCTTGTTTTCTGCTGCCGTCCGTACTCAGAACGGCATAGGCGACATGACGGTCTGTTCGTTCTAGACGCAAACGACGGTGCAGCTCCTTCTGCCGGTCTTGATAATATCTAAAAAGAACAAAATTATGTAGTTATTCTGCTTTTGAACATTAGAATTGTTTTTTCTTACCTTTACATCAAATGCTTCCATTGCGTTCCGTATCCTTGGATATGCGGTTATGCGGTTGTTCCACGCTCGTTCCTCTATGTTTGGTAGTGCCAATTGTTTTGTCAGCATCAGTAGGAATGACCGTCGTCTGTCACTTCTTTTTATTGGCTTCATCTCGTTGTATGAAATAAATGCAGCTAATGCAGCAATGTCCACCATATTATAAAACATGGCCAATGGCCAGCGGTTTGTTGAGCGCTTGCATGTATATGTGCCAAGCATCTGGACCTTTGTATCAACGCCGGATTTGTTGGCGTTGTAATCCAAAATAGCAAACGGCTTCTTCTTTTAAGTTTGCATGTCCACACCGCAAGTATAATGTTGTGTCGACAGCAAAATTACCGCTTTGTTCTTCTTGGGCACATATGAACATAGGGGTATATCGCCTTCGTTGAAGCCGAACAATGTGCTGTTGACAGGACGCGTATGATTTTTTTGGAATTCCCGAGGCACACATGTCTTATTCGAGCGCACTGTTCCAACATATGCGGTTTTCTTCCTGATCAAAGTACGCGCCAAATCCAAAGTTGTGAAAAAATTGTCGGCATAAATTGTGTTGTATTCAAATATCTCTCCGAAAGTTGAAGTACAACATTCTGCCCTTGATTCACCTCTCGTGCCTGGTCAGGCAATTTCCCAGAGTAAATCATTCCTTTGACAGGATAAAATGATTTTGAGTCGCACAACCACCATATCTTTATACCGTACTTGGCAGGCTTCGATGGAATGTATTGTGTGAAGCGAGTGCGGCCTCTGTATGGGAATAACTGCTCATCAACGGTCACTGCATCATGCGGAGTGTAAGCTGCTGCCAAGTTAGACTGCAACATTTGCCAAATATCATCAATAGCCGCAGTTTTGCTGTTGATTAGTCGCTGCGGACCTTTTCACACATTCCCGTACTAAACACATTTAAATCTCAATAGAAACTAAACTATTGGTCGGATCGCTTTGAAACGATTCTAGATAAAATTTCCTTGGAATACATGTGGGGTTCGGGTATACTTCCCATGGACCATCAAGGAGTAATTTCAGTTTGAAAATGAAAAAGGGACCCCAGGGACCTTCTCACCCGCCGGAGGGTTAAATAAAACATTTTGAACTCAGGAGAATGCTGCATTTTTTCCTATTCTTTTAAACAGTGTTAAAATTGTAACAACACACCAAGGCTGCTGAAGCTTTTGCAACAAAAGTCAGACATGACGCAAGAAAGTATACCAAAGAGGTGACGTTTTTATTAGGGTGAATATTGGGAAGGAACTTAATAGTTTAAGTTCATCTACTAGAGATGTGTCAACAAGAAAAAACCGTCAAAAATATATATTTTTTATAAGTTATTGTCAATTTCTTGTGGATTTTTTGGGGTGCCGTAACATTTTTCTCTTCATTTTAAGAGTTTGCTTATTTCTCTCAGTTTCTTCTGCCAACAACACAACCTCTGTTCTTAGTATTCCCTCAGCCGGTGCTTCTCCAGATTCCAAAGAGTTTAAGATTGTCCCATTTGCCACTCCAAATGCCGCTTTTGCATCTAATAACAATCAGAACCATATTGAGCTAACGTGTGCCCGATCCAGCAACAGAGAAAAAATTTTCCAGATTGTCCCGCAGGAAATTAACTAGCGAAAAAATGTGGAGGTCAGGAAACCAGAATGCCTGGACCGCATTGGAAAAGGGGTATCGTCTTTGGCTAGCTCAGCAAAGAAATTAACATCATTGTAGCGGCAACAGTTTAATTTTTTGTTTGTGAATACATTTTTTTATTTTGTATTCATCACTGAAATAAGCTTTGTTAATTTATTATAATTTAGCACATTAAGAAATATTTCCATACAAGATTACCTTTTTTTCAATATATATATAGATATATATATATATATATATATATATATATATATATATATATATATATATATTTATATATATATATATATATATATATATATATATATATATATATATATATATATATATATATAAATATAATGAATTAAATAAAAGAGCCTGAAAATAAATAAATGTATAGAAAAACGAGTACAGAAGTCTGAAGTCGGGTTAGACCGACTTCGAAATACCCTTTACCTTTTCTTGGGCGCGTTCAACAATGGGGATGTTTTCTTCATAAATCATCATTAGGAGTCTATCTAGGGTTATTTTCGGTACCTTGAATTGATTATAGCGACCCCATTTCTTGTATATGGTTTTCTAGTGACAATATAACCACTAATATAAAATTTCGTCAAAAAATATTGTGTAGGTCGCAAGTTAAAATTATATGTCAATAGTGGACGTGGCTGTAGAAATAACGCGCCCATTTATTGTGTGGTGTTTAAGGTTAGTATCCGCAACATTCCTGTGAAATTTAGTTGATAAATCTTTAATAGAAACACAGTAATGCTTTTTGGCTAATTGTGGGCGTGGCAGTTGTATTATGTTTTCCATATTCTGCACACACACTATTATGGACCCCATGTATGTTTCTGCCAAACAGTTAATAGCCAGACAGTTAATATATACCGCCTACTTTTTTCGTAATCTCACAACTAATATAACTCACAACTAATATAACTACCAAACTGCGTCACTATTCCATGAATTGGACTGAAGGTATAGTAATTTTAAAAAAGATGGAATAGTACCTTATATAGGAGGTAGGCGTGCTCATTGTCCAAATCGGACCGCATAGCAATCTGGTTCTGTATCTTTGTGCAAAGATTCATTAAGATAGCTCTAACGGTGTAGAAAAAAAGTGTTGCCACAGACGGACAGATGGACGGACAAAATTAAAATTGTTGAGCAAGTGATTCTGATCATATCTGTATACTCGTATATATATATATATAAGCCCATGTCTCCTTCTTGAAATTGCAACCCCTATCAAAAGCACTAAATTAGTATACCCTATTTACCTTTTTTAAAGGTAAAGGGTATAAAAAGGCATGATTTATTTAAGAAATAATTTTTAGATATTCCGGATTAAACATTGACTAATTCTTTCACCTTCACAGTGTAAATTACTGCGCGTTGTATAACGTTTTATAGGAACTTCTACTTCGATTTCATCTGCATTCACTTCCAAATCGTGTTGTGGAAATTTTGTTACAATATTGTGGGAAATAAATTACGCTTTGATAATTGCTTACACAACTTCAAGGCTATAATGCAAAATTCGATTTTTTGAAATAGAGCGAAAGCATGACATAAACTAAAGCCAAAACCGCTTTCAATAACATTCCGCGCGTTGAAATGCTTTGTATTATCTTTTTCGTCATTTGTAGAGGCTGCTTCAGCTAAAGGGTAAGCAGCCATGGTTCTAGCGGAAGTCCCTGGTGACCTAACAAACAATCTCCTCTTTGAGTTTCGTGAATGAACGCACTGGTGATGCTGTCCAAATACCTGACTTATACCAGGAACCAGGGTATTTCGCAACAAGAGAAACATTTTAAATTATCATCCCAAACAGCTTCTAAATTTATGCTATAATAGCTCTTTCAATCCAAGTACATTTCGTTAAGTTCTTCTTTGGTGGTCAAACTAAACCACTCGACTGCAATAAATTGCACCAATCGCAACTTTGAAGTCGAAATTAGAATAGACCCAAGGAAAAAAAACCTTACAAAAATAAACTTTTTTTTGGCTTTTCAACTAACCAAGTTTTATAGCAAACTGCTCCTCGTTTGTGTTTGGAAAATGAACTTTCAAAGCTCTATATTTGTGTCTTTTAATAGAATGCGAAACTGAAGATTGATTCAGTGGAGCGTAAATACTATTTATCGCAGACTTCTGGTGTGAACCATGGCGAAAAATATACGGCTTCAAAAAAATCTTTCGCCAAAGGGCACAGAAGTTGCCTGCATATCATATACTCAAATAACTATAATAACTGGTCACCCTCATTTAGTAATCGTACAAACTGGTCACTCTAATTGTATCCACATTGTTTCCTACAAAGTTTATCGTGTCAGCGAAGCAGCTACATTGTGTTTTATACACGCTGGAAATCCATTCGAGATCAGTAGCATAGACTCCCCCGCTGCCTCTGCTATGCAACGAAAACAATATTGTAAAGCATGCCCGAGCTGCTGAGCGAGTACCTGTCGCGACTGCATCTACATTGTAAGACTATGCACCTAGATTTTGCAGCCTCAGCAAATAGTTTATAAGATAAGCATTTCCTTTGTTAGAATTAATTATAAAAGTAATATCAAAATTGTTCACCTGTCAGTTCTAAAGATAGAACCACAATAAACATATAGATGAAAGATCCACTATAACTATATCCTTTGGTATAAGCTCCTCGATTATGATGAAAGTGCTTTCTATAGGAAACGAAAAGGATATGTCATCAAACCAATTGGGTCGCTTCTTCCCGAAGAATTCTTAAATGGTGTCTGGCAGCAACAGTGAACTGTAAATAATGTTTTTTTGTATTTTAACATTTTTCTATTTTAATTAAACATTAACACTTCGTTCGTTGTCGCGTTACAAATCAACAAATGTCAGCTGTTTACCTCCTATAGAGATGGTAATAAAATTCTCGGCTACATTTACTGTTAATAGTCGAAATTTCAATAAATAAATCTATGGAAAAACAAATCGGTGGATTTATTTTAACTAATTCCGACTGGAAGGTTACGTAATTTGAAAGTATTTACATACCTTCTTCATAAAGGACATTGAACCACTCTTATGCTGCATATACACGAGGCAACCGTTGATGCAACCAAGGCATGTTGATGCAACCAAGGCGTGTGTAGCTTTGTTGCTCGTCGAAATGCGTGTTGCCGCTATCGTTGCCTGAAATATACAAATATATTGATATTTTGTGATGGTTGCCGCAACGGTTGCCACGTGTGTATCGCTGTGTACTGCTTTTAGTGGCTTAGTTCGTTGAAACAACTGTGCTGAGAAGTTCTTTTTGCTATTCGAGGAGTGAAGCAAAAAGTGAAAATAGTGAAGCAAACAAAAATGGCAATTGAAAACAATGAAAATTGTTTAAATTTTATCATGTCCAACTATTTTCCGAATGTTTCTTCGTCCATCGTCATATAATTTCGGTAGTCTTTTGGATAATTTTCTTTTAATTCCTTCAACAACATATCATTTGAAAATATTTCTTTCTTTCAAAGACAATTTTTTTACCACAGTCTTCTTTGATTTTTTGGTTGCATCTCCTCTTCCTCATCTTCATATAGAAGTTCATCAATAACAATAATTGCAGCTATATCCCTTAGTACGTCACTCATTTCGAAAATTTGCCTTTCTTCCACGTATGTCCGTTTGATTACACAGTACACACCTAAATGATGTTGAACACAGTAACAGGTTGCCTCAACACGTTGCTTCGACGGTTGCCTCCTGTATGTAGCATTACAGTAAAGAAGTCCCAAGTTTTGGTTTCTCACACGAACTAGGAAGCATTAGGTCTGTCTTCTTAAAACCATCCAGCACACAACAAACAATCTACAACAACATATATAAAAAATTTGCAACTGTTTTGAAAATTGCTAGTTTTATGTGATCACTGCTGGTTGCATAATTGGGAATATAATTTACAATATTCCAGAACTAAATCAACGTGAAACACACTTCCGTTATATATAGTATTATTTAATTTGGATGCATTGCAATTCGGTTTGTTAATGAAGCTTCAATATGGTGCTGGTATATAAACTAGTCCAATTGGGAATAGATGCGGAACTATTGGTCTGCAATTACTTTGCAGGGATATAAAGTTTATACATGCATACGCGATTGTTCATCTGGCATTCAATATCCCCTAAAATAAAACTCGCATATACAAAATCCAATAATCGCATATCGTACACGCTCAAACATAAAGGATAAAGGAGGATAAATTAAAATGAAAGCGCACAAAGTGCGAAATTCGAAATAAAATAGGGTATGCACAATTATGATATATGAATCTTCAACGGTTTTTCATTTTTTCCTCATATAGTCATCTGCAACATTTTTGTACTTCGGAAAGTAAAAGAAACAGGGTGAGTTGAAGTTGTTTTTGGGGTTACCTTTACTGATGACGTTGACTCGGACGCACAGTGGTTAATATTTATCAAAACGTGTTCTATATTAAAAATTTTGACTTTCACGTTGGATGCTGAAATTTTGTGGTAGTGATGTTTTTAGAGTCACTCATCTTCTGAGCCAACAGTTGCTTCCGTCACTGTCACCCTGCAGCGTGTAAAGAGCAGTCAAAGATGACTAATTACATTGTGATAAAACTTTGTAGTTTTTTTCAGGAGCTGTTAATAAAAAAAGTTGTGCTATATACTCGTATAGTCTTTGGCAAACCAAAAAGAGGGGTGTAAATCCCTCCATGGTGACCTAATTGACACCCATATTTGGAGATCATGACTATATGGATTGTTTTCAAAATAGGCGACAATGGGTCTTCGTGGGGTTCTTCTGTAAAGTCTTTAAAACAATTTTATTTTTGTTTTTATCTGCTTCTCATGACGGACATTTTTCGCAACTTGACTTTAATATTGTTACGAAATTGCCCTCTTGACAATTTATTATGTTAGGAAATTGCCCTCTTGACAATTTACTCTAACTCTCTGTACTCGGATTTGCGCCACTGGATTGTGTGGTAATCGCTGGTTAAATTAAAATAACTAACTTTATTTAATTATTGCAATTGAGAAACTTAATATTAGGCGTAAAGTTTACTTTGTTACAATTTGCACTTTATTTCACAGCTCATGAATCACTTTATTTAATAAGTAATTTCATCACTTTACAATATCACAATTTCAAATACTGCTGCTTCGATTTGAATGCACGATGTACACACTGTTACGATCTCTGTTCGAATGTCCTCGACTATGCACAGTCTTGTGCTTTTATAGTTTCGGATGGTTGAGGTAGAAACTTCTGGAATATTCTAGAAGTTTCTGGATGTTTCTAGAACTTGATATACACCTCAAAGGAAGCTTATTTCACACCACCGACAGGGTGTTCTTAAGTAAACTTTTATACGAATAGTTCGTGTGACTTACACACACAGGGTGGTGCATTCATTCTCAAAGTTTAAGTAAAAATTCTACTGCCTCTAACTTTAATAGTGAGTTCTACACTATAAAAGAAGTTTCGAGAAAATTCTCTACACAATTATCTACACCTCGACAGAAGTTTTTATCTGCATGGATTATGTCTTGGCTTACAAACATAGGGTGGTGCACTCATTCCCAAACTCCTGATAGGACCCTAAAAGTATGCAATCACTTTTCAATATACTATTTACCTTTTCACCTGACAATCTTTAGGTGCAACAAATAAGGTTGCAATTTGCTGGGTCCCGGGTCACTCGGGGTTCGAAGGCAACGAATTTGCTGACGAACTAGCTAGGGCCGGTTCCGCAGCTAGCCTCATAGATCCAGAACCATACTGTGGTATCAATTGGCCGGGGGCTAAATGCAGGGTAGATAGCTGGGAACATAGTCTCAGAATGTCACAATGGCAAGGGATAGAGGGGCTTCGCCAAGCTAAAAGACTGGTAAGGCCATTCACCTACAATAAAGAATTGCGCAATATGTGCAAAGCAGACATAGGAAAAATAGTAGGTTTTCTATCCGGCCTTATTACATGAAATATCACCTGACTAGAATCCACACTCTTGATGATACGGAGTGCCGGCTCTGTGTAGACGAAGAGGACACCACGGTACGCATACTGTGTGACTGCATTGCGTTGGCAAGAACCAGAATGAATATATTCCACCGCGACCAGCTGGCTCTGGAAGAATTAAAGAATGCTCCTGATATGGACATTCTCAAATTCATCCATAAAGCGGAAAAGATAATGAAGTAACATAACTTTCAGCTCCTTCCTTTCTCTAGAGAAGGAACATCTAGGTAGAAAAGAACCTGATAAATTATTGTGACGATTTGACATCACCAAACGGACGAAATGCTATGGCATTACGGAAGAAACGCCGGTACTAAACCCATAGGGCATAGTAGATCGGACAGTTGTGATCACATGGATCATTAATGACAAATGTAGTATGACACAAAAGATCTTTTAGGTCGCAGTGTCGGCCATTGGGCAAACTACTAAAACTAAATTATTATTAATTATTAAGTTTGTATAAAAAATAAAAAAAATAAAATGTTGAAAACAGTTGAAACAGTGCTGCCAAGTCTACCACTTACTCGTGTGCTGTTTTATTCACACAACTCTATACGAGCTCGACACAAATTACGAATCGAATGCGCCTATAATCACTTTCAGCAATATCACATTTTCCCGCCATTCGACTCATTTCTGTATCAATAGGTGCAAATTTGAAACATTTTAAATTTTCCTCTTGACGGTGTGATGCGTGACAACAACCTACGCAACATTTTTTATTTGGTCAACTACTAATAAATTAATTATTCTACAATTGCATATGTGTCAACAAATAAGCACAAGTGCATTCTCCCAATGAGTTCGAATAAATCGAGTACCTCCTCCTAATAAAAAAGATTACCGCAAAAATTGCCTCCTTTGTTTTTTATTGCTGGGGTGGGTGCGAAAACAGGAACAAGTACAACAAAAAAATTGTGTAATATGTCGAAATTCCAAATTAACTGAGTACTGAGTAGAAACTCAAAATTGAGTGTAAAAGGGGCTTTACTAGAAAAGCCCTCGAACAAAATGTTTGCAACAATAACTTCGTTCGTCATGCGAGGTCTATATAGTACATACGAGGTGTGATAAAAAAATAACCGTTATTTTCATCTTTTCGTGAGTTACGTATGTTCGATGTTCGCATTTTTTTTTCTGGTATGTTGGTACACATGTATGTTATACATGTTGGCATTACCAACCATTTTGGATTGTCAGTTTGTTTTTGACAGATAAAAAGGTTAGTCGTGTTTTGGTGTGCTCTTCGATTTTGTACTATTCGAAAAAATGGATCAAAGAAACTGTATTCAGTTTTGTGTAAAAAATGAAATTAAATGCGCAAGGACATTTGAAATGTTGACTGTGGCCTTTGGCGAGTCTACTATGAGCAGAACACAAGTTCAATTGTGATATAACCGGTTTAAGGAAGGCCGAGAAGATGTCAATGACGATGCTCGTCCTGGTCGCCCGAGCACGTCAACAACCGATGAAAACATTGACGCAGTGAAGAAAATGATTTTGGATAATCGTCGAATCACTATCAGAGAGGTTGCTGATGATGTTGGCATATCGTTCGGCTCATGCCAAGCAATTTTTACGATGTTTTAGGCATGAAACGTGCGGCAGCGAAGATTGTTCCAAAATTGCTAAATGTTGAGCAAAAACAACGTCGCATGGACATCGCTCAGGAGCTGTTTTTGGTCAAAAACAAAACCGTTATCATGCCTCAACCACCGTATTCACCGGACTTGGCCCCCGCTGACTTTTTCCTCTTTCCAAAACTGAAGGCACCGATGAAAGGAAAGTGTTTTGCTACGATTGAGGAGATAAAAGAAAAATCGAAACAGGAGCTGTTGGCGATACCAAAAAAAGCGTTTCAGAAGTGTTTCGAGGATTGGAAAAAACGCTGGCATAAGTGTATTATATCTGAGGGGAATTACTTTGAAGGGGACAAGATAGTTGTTGATGAATAAATAAATACTTTATTTTTTGATCACACAATAACGGTTATTTTTTGATCACACCTCGTATATATATTTATATATTTACATCATATACCAACATATGTGAACTCATAGGTATGCTTAACGCAATAAAAAATTAAAGGACATACATTTACGAGTACAATATTTTTTTTTTATTTTTATTTTATAACAAGAAGTAATTTTATTTTATTGAATCTTCTTAAATAATAAGCCTAACAATAAGTACATAAATTCTTAAAACTAGTAACTAAAAAATTATTTTGGCACAAATTGAATTTGGCTAACAAAATTTCCGCTCTGCTTCGCTCTTGAAAGGACGGAAAGCCTCTTCTCTGCAGGCGGGACCGGCTTGTCGGTTTTGCTAGGGATTTAGCTAGTAATTTCCTGTGATTTTCCAGTTTTTCTATGTATTTCTGCTTTCTAGTCTTTATTTCTGTGATAATTGTAGGTATTTTCAGGTCTTTGTGAATGTTATCGTTACGCATGTACCATGGAGCACCTGTCATTCACCTAAGTATCTTTGACTGAAACCTTTGAATTAGGACAATGTTAGAAGCGGATGCATTACCCCACAGTAGAATGCCGTACAACATCGGCATAATAACTGTATTATAGAGGAGGACTTTATATTCCAGACTTAATGTAGATTTATGGTTAATTAGCCAATACAGCTTAGCGACCTTCAAAATCATAAGTAAAATTTGATCTGAAAAGGGCGTACGCCAACTTAAGCGCCTGTCTAAATGAATGCCGAGATATGTGAATTCATTAGCTTGCGAAATCTCGATATTATTGAGCCGAATAGCTGGACACGTGCCAGGCTTCAAAGAGAATGTTATATGCTTGCTTTTTTGCTCATTGACATTTATACGCCACATTCCTAGCCATTCTTCGACCCTAAATAAGTGCTCTTGTAGTGCCCTCGATGCCTTTATCGAGCATTTATTGCAACTAAGTATGGCGGTATCATCCGCATTGTTGAAATTATTGTCCTTTTCCTTATAGGAATATCAGATGTAAATACTACATAAAATTTAGGGCCTAGAACACTACCTTGGGGTACACCGGCTGAAATTGGAAAATCTTCGGAAATAAATTCGCTTACTTTTACACTAAAACGTGTACTCGATAAGTAAGACTCAAGAATTTTATGATAGCTTTTTGGAAGAAACTTTTTGATTTTGATCATCAGTCCTTGATGCCATACCTTATCAAATGCTTGAGCCACGTCAAGAAATATTGCAGAGAAAAGCTTTCCAAGTTCAAATTCTTTTCTTATTTCAATTGTAATTCGATTTACTTGCTCAATAGTGCTGTGCTTTACTCGAAAACCGAATTGGTGCTGCGGTATTACTCTATGGTCATGAAGAAAAGCAGATAGTTTATATAGTAGTAGTTTCTCACACAATTTGGAACGCAAGGTCTATATGCTGCCAGCAGCGTTGCGTCTTTTCCAGGTTTATCATACATATCTGCGACATCTTCCATGCATTAGGATAGTAACCGATTCCCAAAATTGCGTTAAAAAGCTTACAGAGAAATGCTGATGCAGAATCTGGTAACTGTTTTAGCATTTGCGGGGTAATATTATCGAATCCAGGTGATTTTTTTGGATTCAGTTGTTGAATATGTTTGGCTATTTCAGGAAGGGAAATTTTAATAGGCTGAGCAATATCAGTACTGCAAGGTAAGGCAGGCAAGAAGCTCGAAATAAAGATATTAAAAAATATAGGGAGTTTCATTCCCGAAAGTGCAGTCGCGAAAAATCAAACCAAGACATTTTTAATATGTTTTTGATAACCTCTGACCCAATTATTTCAAGCATGCGAAAATTGCCTGCAAAGAAGGTTCAAAGCTTGCCAGAGGAGGCAATTGATTTAATTGTACCTGCAGCTCCGAACAAGAACTATTTCAGTGATGTTGAAGTTGCTGATGCTGCGGATGATGATAATGATGATAATGATGATGATGATAATGATGATGATGATAACGATAATGATGATGATGATGATGATAATGATAATGATGATGATGTGGATGATTAACTTTAAGATGTATAAAATGTAATGTTTAAGTTCTCATACTGTACTCCTTGCACTATATACCTACACTGATATTTGGCATTACTTAATAAAATTATACTCAAATATACTTAGAAAACATTTTTTTTTACTTATTTTAATGGTATTAACTGAAAAATAAAGAAAAATTATCCTAACATAGCTTCCCTGATTTGATCCAAGAAAACATGCTATTCTAACCCACTGTGCGCCGTACGGGTTTCTTAGAGGTTTTACACCTTCCTTTGGAGGCTTAAAGTTTTTCGATGCCTTCCAAAGGGAATACCTTTCGGAACAATTTGGGGTTACCTTCTTCAGGTACTCTTTTAGGTTTTTATCCTCCTCCTTTATAAGAGCATCTTTGAGAGCCCTTTCGGCTGATTTAATATTCTGTTTAGAGATGGGTGCGCGATGGGTCTGCCATTCTCGGCGCAGCCGTCATTTCGGTGCTACGAGTTTTTCAATTTGGCTATTTGTACGGGCATACTTCCACAGTTTAGAAGTAGTTTCTTGCGTTGCCACTACGACTGCAGTCGCTAGCATGGAGTTCAAAATAAGAAATTTGTGTTCTATATCATCTGCATGGTTTACTTCAACTATTGTAGAGATATGACTACTAATATACTTTTTGTATTCTAACCAAGCGGCTTGGTTGGTCCCTAGGCGAAACATACTACAATATAATACTGAAAATATACGAGTATATATTGGAGTCGCTATTTTGAATTTCAAATATTCACTTCAGATTTGAAATCCCTATAATAAGTTAATTGTGTCATTGTCATACATGAATTTTAAACGCACATTTTTCCAAAATTAAACCTCTGTGAGATGTTGCTTTTGGTGTTGACACTTGCTGTTGTGGAACACCAAACCAACTTACATTTTACTAGCACGTCAAGTCTTTTCATGGATGTGTTACCTTTTTTGTGTAAAATTTATGTATTCGAATGAATCAAATTTTGTATTTTGCGAGCTCGTTCTCATCATATTAAAGTGATTATATTTCATGATGGTTATAGTACGAGAATTTACATTGCTATGCCTCATTGATGCATATTCTGCTTAGGGGTACTTTGTGGGTTGCTTCCAGTTGCGCGCTCGTCAAAGTAGCATGTGGAAATGGTCCCGGCTGTGCAGATATTGAGCACACGAAAGTCCACCCTCGCCAACATATAAATTAACACAACTAAATTTCACTCAAACAGAGTCTAGGTCCTATGCATGTGGAAATGTTTGTATGTATGTGCTGGGCATAGAAGGGTAGGAATTTTGGGGAGAGGGATGATATAAATTAATTTATCAAGGAGATATAAATACACTTGCCACAGTATACAGAGTACGCAAATTGATACGTTTAAATAGTTTGTGACACCACCTACTACAGCTACTATACATTTTCCAGGTTCATTAAATATCGAAAAACCCATTTTGAGGGTAAATATTTGGAATGATAGAAATTTCTAGTTGAATTTGTTTCTAAAAGTAATTTTAGAAATTTTTAATTTCAAAATCAAATGATGATAGTATGTATTTATATGGAAACATACCTATTTTACATAATCGTCCTATACCAGCTCGAACAAAATACATTCATAGCCACCCCACCAAGAACGTTGAAATAGTCCATACGCAGCTTGACACCCTTGCATATCCATCATCATCGTAGACAGTCAATTTTGACATGTCAGGAAACCGTGACGTTTCATTAACCTCAACGCCATTTCAAAGTTTAAAGGCGTTGAAATCAGCAAGGGCAACGTGGAACAGCAACACCAATAACAAAAACAACCATTACTGCTGAGATGTTTCTAAACATTTACAAATTTGATCAAAGTCAAGCTCCACTGAAACCTGTTGACAACAAAAGGAAAAATCGCTTGTAAAAATAAGTGTTCAACAAAAAAGTGTAAACTCACTGAACGTGATGGCTTGACAACCCCAAAGGTAGAGAGAACCAGCAGTATTGCTAAAATTCATAAGGACAAAGTGAGCAATGCATTTCTACCCTCTTGCCAAACCTTTGGTATTAATTTATTAAAAGAAGAGTATGAGTTCTTACCGAATTCTGAATGAAGTGGATTCCACGCAAAAGAGTAAAGTTCTTAATTATTTCTTTCAAAATGCATATTCCCTGCTACAATTAAGTAATTTGAAAATGTAATCAACTAAGAATAAAAGTGCTCAGAATTATATTTTTAGAATTCATTTCAAGTATGTATATTTCATGCTGTCACTTTGCAATTGGCAACAATCTAAGAATTGAGAACAAAAAGAGATGAAAATGCAATGGTATTTCGCAGGATAAATTTTGAAAGAAAATATCCTAAGCACTGTCAACTATGTAATGTATATGTAATTGCATATATGATAAATCGAAGAATGCTTGGAATGTTGCTAATATGATGAGAATTGTCAGGCTTTGCTCCTATCGATCTTGAGAAAGGGTAAATATAAATACATTATATTTATAAACACATCTTCCGGGCTATATTGGTACTGTTTTCACAAACAGTATTAACCACGAGGCATATTGATCTGTCAAACCTTTGGAGTGGAAGTGTACCACTGCCTTTTGTGTCTAAAACGATTATACAAATAAATTGTCGAATAGACAACTACAATAACGAGTAAAAAAGTCTGAAGTCGGGTTAGACCGACTTCGAACTACCCTTTAACATTCCCTTTGAGTACGAGTTAAACAGTGGAGATGTTTTATTCATAAATCATTATTAGGAGCATACCTACGGTAATTTTCGGTAGGGAACCTTGAGTTGATTATAATGGAGGGAGGCGTAGTCTTTATACGATCGTGCCCATTTCTTTTGAATGGCTTTGCACCGTCAAAATAATGATTCATAAAAAAATTTGACCAATAATTTGGCATCGGTCGTAAGTTTTAAATATGTATCAATAGAGGGCGTGGCTCTCAAAATGTTCCGCCCATTTTTTGTTTTGTGTTATATAGTAGCACTCTGAACCTTCTTATGAAGTTTCCTTGATGAATCTTACAGAGGGTCCAAAAAATAAACATTAGTTCATTGTGGGCATGGCAGTCGTAATAATCTCCCCATATTTTGCATGTATGCTACTACAAACCTAATATATACTGCTAGCAGTTTGTATTCATATATCATCATAGAAGCATAGATCGGGAATGTTAAGTGGGGTCAACAAAATTCATTATATGGGAGGCGTGTCCTTTATTTGATTGACCCCAGTCTATGGCATTGTAGCGTCAGCATACGTACTAATATAAAATGTCGCCCAAAAATGTTGTATAGGTCGTAAGTTATAAAAATGTGTCAATATTGGGCGTGGCTGTAAACGTAACCCGCCCATTTTTTGTGTGACAGTTGGTGTTAGTACCCATAACTTTCCTGTGAAATTTCGTTGATAAATGTTGGAATTATTTTAATTTTTGGATAGTTGTTGGCATGGCGATATGATCCCCATATTTTGCACACACATTATTACAGACTCAATATACATTTCTGCATTTTTATTCACATAACATCAATACAAGTATAGGTAGGCTAATTTTAATTTTAGACCCGAGAGGTCTTTATATCGAAAGTATGTTTATCTGATTAACCCTGGCTTTATAATGTCCACATGTCGCTTCTCCTAACATTTATTCCATAAATTTGTAATAGATCTCGAGTTATGAATATTTGTTAATAGTGGTGGTGTGAGTCAAAATCAAGCTACCTGCGTGTAATTGACTCACAGCACCAACTCCACAGATACTACACAACTGGTGTAGTTAACATTTAAGAAATATTCACGCGCATGTTATAGCGTTTATTATGTAAACTTTTATGGTATTACAGTTCCGCTTTTGGGTTGACATTGGCCTATATTGACAACGGAGAGCGAGTAAGAGCGGAGTTAGGCTTACCATTAGTTCAGCCAGGAAAAACTATATAGGTTAGTAGTAGGAAGAATGACTGCTACCCAAGTTATGGCTAACTAAAGGCACAAAATGTGTAACATAATTAATTATATCAAATAAAACTTATTTCAGTTACATAACTAAAAACTTATGTGACCATTCCATCAATTGTAGTAATTTTAAAAGAGGTGAAAAAAGTTGCATATATGGGAGGGAGGCGTGGTTTTTGTACAAATAGACTCATATAGCAATCTGGTTCTGTATCTTTTTCCCAACTATACTTTTGCTAAACTTCAATAAGACATATCCAACACTCCTGAAAAAACATGGCGCAAGATTCAAGCTACTGATAATCAAACCAAAAGGTTCTAATAAATGTTATATCAGCATAATTCATCATACAAACCTACTATTAAGAAATGGAGGTTTTGGTTAAACTCTCTAGTGGTCAATTCGTGAAACCAATACATCCAAAGAACAAGCGATGGATCACAGTTGATAAATTATATTAAGGTAAAAGGTATATCAAAGTCGGTTTAGCTGGACTGCAACCAATCTTTACTAAGTATCTGAGGCATTTTGTTGTTTTAAGTACTCGTATAAATGTAGTTCGATGTTAAATACAATATTTAATTTTATTAGCAAATACATAGATTTGTTAATATTGAAACATATGATTGCATACTTTTGGGATCCCATCTGGAGTTTCAGAATGAGTGCACCACCAACCCATGCAGATAAAAACTTCTTTCGAGGTGTAGATAATGGTGTAGAGAATATTCTCGAAAATGAAAGCTTACTCAAGAACCCTCTTTCGAGGTGTATATAAGATTCAATAATGATCCAGAAACTTCTTTAATAGTGTAGAGAATATTCTAGAATTTTCTACTTCAACCATTTAAAAGCTATACGAGTATAAGCCACCAAACTATTAAAGTGAGAAGCAGTTGAATTTTAATCGGAACCGTGTGTAATCGTGCTTTTCACTTGTAGCAGTTACAGTAAGTAATAAAATGATTAATAAGTTATTAAATAAAGTGCAATTGTAATAAAGTAAACTTTAAGCCTAATATTAACCCATTAAAAGCCAAGAGGGTTTAAAATCAAAAATTTTCAATTCCATTTATTTTATTTAGGTAAAAGAAACACAAGAAACTCAAAAAGTACGCCATAATAAAAAATATTATTCATTGGGATTTTGAGACTGTACCCAAGCGGTTACAATGGCACAATATGTGGCTCATATAAGCTCATTTTTTGTTGTATGGAAAATCTTAAAGCAGTCTTTTTCTACTCAGAGTGCTATGTTGCATTGTTCGCAAATCCATTTTATTCGATTGTGGCATTGACTACAACGCAACGGTTTTTCAATTCTCTTTGGAAATGGTTTCCAGCAGTAGTTGCTACAGAGGATATAGCTGATCGCTTGGATAATGAAGAAGTCTGCGTGTAATTTCGTAGGTAGTGACGGACAATGGTGCGATGAAACTCCAGTAAGTCCATTTTAGAATTGTTTGCTGTTTTATACAATTTCCAAGCATTGACTATAACAGAAGTCACCATTGCAGTGAAAAGCTACCACCCCCACTTTTTACCACGAATTTTTATTCTGTAATTATTGAGTGCTTGGTCATGAAGATCCACGCCTCCCATTCCAGAGTTGTACTCGGCGATAAGTTTTAGTTGTTTAACATTTATTTTTGCTTTTGCTGCGAGCACCAGCGATTGACGGCACGCATCGGCTCAATACTCTCAAGGTTTGAACCAACGCTTACGGCGCTGGTGTCATTCCACTTCAAAAAAAGTATTTTATTGACCGTATCGTATTTGTAATCATAGAATCCTCTTTTCTCTTTTTTGAACACTGCATTCGATTTCAATGGACATTTCTTTGTTCTTGTCTCGCGTACAGTTCCAATTGCTCGAAATCCCTTTTGTTTTAGCGTAACTAGCAGATCATATGAAGTAAAGAAATTGTCAAAGAAAACAATGTGATCGGAAGGATTTGGCACTTTGTCCAATAATTCAGCAACGACTCTGGATCCAAGTGGCATTTGTTGTTTTCCCCACATAGACGCCTTTGGCCCCACAGTAGGTATCAAACTGGTATAAATAACCGCAACTGCTAGTCAGCATCCAATTTTTAAACCCAAATCTTACAGGTTTGCCTCTAATGAATTTCTTCGAAGAGTGACTGCCAAGTATCGTACCATTGACTCATCAATTGACAGTTTCTCATGCATGTATCCAAATTGGCAGAATTTTTCGCATAAAAGTTTTGCCAATGGCCTAACCTTAGCCATTTTGTCGGTAGCTATTCAATTACTATTGTCAGCAAGATGGAGATATTTTTTGATTTCCTTGAATCTGTTCCGGGACATGTTGCTGGCAATAATTGGCGAACGAGTATCTTCGTCTTTTTTCCAATACAAATTCTCTCTTGGCATAGAGTGGTAGCCAGTATATAGTAGAATCCCAAAAACACCTTTCAAATCGTCTTCATTGAATGCGAAATTGTGCACGTTAGCCTGTGACGCATAAAGGCAAGTTTGCTCAACAATTAAATTTTCCACTTCTTTGTCAAATAAAGTTTCGAACACTTCAAGGGGCAATTTTCCTTCTAATTCTGACACCGTTTTCACCTTGTTTTCCAAGATAAAGCTAGTTTTCGACATCTCAATAACACAACATCTTTGTGACCATTTCGAAGAATTCTCACAGGATGGCTTCATCTTGCGGCGCAGTTCTTGAAGTGGTATGTCGTATTCACTATCGCTGCTACAAAATACCTCAATTTCACCCGGAACTTCTTGCGACATGATGTTCGCATAAAGTTTATCACAGTCACCTTCCTCCTCATCAGTATTGCAATCTGGATCTGGTGGAATCAAAGCCATGTCGAACGTGGCTTGATTTGAAGCGCTTTCCAAGATATCTAAAGCGCTACCCAAGTTTTGAAATCTTCGACTATAAAAACTTGAAGGTTTGATGCCTTCAAATGCCAATTATCTAAAAGAAATGCTTACCTTATTAGCCATTGTACTCAAGCGAGTACACTCATTTTCCAACTTACCGAATGCTATCAAAATAACTTTTTGGTAATTCTACTTGTCAACAATATGAAAACTCAGCTTTTTTTCTTTCTAAATACGAAAAAAAATTTTTTTTTTACAACGCAACATCCTTTTGACGCAGCCAAACGATCACTAAACTACTCAAAACGCGACTTACGTTAATAAAACGCGGAGAGAACTTCGGTTCAACGTTGTTTTTATTACGGAGTTTATCTAAAAACTAAACTAACAATTTAAAATTACTTATGCCGAAACCTTACAGTAACTTATTTACATCGATTATTTGTTATCGCTGCTGTAGGCACAGAAGTATTTTCCAAAATTATGTAGGAGGGTAGAAAGAGAGGTAAACGTCTATAACCACCAATAAGCAGAGTGCAAAGCCGTAGCTGAACAAGTGCTAATGCACTGAGAATTGCAGACGTTGCATTTAGGGGTTGTTTATGTCATTGCACTTCAGTTAATTTATGTCATTGTACTGATCGTACTGACTTTACTTTTTGGATTGTTTATATCATTGCACTTCAGCTGATTTATGTCATTGTACTGATCGTACTGACTTTGCTCTTTGGTCGTTGCACTTGAGAATGGTCTCGAAATATGAAAGGGAATTGGAAAATGTATAAACAGCTTTGGTGGTCATTTGTGAGATTCATACTTGATAAGAATGATATCTCAGCTGACGTTTGGTGCTAGATTTAGGGTTCGCAGCAACTGCTAGTGTAACTCCTCCCCCCTTAGTTTGAGGACACTCCTGAGGCATCATATTTTTTATCTTTACTTGCAGGTTTTTGTGCTTACAGGTCAACGTTACAATAAATATTATAATGACAATTATAATTATTACTAGTGCTAGTGCTTAGAATATTTAAATTCACTGATTTCTTTCAGATTTTGAATTTTTTCTAGAATTAAGTTGTCAAATGTTATCTTTTTATTTGAATCTTTAATGCTTTCCAAATAATTTGGTATCGTGAAACTTTGTTTAAACTGTCTCTCTGCATTGCATTTTGTTGAAGTTAAATAAATAATTTCCGTTTAAAATTAATTTACGTTCGTCACAAGTATTTGAGAAATTTGCTAAATGTTGGTTTTTTGCTAGTATAATTCCATTATTCAATTCTATAATTTCGGAAATGTTATTAAATATGTGCATGCAGTTCTTTTTCATTATACAGTTATTACATCTTCTTTCATATTTGACAATTTCTTGCGGTTCAAACATATATTCTAAATTATGGTTATCTGCTATTGGGTACAGTAATATTCTTTGTAGAATAACAGTATCTTTTGGTATTCTTATAACAAATATAATATTTATATTTTGGTCTAGAATTGTGCCTAATTTTATATTTTGTACCTTATCTAGGTCGATTTTGTATTCCTCTATTTCCTCGTTTGTTAGTAAATTGCTATGAATAGTGCCAAGTCTAGCAGATGCAATGTTGTCCTGTATATGGTCTATGTTATCTTGTAAAATTTTTATCTTTAATATAAAGTCTATATATAGTGTTTGTCTGTATAGTGTACTTGATTGACCACTAATGTCATTAAGTTTGTTCTGTATTAGTATTCTGTCTTTATCGATTGCGTTTTTCAATATGGAGAAGGTTTCGTTGAAATGTTGGTTAATTTTTATCTGACTGTTAAGGTTTTGTATAGCATTGTAATTGTTTGTATCAATTACGTTAAGGTGTCCTTCTATTTCTTGTCTGTCTTCATCAGTCATTGTTCCCTAAAGCCATTTTTGTGCAGTACCCATGAAATTAAATAGTCCACGTTTTTCTCTGCGTGGAATTAATGTATAAATTTTGTTTCGGGTGTTATTTAATTGTATTTCTAAAGCAATCGATTTTTCTTGTAGGTTTGATTTTCTTATATTATTTTGTAAGTTGTCGACTATATCTAAGATTTCGTATGGATTTATAAAGTGTAGTATTGTATCGTAGTTTTTAACGAGAGCGACGTTGTCTATTGTTAGTTCGGTGTAGCCCAGATTGGTTCCTATCTTCTCCATTAGCAGATGGGTGTGGCCTACGTTCGGTGTCCACAGTATCAGGAATAATATTAACATCCATTTTACCTGCAAATTTAGTTTCTCTTTTAATATTGGATGTATGTATATTTCCTAGTGCTTTCTTAGTATATTTTGGTTCTTCCTTATGCCCCACACTTTTATAATTTTTGATGTAGCCTTCTGATCTATTTTCTGAATAGTTTTCTCTGTTTGCGTTGTGTTTAATTATGTACCTAGTTTTTTCTTTAATGGAATTTGTATAAATCTGACTTTTGTCACACTTCCCTTGTTGTACATTAATTGGTTTTTCCTTTATTGTTGAGTGGTAACTATTATTATACTATTCTATTGCCCTACACATTTTCTCTTTTATGCTAAGTTACTTGTTTTCGATATTTAGAATTCTTATTTTCTCTGTACAATACATTAGTGTAGCCGTTCGATATCAGAGTTTCCTGTGTGGTTGTTTGCTTTTACTAAATGTTCTCGTTTCGTAAGTAGTCTTTTACGTTCATACTTTTAAATTCATTATCTGTGATTAGTTTCTTAAAATGACCCTTTTGTGATCTGAGATCTCTTAGTTTTTCAATAATCGTTCTGTGATTTCTATCTTCAAGGTAATATGCGGTGGCGACCTTAGACAATCTATCGATTAATGTCAAAAAATTAGCTTTTGAGTTTGTGTATACGTCCATATGTACTATTTGGTTAATGTCTGTTGGAGTCTCTGTCATTTTAAAATTTTCCTTGATAGGATTTCTATCATATTTTACGCGGTTGCAAGTATCGCAATTGTTTATGTATTTCTGAATCATATTTTTTAGGTTAGGGTAATATATATATTATTTTTTGAGGCCTTCATAATTTTCATTAATTCCACTATGTCCTGTTTCGTATTTGTGGTATTTTTGTATTTGTTTGTAGGTTTCATCTTCATTGTCCATATCTTTTGCATAGTAGGCACATCTTACGAATTTTAAGTTATTTTCGGAAAGCTCTTTTGCTTTATGTTCAAATGTTTTAAAATCGTTGTCAGTTAACTCTGAGTAAACTCCTTTTTTTCCATTTCCTGTGTGGTGCTTTAAAATATGAGATATGTTACGTTGTAGGTCAGCTGCGCTTTGTTGGGGTATTGTCCTTGTTTGACGGGGGACGTCCTTCTGCTGCGCGCGTGTATCTGAAAAGCCTAAATCACTCTTTGCAAAAATCACTACATTACACTTTTAGTTTTAAAATCACAAGCCTTTATTTCTTAGAATACTAACTCTTATATACTATTTACAATTCACAATTACAATACAAAAACTGACCTTTCCGGGGTTCCAGTTTCGCACCTGTTAATTGGTGTCAGTTGGTCAAGCCAACTGACCTACGCCATTCTGAAATGTTGATGGTGCATTCTAACTTTCAATGCCCTTTAGTGGTTCGACTGCAAAACTGTAGCACCCTAAAAGTTTACATAATAAATATTACATAGGTAATATTAACTTAAAATACTTAGACCCTAAAAGTATGTCTTATTGTTAAACAATTTTAGCACATGCTAATTCAACAGAGTGTGGCATCTATTAGGAGTCGATGCTGTGAGTCAACTACACGTAGGTAGCTTGGTTCTAACCCACAACATTCCTCCCCTCTTTCTAAAAGAAGTTAGTGCAACTAGCTTCTAATGAGAGTTTGCAATTATTTCTGCACTTTAAACACTCTATGCATTTTCTTAAACCTACAATACATATGTATAATTTTTTTCTTCTTTTTTTTCAAATTCGCCTTATTTTTATATTTTGGGTTCTTTGTGATGATTTTTTGTTTGTTTTTTTTTTTGCTTTCTTATTGCTTCTTTTTATAGTTTTTTTTTCTTTTCTCTTTTGTTTTATTTTTATCCTTTTCTTTTCTTTCTTTTTTTTTAATTCTATTCCCCTTTTTTATGCTTGGTCGTTCATCGACTCTTTTCTCGCTGGCGTACAATACAATTTACTCTTATACTTAAAATATTATATTCCGCTATGATATTACATCTAAAATCTTATGCTACAACCTCCGCTAACTGATGATCCGGTTGTCGGCTGCCGTTGTCGGTATGGTTGTTGTGCTGCGCCGTAGGTTGTGGTTCTCGTTGTGGGTATTCGACTCGTTTCCTTAACTGGCAGAATATATATGAGATTACTGCAACGATCATTGCCAGCGTTATGATCGCGGCGATCCCTCCCTTTTCCAACGAGGAGTGCGATCAAAAATGTACCACTCGAACGGTTTCCGGACAAAACGACACTCCATTGGCGAGAATGTGCCGCCGTTCAAAGTCTGAGTATACGGTTCGCAGTTGGCTGTCTGGGTGAATGTAGAGTAGACCAAAAATACGTAATCAGCATTAGCGATGTCTTCAACGGAGTTGCAGAAATGATTGCCCTGTATAAGTAAATTGTGCAATTCGCTGAAAAGCCGTTTGTCATTGTCAATTTCCTGTCTCGTGCAACTTCCTCTTAAACTACAAGGAAGCCTGGTGTCATTCTGCATGCGCCGACCCATTGACTCGTCAGGGCTTGTGTGTCAATATCCCATTGATTTACAGATCCTTGAGAGTTACTATCCAACTCGTTGGTTGAAAATGGCACGTCATTATCCTCCTCCCCGTTCTTTCTAAAAGAACTAATACCTATACACTTTATTAAGTGTTCCCCGTCCGCTTTCGGAACACTCTGTTGCGCAAGCTCACAACCTTCTTTGAAGCGCCGGATCTCAGTTCTCAGATCATACAACTCGACTCCTGAGAACATGGGCACCAACTTCTCCACCGCATGAGCAACTTCCAGAATGCCCATTTTATTCCTTTGTGTTTTCTCAATTGCTGGTAAAACCTTAGCTTTATTAATCTCTTTGGTAGTTTCCAAATTCACTTCTCCCGGATCTGAGAGGTAATTGGCCAGTGACGGACTCAAACTAATTAGTCTTCGATCGTTTGTTCGTACTGGCGAAATCTTGTCCCCAGTATCGGGACTTTGCTGCACTGTTACTGCTTCCGGCTCCTCTGGCGGATATCCCTGATTTTCGTTATTTATCGGGCTTCCCGGAGAAAAAGGCTCGACACCGATTTCAGATGCGCCAAACAAAAATTCCGCTTGCTTTTCTTCATTAAGTACTAATTTTGGCTTCACCATGCGGCTTATCCCTTCTGGTGTTAAATATTCCGGCCAACGTACTTCCGGAGGCAATGTCAATACTGTCTGCGTAAATCCAGCTGATGCTGATTTTGATCTATCCCTATTCAGTGAGGTCCTATTGGTCGCCCGTCCTCTTTTCAATTCCGCACACTCCTTTTCCAACAGAGTTGCTGCTTCCTCTGTTTCCGTCAATCTCCGAGAAAGTTCCTTTACCTTCTTCTCAAGATACTCTTTTTGTGCTCTCAAATCTTCTATTTTCTTATGAAAACTGAATAACTTTTCTTCTGTTCTTCTTTGGATTGCCGTAAAGGCTTGATCCGCTACTTCTAATGGTGACACAGCTCCTCCGGCATTCGCCTGCTTCCACAATTCCTGGGCTTCTTCCCTGCTCGTACTCGCTTCGAACTGGTAAACTATTTTCCCAGTAAACAGTTCCACCTCTGACTGCATTGATTTCAATCTGTTCCTTACTTCCTCGTCTGGTCAAACCAAACTCACAGTTTGTTGTCCTAATTCCTCTAATTCAGAACTAAATGTATCTGCCCATTCGTTGACCAGACTATTTATGTAGTCCGCGTAATTTTCCGCAAAATATTTTCCCTTGCCGTACTCAACTGCGTGAGGCAACAACAGTCCGTGATTATTGTTGAACTCTCTCCCCAGATTTTGCAACTGTGTTATTCGCTTGCGGTAATACACGTTGTCCTTACGTAACCTGCCGTCTTTCTTAAAATTACGGACCAATTTTTCAATCGCTTCTCCAATTTGCTCCTGCATCAGCAGTAATTCTTGCGCTTCCTTCGTCATATCCCAAATGCCAGAACAGATGGCGTATCCCAATTACAAATAAAAATCCAATAATTGTTAAAACTTGTTACAATATTTTATTCTGTCTTACTTAATTATAAATACAAATTTATTAAGAAAAGAAAAAAAATAAACATTCCACCGTAAATTCTATCTAAACATTCTTTTAACTTCCATCATAAGTTCTATGTTCGCTGTCTACCGGCGTCCATTAAGTCCTTCCCTCAGTGCAAATTTGTCCTTGACTTCCTCACAGATACTCCTTGATTTCCTCTCACCATCTTTAATCCTCCCAAGAATCCATAGAAAAGGCCATATGTTTGTAAAAACCGAAATTTTATTTACCGGCAAAAGTGTCTTGATTCATTCCCGGAAATTTGAATCCATATTTAAAAATAAACCCGTAACGTATGCGCCACATAATAATAGCATTTAAATGTTTTCTTCAACATTGCTACGCAAATCGTAGTTTCCAAACTTCAAAAACTGATGCAACAACACGTGTTGTCTGCACCTCTTCACCTAATACCCTAAACTCAAAATGCCAAATATTTAAATCAATCTTTATTTTGATTTCAAAACAATATAAATTGAATCGTATAAATGTCCCTACCGACAAACAAACACAAATCCCCTATCATAACCGTACGAACCCTATCCCAACCGGTATACACAATTTCGCAATTCAATAACGCAAAATCCGTGAATAAACAGACACGTTCCACATCCCCCGAGAATGCTGAAACAAAATGTATTAAAAAGTGTGAGCCTAATCTCAGTGGAACAACCCTATACAACCTGACCGTAAGTAAAAATTTTTCTTTTGGATCGACCTATTGTCACCTAACCGCAGCGGCTAATCAGCCCCAATGCTGCTTCTTCTGCATGACCGGCGCAAAAGCGCCCACACGGCCACCGAAGAATCGTCGGCAAAATTTTCTTATATACTAGGATGTCCTACTATAGACATACTCACCATTTTCGTTCCCTATATTGCCCTCCTTTGGGATGGTTATCCTGGTGGTTTCCTATTGGTGGATTCCCGCGTAGGAGTGCTTTTTCCTGGCACTCGACGTTGGATCCTACCGGCTGCGCCAAAATGTTGGGGTATTGTCCTTGTTTGACGGGGGACGTCCTTCTGCTGCGCGCGTGTATCTGAAAAGCCTAAATCACTCTTTGTAAAAATCACTACATTACACTTTTAGTTTTAAAATCACAAGCCTTTATTTCTTAGAATACTAACTCTTATATACTATTTGCAATTCACAATTACAATACAAAAACTGACCTTTCCGGTGTTCCAGTTTCGCACCTGTTAATTGGTGTCAGTTGGTCAAGCCAACTGACCTACGCCATTCTGAAATGTTGATGGTGCATTCTAACTTTCAATGCCCTTTAGTGGTTCGACTGCAAAACTGTAGCACCCTAAAAGTTTACATAATAAATATTACATAGGTAATATTAACTTAAAATACTTAGACCCTAAAAGTATGTCTTATTGTTAAACAATTTTAGCACATGCTAATTCAACAGAGTGTGGCATCTATTAGGAGTCGATGCTGTGAGTCAACTACACGTAGGTAGCTTGGTTCTAACCCACAACAGCTTAAAAAAATTTTCTTATTGCCATGTTTGATACTAAAGTCCTGTGTTTTGTCATTTGTAAGTATGATTTGTGTTTTAAATCTATTCACTACAGTATCTAATGTTGGTATATGGTTGTTAGGGTATTGTGTATCTGGATGTTCAATACCAGGTTCTTGACTGTGAACTTCTATTGTGTTGATTTCATTTGTGTCTGCATTAACTCGGCTTAAAAAATCTGTTACTTTATTATCGCCTCCTTTGATGTAATCCATGTTTATATTGTATTCTCCTAGTTTTAAAAGCCATCTTTGCAATCGAGGGTTAATGTCTTTGCCTTTTGTTTTAGCATGTAACCATTTTAAGGGTTGGTGGTCTGTTGCCAGTTCAAAATTTACTCCATAAATGTATGGTCTGAAGTAATTGGTAGCCCACACGATTGCTAGTAATTCCTTTTCTGTGGTTGAGTAGTTTCGTTCATGATCGTTTAATGTTCTGCTAGCGTAGCAAATAGGGTGATTATTCTGTTGAAGAACAGCTGCTATAGCGAACATGCTAGCATCGGTAACTACTTTAAATTTTTTGTTAAAGTCAGGATATTTTAATATGGGTGCTTCCGTCAATATTAGTTTTAGTTTTTCAAAGGCAATTATATAGTTTGAGTCGTTTATGTTTATTTTGCTGTTTTCTTTTTTGAGGTATTGAGTCATTGGTTGAGCTATTTTGGAATAATCTCGTATGAATTTTCGATAGTAGCCAGTAATTCCCAAAAATGATTTTATTTGTTTTGTTGTTCGAGGCAATCTAAGGTTTAAAATAGTTTCGATTTTCCGTGGATTAGGTTTGACGCCTTCGGGTGTCAGAACGTGTCCCAAATATTCGGTCTCTTTTGAAAAGAATTTGCATTTATCAAATTGAATTTTTAGGTTATGCGAACGTAATTTCTCGAATATTTTCCTAATACTACTTACACGTTCGCCTATGGTTGTGCTAAACACCAATATATCGTCCATATATAGTACGCAGATCTTGTTTATGATGTAAGTTAACGATAATTAAGTTAACAATAATTATATTTTTTTCTTGGTCTTTATTAAGTCCAACTTCAATTCAAGCTAATCAACAAAAGCTAAATTGCTGACGCTGTGTCTGCAATACTTCCTGCACGAGCCAACCGCTGCACTGCTCCAACGCTGTCGCTAACCGCTGCACTGCTTCAACGCTGCCGCTATTTGAATTTAAGTTAAGTTATCAAAAAATTGTAAGTTAGTTCTTGTTTTGAATTCAATAAATAAAGTTTAACATCAGAGTTTCTCTCTGATGTTTATTTTTTAAAAAATCAAAAAAATAATGAAATAAGTTAATTGGCGCCCAACGTCGTGGTATTCGGGAAAGAAGTCCTTAAGCAGTACTCATCACGGTTAATTTATAAAGTGTCCTCAAGAAGTTCGATAAATTAATTGTGTAGCCCGAATAGAAACCACAACTAATTAAGCGTTAGAATTCGTTGGAATAAAAACGCAACCACACGATTTGTGTTCTATCAGAGATCCCGAGTCACCGGATAGCGGACAAAAAGGAAAAATCATGGAGAACCTGTGCGGAATATTGTAAGCTAGTTTAAGATAAATTAAGAAATAAAATAGAATTTTGAGAAAATAATAAGTTAAAAGTAAACAAAGAAAGTGTTTTTAGAAAAAGAATTAACCTTTAAGACTAGATAAGAAGTAAAACAATTTTAAGAAATTTTCAACAAACAAAATTTAAAAGTGAAAAAAAAAAAAGAAAGAAAAAAATTTTTAAATAAAATAACGTAAAGAAATAACTAAATATTTTTGAAACTGCGATTCCGTAGCCCATAAAGCCGGACCCTCCAGTTTATAACGGAATAAAAGCCTATAAAACTAAACTATAACAACAAAATAATAATACATTGCAAAACCACTCTGCGATTCCGTAGCCCAAAAAGCCGGACCCTCTAGAGTATCACAAAATATAGAGATAACAATAAATAAAATTTTTTCTGAAAACTGTAGCTCGACTAACTATTTAAATCTACTCTCTAAAAATAAATCCTAGTAAACGAAATCGGAGAAAAAAGATAAATTAAGAAAGAAAAAATTTATTTAATAAAGGCGTACAATACTTACTGATTTTCGTGGAATATTCTAAAATAAATTAATTAAAATTTATAAAGTAACATGGCAAATCCTAACAACCTCATTAGACCACCTCTATTAAACGCTCCTAATCCTAATCCCGACCAACCAGTTAGACCACTTGGACAGGAAGAATTAAACGAAATAATACAATCTTCGGTATTAAGAATTCTAGAAGGTACATTACCACAGTTAGTAAGGGACCTAACTATTCAGTGTAGCACTAACCAAATAGAAGTTGACCAACCGTTTGGTATTAGTACTAGGGAAAATTTGAACGAACTAGAAAGAATACCAGACATAGTAAAAAATTTACGAGAATTTTCTGGAAATGAAGCAGATTTTAGTTCATGGAGAAAAAGTGTTGACAGAGTTTTAAGTGTCTATGAAACCATAAAAAATACACCGAAATATTTTGGAATTTTGAACGTTATACGTAGCAAAGTAATAGGGAATGCAGACAACGTTTTAGAATCATACAATACGCCATTAAATTGGAACGCTATATCTCGCTGTCTTACAACGCATTATGCAGATAAGCGAGACATTGGCACTCTAGAATACCAAATGTCAACTCTAATACAAGGAAACCTTAGCACGCAAGAGTATTACCAAAAAGTTTATTCACACCTTTCATTAATATTGAATAAAATAGGATGTATGGATATAGGACAGGAAGCCGTTGGCCTATTAACAAAAACATACAGGGACAAAGCACTGGATACGTTCGTACGCGGACTGAGAGGCGATCTGCCAAGATTGCTTGGTATGAGAGAGCCCATTGACCTACCCCAGGCATTACAATTATGTATGAAACTGGAAAACCAAAATTTCAGATCAAACTATGCGCTTGGTCAGAATTTTCAAAGGAAACAACGAGAATTTCCTAATATTCAACCACCAATTCCTCCACGGAAAGATAGACTACAACCACAAAATCAACAACCATTTTATCCTCATCTAGTTAATTGGGAACAATACCCACAAAGAAATCACCCTACTTATCCAACACGACAATTTCCGATATTTAATCCACAGCAAAACCGTTCTCAAAATTTGTATCAATACCAACAACGTCCACCACCTCGACCATTTGGCCCTAAGCCATTACCTAGACCTGAAGCTATGGATGTAGACCAAAGCATGCAAACAAAGAGAATAAATTACATGAATCGCCCTACCCATAACGATGCACACTATGGCAAAAGACCAAGTCCACCACCACAAAATATAGATAAACGACAAAGAAACTTTAACATTGAAGTTCAGCAATATGAAGACGCAATAAATAATAACGACCATGACTTTGACCAACCCTTATCAGTTTATACCGATTGTATAAAAAACTATGAAACTAATGAACAACAAAGTTTTAATTCAGACTCTTTAGATAAAATAGATTGCCTTGATATTCATTTTTTAGAATGAACAGCTCTTCATTACCTTATATCGAATGTAAGCTAAGTAGTGGAGAGATCATTAAAGTTTTAATTGATACCGGATCAAATAAAAACTATGTACAGCCGCATCTAGTAAAAACACCTATTATAAATGAAAAAAAATCACAGCTTTTGACTAAATATTATTTTCCACAAATGCAGGCTAAAATTGAAAAAATAGTAAAACTTTGTAAAATATGCCGCGAGAATAAATACGATCGGCACCCAGCTAAACACATATTACAGTCAACCCCCATACCCCAATATCCAGGTAATATTGTACATCTCGACATATATCATACAAACAATCGTACCATTCTGACTGCCATAGACAAATTCTCCAAATATGCTCAAGCGAAAATTATAAAGTCTAGAGCCACCGAAGACATAAAAGAACCATTAAGACAAATCCTTATTTCTTTTGGCATACCTGAAAAAATAGTTATCGATAATGAAAAAGCGCTTAGTTCAGCTTCCATTACATTTATGTTGCAAGATCAATTAGGAATAGACATTTTCAAAGCCCCGCCCTACACTAGCACGGTTAATGGACAAATAGAAAGGTTCCATTCAACGTTATCAGAGATAATGCGTTGTACAAAAGCCGAAAATACACATCGTTCATTTTCAGACTTGCTAGACATGTCAATTTGTAAGTATAATTATTCAATTCATTCGACCACCAACAGAAAACCAATCGAAGTATTTTTTGGACGTATTGTCAGCACAAGCCCGGAACAATTAGACAAACATAGGTTAGAAAATATTGTAAAACTCGAAACAAAACAGGACAAGGACTTACGTTATCACAATCAAAATAGAACCAATCTGAAGTCTTTTAATACAGGCGACATTATATATGTAAAGAAAAATAAGCGTATTGGAAATAAATTGTGCTCTAGGTATAAAAAGGAAATAGTCAAAGAAAATAAAAACAGCACTGTTATTACGGAATCAGGATTAGTAGTTCACAAAAGTCTTATTAAAACTAATTAAAACCTCTTTACAGATTACTCATTGCATCATGCCACAGCGAGATACAAGTTCTAGACTATTCAAATTCAGAAGTTGTCACGTTCACCATGGGATCAGCTAAAATCCAAACAGGCTCTTATAAACTGATACATACGATTGACATAAATGAGTACCAGGACGCAGTCGATCGACTAAATAAGACAATAATAAAACAAGTTAATAAAACCAACGCCCTTCTCCCATTCCTTCAACATGAAATATCCCAAATACAAAACCATATAGATAGGTTAAAGCCTAATAGTATAAGTAAAAGATCTTTAAATTTCATTGGAACAACATGGAAGTGGATAGCGGGAAGTCCCGACCACGATGATTTTAAAATACTTAGTGATAAGACAAATAATATACTTAAAAATAATGAGAGACAAATGGTAATTAACAGATTAATAATTGAAAAATTGAATAATGTTGTAAATGCTACAAATGAATTAATTATGAAAAATTTTGACAGCACAAATGTCCAAAGTACTATTAGTCTTAATATTAAAAATTATTTAGATATATTAAAACAAGAAGTAATTAATATAGATCATGCCATAAATTGGGCAAAAATTGGATTAATAAATTCATTTATGCTTTCAAATAATGAAGTGGAGTTATTCAGACAAATGTTACAAAAAGATAACATCAGTTTTTCAAATATAGAAGAATCTTTTCAAATCGCAGATGTTTCGATAGCATCAAATAAGACTATCATACTATATATTATAAGCATACCAACTACCAATAAAGAAACATGTGAAGAGATATTGTTAAAGCCTATTAAAAGAGGCAATGAAATTATAAAAATCTCTTATGAAAACTATATAATTTGTAAAGATAAAATTTACGCAATTAAAAATTCTTGCAAAACTTATAAAAACCTTAAAATATGTAATTATAAAGATATCGTAGATATAAGTAAAAGCTCCTGCATTCCACAAATATTACATAGCAAACCAGCATCCTGTACTAGAGTAAATAATCTACACATTGCTCCAATAGAAGATATCCAACCCGGAATTATTCTCCTCAATCAATTCAATGGCTCAATATTTGTAGATGACAACCAATTGAACCTAACAGGCTCCTATGTCATAAAATTTCGAAATGCAACAATCACTGCCAACAACCAAATTTATGAATTTAATGAAAGCTTTTCAATAGAACCCCTACCAGCTATTCTAAGATCTTCTGTTTTACCCGGTAAATATGAGGAAGGACTTACTATGGAACTCATCAAGGAACTTCATACGAATAACACAAGGGCAATAGAATTCTTAGAGACAAGAGGACGAATAAGCATAATAAGCGTGTCAATAATCGCATTAATTATTATCGTCGTAGTAATATTAGCAAAAATATTTGCCTCAAGGTTTGGAGGAAGAACTATAGAAATCCAACCAAAAATACAGCAAAACATAATCCAGCCAAAACTTCTCCCATGCACTTCAAGCGCGGACGCTTGAATTTAAGAGGGGAGGAGTTAACGATAATTAAGTTAACAATAATTATATTTTTTTCTTGGTCTTTATTAAGTCCAACTTCAATTCAAGCTAATCAACAAAAGCTAAATTGCTGACGCTGTGTCTGCAATACTTCCTGCACGAGCCAACCGCTGCACTGCTCCAACGCTGTCGCTAACCGCTGCACTGCTTCAACGCTGCCGCTATTTGAATTTAAGTTAAGTTATCAAAAAATTGTAAGTTAGTTCTTGTTTTGAATTCAATAAATAAAGTTTAACATCAGAGTTTCTCTCTGATGTTTATTTTTTAAAAAATCAAAAAAATAATGAAATAAGTTAATTTGTATGTTATTCCTGTAATACCGAATTCATAAGGCGTTGAAAAGTTGATGGGGCATTTTTCAGACCAAACGGCATTCGTACGTACTCATAATGTCCTAAAGGCGTGGAAAAAGCAGTTTTGGTGGAAGCCTTTTGCCAAGTCAAGGGATGTGAAATACTGAGCCCTGCCTAATTTATCCAAAATGTGGTCAATGTTGGGAATAGGAAACTTGTCATCGGTTGTTATTTCGTTCAGTTTCCTATAGTCGATCACTATGCGCCATTTTTTCTTTTCAGAGTAGTCAGTCTTCTTAGGTACAATCCATAGGGGACTATTATAAGGTGAATTACTTTCCTTTATAATACCTTGTTGGAACATATCTGCAATTTGAGTAGATATCTCTTGCTCGTGGATTTGCGGGTACCTATATATTTTTGAATATATTGGCTGCTCATTTTTCGTGTTAATTTCGTGTTCGATTCCAGTAGTGTTTGTTAGATAGTCACCGTCTTTATAAAATAGGTCATTATAAGAGTTTATTAACTTCTTCAAATGCCTTGATTCTTCAGAATTCAAAGATTTGGTAAGTTGTGACATATCTTCGTCTCCGAAGCTGTTAGAATCTAACTGATGTATTTCTTCAAATTGAAATGGGCAAGCACTTATAAATTTTATTTTGTTGTTATTGATTAACAGCACTTCCTCTCTCATATCCACAACTGCTCCTAATGGTCTCAGTAGATTTTGGCCTAATATTGCGTCGAATTGTTTATTAAAAAATTTTTTAATTTTCCAAACCATATTTGCATCTTCATTAAATTCACTAGGTAAAGCAGTTGTAATTTGCGTGTCAATCAGCGTTTGGTTGTTGAGTGAATTGAATTTTATTGATGCTGTTAGTTTTTCCCTCCTATATTGTGGTAATTTTCTGTCATCGAGTAAGGATGTTGATGATCCTGTATCTATTAGACACCTAATTGTGTCGTTGCCTACCGACAAGATTACTATAGGTAAGTACGTTTGTGAGGCGTTGAGGGAAAATTTACTTCATGATCCATGTGGTATTCTCTCCGATTATTGTACCCCTGTCTAGGATTATTTTGTTGTCTGTTTTGGCCATTATATTGTCTTTCATCGTGCTGTCGCATTTGTCTTTGGTTATTTTGTACTTGGTTGTATTGTCCTGGATTATTTTGTCCGTGGTTGTATTGTGTGTATTGTCCTGGATTATTTTGTCCGTGGTTGTATTGTCTGTAGCTAGTGTTACTATGTTTGAAATTATTGTGTACTGTGGAAGTATGACTATTGGCATCCCTAATCATTCCTGAACTTTCTAGAAAGTCGAATGCACTCCGTAAGTTTGTTATATTTTTGTTAAGTATTAGTGTTGCTAAGTTAATGTTAATGTAATTTATAAAGGTTCTTAATACTATGCCCTCATCATTTGCTGGGCTAAATTCTATGGGCTTATTTATGTCGTATTCATACTTTTCATTAAGTTTACTTAAAATATTTCTTAGCTCTAAATAATAGGATCTTACTTGAAAGTTTTTTGTTGAGATGGCTCGCTGGTACAGCTGGTGGTAAGTCTCCTTCACTCCAAAGTTGGTTATAAGTGCGTCATTTATGTCGTCCCAAGAGGCGTTAGATCCCAAGGTTCTGACAACATCTAAGACAGGTCCTTGTATTTCATTTATGATGGTCCTCGAGAAAATGTACGCCTTCATTTGCGGGTTACCGTCCAGTAATGGTAACAACGTATCCACTTCTCGTAGAAATGAAGAAAGTGCATAATGTCCAGTCCCCGTGAACTCGTGTATCCTTTGCGCATCCTTCAGAAGGTCGTTCGGTGTTATGGTTGTTGGCAACGGTGGTGCTGGTCTCACTGCTGGTATTGTTTGTTGCATTGTTTGTACAGATTCCTCCTGCAACATCTCTAATCTGGTGTTGGCCTCTGCTTGTATGTCTTCTTCCTTGGGCCGGAGTTCGAATTTTCTGTATCTAGTTTCTATTGGCATCGGTTTTGTTGGGTTTGCTGTGCCTCGGTTTAGCCTTGATGATTCACTTGGTATTGACTTGAGAGTTTTTTATGCTAATTCTTGTTCACTGCACTTTCTTTAATGTAACACGATAATAAATTGATTTTGTGCGTTTGGTCTTAATAGATTTGTTTTATTTTCTGTTCTACAATATTTCTTAAGAAATGTTTTTCACAGTTAATTATATTTTTTTATTTTTGGTTCTTAATTATTTCTTCAGAAATAATTTCCACGGTTGCGCCAGTTACGTTAATAAAACGCGGAGAGAACTTCGGTTCAACGTTGCTTGTATTACGGAGTTTATCTAAAAACTAAACTAACAATTTAAAATTACTTATGCCGAAACCTTACAGTAACTTATTTACATCGATTATTTGTTATCGCTGCTGTAGGCACAAAAGTATTTTCCAAAATTATGTAGGAGGGTAGAAAGAGAGGTAAACGTCTATAACCACCAATAAGCAGAGTGCAAAGCCTTAGCTGAACAAGTGCTAATGCACTGAGAATTGCAGACGTTGCATTTAGGGGTTGTTTATGTCATTGCACTTCAGTTAATTTATGTCATTGTACTGATCGTACTGACTTTGCTTTTTGGATTGTTTATATCATTGCACTTCAGCTGATTTATGTCATTGTACTGATCGTACTGACTTTGCTCTTTGGGAGGTTTGTGTCGTTGCACTTGAGAATGGTCTCGAAATATGAAAGGGAATTGGAAAATGCATAAACAGCTTTGGTGGTCATTTGTGAGATTAATACTTGATAAGAATGATATCTCAGCTGACGTTTGGTGTTAGATTTAGGGTTCGCAGCAACTGCTGGCGTAACTCGCGCAAAATTGCAGAAGACGTATCAAAACAAACCAAATTAACAACAACCGTTATTCGTTGCCACTTCTTTATATACGAAGGCGGATTGATATTGAAGCTACCTAGCGCTAGATGACAGCACAAAAACAAAAACTTCTTTTTTTTAGAAATTGCGATCTGTCAAACGTCAGCTATTAAAATTTCACCCAAATTCATCGATTAGTTTATTTGTTGTAGTCGTTTGAAGTAAGCAACTTTTGTGTTTCTTGAAAAATGGAAAAAAGCGAATTTCGTGTAGTTATTAAACACTATTATTTGAAAGGGAAAACGGCGAAAGAGACAAAAGAAAAGCTCGATAAACATTACGGTGAGTCTGCTCCGTCAGATTACATGGTAAAATATTGGATTGCTGAATTTAATCGCGGCCGAACAAGCACTGCAACAATATAATAAACAGGAAGGCCAAAAGAGGTAGTTACTGAAGAAAATATCAAGAAAATCCTCGATATCGTTATGAATGATCGCCGAGTCAAGTTGCGTGAGATTGTTGAAATGGTAAACATATCATATGAACGTGTATTCAACATTTTGCACGAACATTTGCATATGAAAAAGCTGTCGGCAAGATGGGTGCCGCGTTTGCTCAGTGTCGAACAAAAACGAGTTCGACAGACCACTTCACAGCGGTGTTTGGACATGATAAAGCGTAATCCTGTTGATTTTTGGCGTCGATTAATAACTGTTGATGAAACATGGGTCCACCACTACACACCTGAAACCAAAAATCAATCGAAACAATGGGTGGAAGCTGGTGGAAGTGCTCCGAAGAAGGCGAAGGCAGTAAAATCGGCTGGCAAGGTTATGGCCACTGTATTTTGGGATGCACACGGAATATTGCTCATCGATTATCTTGAAAAAGGATCCACAATCACAGGAGAGTATTATCGTGAATTATTGGATCAATTGATTGATGCAATCAAGGACAAACGACCACATTTAAAGAAGAAAAAAATGCTCTTTCTTCAAGACAACGCACCGGTTCACACAGCATTAGATACGATGCTAAAATTACGTGAAATACACTTCGAATTGGTTAATCATCCACCTTATAGTCCAGATTTAGCTCCTAGTGACTTTTTCCTGTTTCCAAACTTGAAAAATTTGGCACGCAGGAAAAAGATTCATCTCAAACGAAGAAGTGATTCCCGAAACTAACGCGTATATTGAGGGGTTCCCGAAATCGTATTATTCAGATGGTATAAAAAAGTTGGAATATCGTCTTACTAAGTGTGTCGAAGTAAAAGGAGACTATGTTGAGAAATAAAAGGTTTTTGAATAAAAAAATGTTTTTGTTCCTATTTAGGTAGCTTTAATATCAATCCGCCCTCGTATATGCAGTTGTTCAGCACAGTGTATGTGATTTAAACGCAAAAAGAACTTTGCAAAAATATGTTTCTACTTAAAATAACGGCTATTTGAATGTGACTGTTTTTCTGTACCTGCTTGTGTAAGTTAAATATCTTCTGCATACATCTAAAATTATAAAAATATTTAATTATAGAAATATTGTGTTAATTTGTATTTTAATATTTTATTATTCTAATCGCCCTTCTCCTTCGAGCTCCTGTCAATTAAAAGATGCGAGCTCTCGTACTTGGGTTCTTTTTATACGTTTTCGCCGCCGAAAATCGCATGGTGACTGCGCTTCGAGGCGGCATTGCGCGACAGCGTTTCACGGATGGGCTTGGCGACACCGACATACAACACATGTCTCGCCAATTCCTCCGGCACCGAGAACCATCACCGTCTACCGTATCTACGCGTAGCGGCTGTGCCGCGTATTTTGTACAATGCTTTGTACTGCTGCGCAAGCGCAATGCGCCAACACTCTTTCCGTGTGTTTTCTCGCGTACCGAGAACCAGCACAGTCTATCGTTCCCCTGCGCAGCGGATGGCAGCGGATGCTGTGGCAGCGTATTTCGAACAATGCTTTGCACCGCTGCGCTAGCGCATGGCGCCAATGCTCTCCGTCTTGTGTTTTCTCACGCACCGAGAACCAGCACTGTCTACCGTGCCCCTGCGCAGCGGATGGCAGCAGACGCTGTTGCAGCGTATTTCGTACAATTCTTTGTACCGCTGCGCAAGCGCACGGCGCCAACGACATGCAACTCGTATCTTGCTAACTCCTACCCCCCTTAAGATCAGCCGTCCTCGGCTGACAGGCGTCCCGCCCTCGGGCACTACCACGCTATTTCTGATATGATTGAAAATATAAGATTAAGAAAATATGCCGTAACGTAGGTTGTCTTTGTGGACTACTCGGCCATCTACCAGGATACTCGATCCGAGGTCAGCGCCTACAGTCTTCTGGTTGTAAACTTTTGATGGTTTGTTTCCAAGTCTTTTATTTGCCTGAACAAATACCTTGTCTCCTGTTTTGAAAAATCTTCTTTTTCGCAGCCGGTTGAAATATTGGAGTTTAGTTTGTTGGGTAACTCGTAATCTAGCTTCCACCTCGCCTCTCATTACCTAGGAAATAGAATGAAGTATGTCGACAGGTCTCTGATTAGTAACAGAGTGGATATAGGGGAGCTAACAAAACTAGCTCCCCTATATCTGAGGAATAGTCCGCTGCTTTGAGACATCTTGAAATCTCCGTCAATGTACTGTGGAAGCGTTCCACCTGTCGATTAGATGTTCTGTGAAGGGGCGGAACTGCATGAACGCTAGCATCGAACTGATTTTGTAGTAGTGACCTTATAGTGTTAAAAGTCAGCGATTTTTCGTTGTCGCATACCACAGTACGTGTATCCTTAAAGACACTGGGGGTTTCCAGTAGGGGTCCTTTGAGGTCCACTATACTTCTGGATCTTATGGGTTTTACAATGGCAAACTTGGAGAACTTGTCCAGGCATGTGAGGAAGTGGTGACCTGCCGTGGAATAGATATCCAGATGCAAAAATTCGACCGGATGCGTGGGAATAGGGGTTTTTCCTATTTGGGTTCGCGTGGGTGTCGATTGTATTTTCCTTCCTGACATATGCAGTATGCAGGTGCCATCTGCTTGAATTGTTTACGGACACCGGGGAAATATGTCATCCGCAACACCCGACGTGTAGTTTCATTCGGCGAACGATGGGCTCTGTTGTGCTCTCTGGCTAGGATTTCTTGTTGCTCGCTTGGGTTGGTGATATCCTTTATGTAACTCGATCGCAATATATTGCATTCACAACATTGACGTTAAAAGGACTCGTTCAACAGCTGGGGCAAGTCCGAAGGTGAGGCATAAGTTAGGACATGCCTGAGCTGTTTCTGGAATACTATGGAGGAAGTTTCCTTCGACTTCTCTCCAGCTTGGAGGATAGGCTGATTTCTGAAGCAATTGACGGGGTTATCGACAGTCAGTTTAGGTGATCCCAGCACTGCTATTGGTTTCACATTACTTAGGTTTCTTCATTATTGCATTTATGTGCTGTCGTGAAAGCGCGTCCGCGACAATGTTGAGTCTTCCTGGCTTGTAATGGAACTTCGGGGCGAACTCCTCAATGAAGGTTCGCCATCGTCTCATCTTTGAGTTAACATTTCTTTCCGAGAGATCGAAGGTGTTAATGTGCATATATTGTGATTCTATACTTTTTGCATTTTGTTTAAAACTGCAAATTTGATTTCTGTTCAATTTATTCTTTGCGTCAATAACAGTAGTTCGTTGCACTTTGCATAACAACAGTTTAAATTCTCTTGCATATTAAGCAGACGGAAATTCGACACGTTTGTTGGTTGTTTTTAGTCTCATGATAATATGCTATTCTAGCAAATATGTTGTGCAACTTGCATCGAACTACAGAATTGCTGATCATTTGTATTATTTGTATTATATTGTATTGCTATGGATTTTGACATGTTAATTTTGTATAAAAACGCATGCAATAATTTAATAAAATCCGTTCAAAATGAGAACTCAAAAAGAACAATTATTGAATTATCATTTCTTCGTGGTTTTCTAACTTCAATTTTGTTTCGTCGAGAATCTTCAGTTCAAGTACTGAAAATTCATAACAATAAATTCAGATTAAAATCTTGAATTAAAATTTAATCATCGTGAATTCCCAGTTCAAGTACTGGAAATTCAAAACATAAATTCAAAGCAAATTTTGAATTAACAAAAGGTAAGGGGTTGAGAGTCTGCAAAAACATTTAGGTCCTTGGAGGAGCAAAGCATGTGCTGACCTCACACGCCGAAAGGCGTCTAATGCATCCGCGTCGAGGACAATCGAAGTGTTTTTAGATTTTTATGCTACTATATGACCATTCTTCCCCCTCAGATACTCGTTTATGGTTAGTGGCTTCTAAGGAAATTTCCGTTTGATTGTTGCCGCTGGTATGCTCTACTTCTTCATTTTCGTCTATGCTGGAATCTCTGTAATTCATCCCTTGACACTCCTGAAAGAGCAGCGTTTCCATTCCCCGCGCATGTCTGAGGGTTCCCACGTCTAAGTTGACACAAGCCGAGACGTCCGTTAGCAGATCAAACCCGATTATAGCGTCAAAGGTGTTTAGAGTGGGAAGTATGTAAAAGGTAGATGTCCTTCTCAGCATATTGATTCCACATTTCCTAGTGACATGCACACTCCCCACCACAGTTTTGACCTTAACTGGTTTGATTATTGGATTTATTCCCCGTAGGCCAGGGATATTCCTAATGTAATTCTTGGCAGAGCCGGTGTACACCAAGAACTTTAAACGCTGTGATGCTAGAGTCATTTGAAGGAATGGGAGAAGTGGCCTCCCCTCCTTAAAAAATTCACCTCAGCGAAAGTTGTTTCTCCCTCAACATCGGCACCGGCGTCCCCCCGTCTGTAGTTTCGGTTGCGACGACGATCTTCACTCCGGCGGCTTCTATTGTCCCAGCCACCAGGAGAAGAATCAATTAACTTAGTTTCCAGGTAATTGACTCTTGGGTGTTTCCAATCGTGTGAAGGTGGTTGCGACGAAGGTGGCCTTTTTGTAGCTAGTTCCCTCACTTGAAATTGCTGGCCTTCCGAGTATCATTTCTGCATATGTGGAGCGCTGGTAGAAGCTCCAAACCGGTTTGCATTACAGGGATTTCGTGGAGGAGCGTCTATGGCGGGTATCGTAGACGGATTGTCCCATCGGGGTGGAGTTCTCGGCTGTGCGATGATTCCAGTTCCTTGTCGACCAATGGCAAGTCGAGCTGAGTCGGGCTGATACATCCTTATAGGCTGCTGGTTGATGCTATAATTGAAGGAGGGGTGAATTCGCTGGGCCCCCGGCGCTTCCATGTCTGGTCTACATGGTCTCTGGCTTTGTTTACTTCTAGCTCCAGGATCAGAGCGAGGGCTACCGACATATCCGGGGGACTAGCAAAAAGAACCGCTGAATTCATTGGCTCGTTGTGCTCCGAAATGAACATGCTCCTAGCCAGGTTCCTGTGCTCTCCATTCAGGATTTGGTTCAGTGATGCGTCACCAGAATTGCTCGAGTCATACTGGTTGGTTAGAATGGTGAACCATTTTTGAATCTCGTCATAATAGTGAGAGACAGACCATCCCCTTTGCCTGAGCCTCCGCATTTCTTGTTGAAGCGCATATGGGAATCTTCTGTGTGCGTATTTTAAGACTAAACGAGCCAGAATTGCGTCAAGGTTAGTAGGCATATTGAAGGATGTTAGGGGAGGATCGGCCTCTCCCATTGCTTTGCTCCTGGTCAAGCGGGCGGTCTAATAATGGCGAGGAATTCCATATGAATCTGTGAAAAGTGAATAAACGCTTGTGACAGCATTCCGCCAGGAAGCGTACTGCGATCTACTTCCACCAAACTCGCGAAGGGCTCGAATGAGCACGAATGTATCAACCCCTTCACCCTCTCGATCGAACGCAACATCGCTATAAACTGTGGGAGGTACTGCCGGTTGTATGCAAGGATCTGCAGTTCTTTCCGGAGTTCGCATATCTCGTTGCGACTCTCAGTAAATCGTCGGTTGCTTTCTTCAGTCAAAGAGGAAAGGCGGTGTTGATCATAGCCTCAAATATAGCCAAATCTCCGTGGGGTTGGTGCGCTGCTTCGTTGTGCGCCATACTACAGTCTAGAAGCGCACTCTACTTTGCGATGAACGGAACTAGAGACCTGACTGAACGTGGCCTGTGCTGGTCTTCCCTTGTTACAGCGGAAGTCCTTGGTGTGGTGAGCCGTGTACCGTCTTTTTCGGATGCTCTCTACGTCACCAAGAATGTGCTAGAACGTATGGTTGGGCTGTGCACCGCCTTTTTCGGTTGCACCGTGTTTAATTACAAACCTTGCGAATGGTCAATACGCAGCAAACCGCCTTTTTCAGTAGCGCTAAAAATTGAATTATATTTATTATTAATTATAAAAATTTATTTGATGTTTTTTCTTTTATTTTTATTTATTTGTGATAAAAACTGGAGGGTCCCGTAGGAGTCGCAGATTTTAACACAATATACCCCATGTGTATGTTCCAAAAACTGGAGTCAATTAAAAGATGCGAGCTCTCGTACTTGGGTTCTTTTTATACGTTTTCGCCGCCGAAAATCGCATGGTGACTGCGCTTCGAGGCGGCATTGCGCGACAGCGTTTCACGGATGGGCTTGGCGACACCGACATACAACACATGTCTCGCCAATTCCTCCGGCACCGAGAACCATCGCCGTCTACCGTATCTACGCGTAGCGGTTGTGCCGCGTATTTTGTACAATGCTTTGTACTGCTGCGCAAGCGCATGGCGCCAACACTCTTTCCGTGTGTTTTCTCGCGTACCGAGAACCAGCACCGTCTATCGTTCCCCTGCGCAGCGGATGGCAGCGGACGCTGTGGCAGCGTATTTCGTACAATGCTCTCCGTCTTGTGTTTTCTCACGCACCGAGAACCAGCACCGTCTACCGTGCCCCTGCGCAGCGGATGGCAGCAGACGCTGTTGCAGCGTATTTCGTACAATTCTTTGTACTGCTGCGCAAGGGCACGGCGCCAACGACATGCAACTCGTATGTTGCTAGCTTGTACAGTGGCTATTAATGGGTTAAGTGTGTAAATAGCAATAATTAAACAAAGTTAAGTATTTTAATTTAACCAGCGATTGTTTGATTACTACACGATCCAGTGGTACAAATCCGAGTATAGAGAGTTAGAGTAAATTGTCAGGAGGGCAATTTCGTAACAATATTATATGTTGTTACTGTTATAAGAAGTTGGTTTATTAGAGGAATCTTAAGAGTGGATTGTAGATTTTCTATTTCAGGACATTTGTAAATGAAATATTGTATGAATGCTGGTCCTGGTATGGCAGTGGAGTTTAATTAGCTTGAATGTGACTATGTTCACGATGTAATAAATATCGTGTTTATTAGTGTAGTTGATTAGTGCTGATCTTGCTGCGAGTTTGGGTGCTTCGTCAACAGCAGTGTTTTGCATTATTCCAACCCGTTCTGATATACTAACCCCAAGAAAATATGCTGACGGAAATTTTAGAAGCTGTAAAAAACCCGGGTATTAAAAATATCGCGAGTTTATTGATTACACTCGAAGCTCGAGCGAATTTTTCTAGGGTCGGCTGTAGTTTACCAATGGACCCAAATTATCTTTTAAAATATATTTAAGCATTTATTCTCTTTGTAAATATATAAATGTCAAGTATTGAAATTTAAAAGAAAAGTTTAAAAGATTTTGTAGAAAAAATTAGTTTATATTTGAGTGATCCTATGCAATTGCGCTTGTGTATGGGGAAAACTGTAATTTCAACGTTTAAAGCGAGTTACGCTAATAGCGAGAAATTAAACAAGTTCGCAGGTGAATGCCAAGTTTATTTCGAAAAATTTCTCATCCAAGCATTCGGTATTTTATATCAAAAAGTATGCTTACGTTCTACCAACAAAAAAAACTAAAAATTACATTTTTCCTTAGATCTGAACAGTTAACACAATCAATGTTATTACGTTTTACGCAGTCAAGGCTGCCATCACCAAGGAACTAAATTCTCGAACGTCTTACTCTGCAACCACGTCTACTCCCAGGGAAACGTTCGGTAGGGGCTCAAACAGTTCGAGTTATACAGTTTCGCATTTACCGAAATTGGAGTTGCTACGCTTCAACGGGGTAATTACTGATTGACCAGATTGTTGCTCGTTATTCCGGACCATAATTGACGATCATCCAAACTTAAAGGGGGTTGAAAATTTTCAGCATCTGAAGTCCTGCTTGAGTTGGACAGCATTGGATGCCATCCGGTCACTGGAGATAAATGATCAGAACTATTCAAATGCGGTAACATTATTAAAGGGTAGATTTGATATTAGATTCAATTTCAGGCACACATAAAGGAGATTTTCAACGCAAGGGCCATTCGCAATTGTGCGACAAATTTAAATCCCATCTTCGAGCGATGAACTCTATTGCCGGTCGCGACAAGCTACTAGACAACTTATTAACACACTTAGTAAACAGCATGGTCGACTCAGAAACCAGGATGAAGTGGGAGGAAGCCGCTCCGTCACATGATATATACCGTCCTGGGAATTCATGCTGGAGTTCCTGGAAAAAAGATGCCGAATGATGGAAAATATAAGTTCAGTCTTGGTAAGCCAAGGAAACAGGTGGGTGATAAAGGACAATCTATTTACATGCATTTGTCACCATTCAATCGAATCGACTTTGCACATTTTTCGATGTAAGGGAGCATGCAATTAGTTCCTGTCCGCTTTTTCGAAATTTATCTCCCACATTGCGTTTTAAAAAAGCCAAAAGGCTACAGCTCTGCATTAATTGGTTAAAGCGTGGGCATATTATAAAAAATTGCAAATCTGTCTGTTGCAAGCAGTGCTAATCTAACCATCATACACTATTACATTTTGATCGCATTGTTTCGCCCGAATCTGCTGCTGTAATATCAAATTGTTCTAACCTTTCTTCTCCTGCCCACAATTCACAGTCAGCCCTGGTGTCAACTTCACTTCTGAATTCTCAGCTTTCCACATCAAACGCCATGCCTGAAGATTTTTTTTTCCCGCTACTGCAATTGTATTTTTGAAACCAAGAACAGGAAACCCGATTCCATTCAGAGTAATCCTTGATTCGGCGTCACAATTACATTTTATAACAAATCGTGCCACCAGTCAGCTACAACTCAAAACAACCAAATCAAAAACCCTTGTGTCTGGAATTGGAGAAAGGGATTTTGTGGGCGACGAAACTGTTGACATCTGTATTCAGTCTTATCATACTCAATCACAGCCGTTGCCACTCCTTCCATCACCGACCACCAACCCAATATCTCTTTAAATGCAACATCTTGGAATATCCCTTCAAACATTACTCTTGCCGACCCAACATTCTCCAAATCTCAGCGTGTGGACATTTTGATTGGAGTCGGACTCTTTTTTGATTTGATGTGCGTCGGCCAAATCCGATTGAGCCCAACCTTTCCACTCCTTCAGAAAACAAAGTTAGGCTGGATTGTATGTGGTGGCAGACAACTTTCCACTAGTACAATTGTATCTTTAGCAGTCGTCGATAAAGGTGCTGCAGAAAACGATTCTGATGGCTCTTTAAAGGAGTTTTTGGGAGGTAGAGCATTTTGTTGAGACTGAGCATAAGGCTACTAATGAAAGCTCTCAGTGCGAATTGCACTTCAAAAACAATGTTGAACGTTTAAGTTCTGGAGATTACTCTGTACTCCTTCCCACAAAACATAGCATTGACCTCCTTGGTGAATCATATCAGCAAGCATTATAGCGCTTTAAGTCTTTAGAAAGAAAGCTTCTTCGAAACACTGAATTACGAATTCAATACTCATCATTTATTAAGGAGTACAGAGATTTAAATCACATGTCACTTGCCGACGATTGTTATTCTGGCACTCCAACGTATTTTTTGCCTCGTCATTGCGTTTTTAAGGTAGACTGCACAACAACAAAATTGCGAGCTGTGTTTGACGCGTCGGCATCAACTTCCACTGGCAATTCGCTTAACGATTTGCTGATGGCTGGACCTACAATCCAGCCAAATCTTTTCAATATTCTACTACGCTTCCGAACCTCTAACAGATCGCTCTAATTGGAGACATATGCAAAATATAAAGGTGCGTGTGAATGCTGACTATCCTGACAATTTTCTTAAATGTATTTTATGGCGAGATTCTCCAGAGGAAAATATAGAAATATATACTCCAGATACGGTCACATACGGTACCAAACCGACGGTATTTTTGTCTATTCGTACAATGCATCAAATAAGTTATGATGAAGAGCGAGTTCTGTCAATCGGTGCAGAGATTTTTATGTTGACGACCTCATTTCAGGAGGGAATTCTGTAGACGAAGTCGCGGAGATTATGCGTCAAACGATTGAGCTCCTTAAAAAAGGAAAATTTTAAATTAAGAAAATGGTTTTTTTTTTTTATTTCTTCCTCTATATATTACAATCTATAACAATAATATTAAGTAATATTTTGTGCAGGTTTGGATTTAATATGCTCTTTTTGCCAATGCCAAGAGAACTTCTTTTATTTATTTGTTTATTAAATTTTCTCTATTTATCCATCATTTTATTTATGTTTATAATTAATTATTTATTTTGTTATTGTTATGTATATATTTTTTAAACCTTCCTGTAAGTTCTGCAGGGGTAATTCGCTTCAATCTTCTTGGAGTTGCACCCTCCGTGTCTGCTGCACTACGCAGTTCCAGGTTTTGATGGCCTCTCAGTCGGTGTATATGTTTGGTGCTGCATTTTGTGATTGTGTTCTTGATGTCTTCAATGTGTAGGTCACGGTGTATAACCTCGTTCGGGATATACCATTCAGCATTTGTATATTTATATATAGTGTTCGTAGTATTCTTGACTGCATTCGTTGTATAAAACTTAAGTTTGATTTGCTAGCTGTGCCCCATATCTCGATTCCATATTTCCAGATAGGCGCTATTATTGTCTTGTATATTATTAGTTTGTTGTAGAGAGATAGCCTAGATGCTCGTCCAAGTAGCCAGCTTAACTGTCGGTACTCATTTTTTGCATAGTTTCGCTTGTTAAGGATGTGCTGCTTCCAAGTCAATTTTTCGTCTATGGTTATTCCAAGATATTTTGCAGCAGAGTGAGTTTTTATTTTTTTGCCCTTTATAGCAAGACTCTATTTTGTCGATTTTCTGTTTGTATATACAACTTGTACAGTTTTGTTTTTATTTAACTCTATTCCCCATAAGTCACACCATGCTACTACATTGTCCAATATTTGTTGGATTGCATTTATTGCCTTTTTTTCGTCATTGTGTGATGCCATTAAAACTGTGTCGTCTGCGAATGTTGCTATCATCGCATTGCTTTTCGTTGGAATTGGTACATCTGCTGTGAATATTAAGTATAGTAGAGGTCCTAATACGCTGCCTTGTGGTACTCCAGCTGTCATTGGTAGGATGTCTGAGCAGTCCTCGTCATATTTTATGTAGAATTGTCGTTCGCTTATATAGCTCTTTAAAATGTCATAATAATTTTGTGGAAATATTCGCTTAAGTTTATATAGAATTCCTTTGTGCCACACCTTGTCGAATGCTTTTGCAATGTCCAAGTATACAGCTACGCAGTACTTTTTGTTGTCTATACTTTCAAGGATTTTGTTTACAACCCTGTGGACCTGTTGCACAGTTGAGTGTTGTCCTCTAAATCCAAACTGATGGCTGGGTATTAAATTTTTTGTTAAGATTGGCTCTAATCTGTCCTGTAGTATCCTTTCAAATACTTTCGATAGTATTGGCAATAGACTGATAGGTCGGTAAGAAGTTGTTTTGGTAGTATCTTTTCCTGGCTTGCTGATGGCTGTTATCTGTGCAACTTTCCATAAGCGTGAGAAACACTTAGTTTCTAGCATGCAGTTAAATATATTTCGGATATATATTATAGCTATATCAGGCATTTCTTTTAACATTTTCCCGCTAATCAGATCATATCCTGGCGCCTTTTTGTCTTTTAATTTTTTAATTTTGTTTTTGATTTCTGCTACTGATGTCTTTTTTGTTTTGGATTGCGGGATATTTATTACATTGTCAAGATGAGTAGTTTGATTGTCCATTTCGCTTGTAAATATTTCAATGAAATGTTTGGCCAGTGTGTTGGCTTTGTCTTTACTTGTTTTCGCCCATGTACCGGTTTGTGTTTTGATAGGAGGTTTGTGTATTATTGCACCAGTGAGTTTTTTCGTAGCCTTCCAAAGAGAGTAATTTGTTGATGTGGTCGTTCCCAAGTTCAGCATATGTTTTTCTAGTTCCTTTTCTCTGTTTTTCTGAAGTAAAATTTTTAATTCATTTGTTGCCTTGTTTAGGTTGGGTTTATCTTCCGGATTCCTAGTGATTTGCCATGTTTTCCGGAGCCTCCTTTTCCATTTAATTTTTCCCTTGATGAATGGTGGTGCAGTGTCCGTATTTGCTAACGTTAGCTTTGGTGTTGAAGCTGTGATTGCTTCGATGATGATATCATTGAAATATGCGATTGCGGAATCGATTTCATTTTTTGTTTTTAATCGTATATCTATTTTTAGTTGTTTTTCCAGTGTTAGACGAAAATTATTCCAGTCAGTTTTATTGTTATAAATGCCTGAGAAAAGTCTTGTCTCTATTAATCCTAGTAATGTCATTAGGATTGGGGAGTGGTCTGAGGATAATTCTAAACATGATTTAATAGTCAGCTGTTTATGAAGAATATTTTTTGTGATGCAGAAAGAAGTCTATTAAATCTGGTTGTTTTTTTTGTATCTGTTAGCCAATATGTTGTTCACTAGTGATAATGAATCGACCATTACTATATCGTATAGCTTTAAGTAACTCGCGTCCTTTTGCGTTTCTCAACCTTGATCCCCATAAAACATTTTTAGCGTTATAGTCACCTCCGGCTAAATAGCGATTCCCCAGTTTTTTTAAATAGTCTAGATATTGTTCTTTTGTGTTGTTATATTTTGGTGGACAATAGACAGCAGATACTACGATTTGTCCTTTCGAGTCTTTTAGTGCTATTGTGGTTGCTTGAAGGTTTTCTTTTTTATATGCGTCAAGTTCAATGTAATTCATATTTTTTTTTATAATGATCGCCGTTCCACCATGAGATTTGTTGTCAGGATGATTTATGTAATGGATGGCAAAGTTAGGGAATATAACATATGTTTTGTCTGTAGCATGTGTTTCTGAGATTAACATCACATCAATTGAGTTATTTATTAAGAAAGTCTACAGTTCTAGTTCATGGCGCGACAGTCCATTCGCATTCCATATTGCCAAATTTATGTTATTTACTGCGTTCATCTATTTTGCATAGAAGCATAGTTAGTGTGTTTATCATACTGTTCATTTGATTTATGAGTTGTTTCATCATTGTGTTTAATTCGGGTAGATCGTCATTGTTTGATATTATTTCATATGTGCTGTTGCTTTTCATTTGATTTGGCTCCTGTGATATTGTTTCCATTTGTGCAGCTTGAGCGTATGAAATATCAGAGATGATTTTCTTGCCATTTATTTTTGTATGTGATTGTTTTGGTTTGTTTCAATATTGATTTGTTCATTTGTTTCTTTCTAGCGAAGTGTAGGGAATCTCTGGACTTGTAGAGCTTTATATATCGCACATCTTCTGTAGTTTGCCGTGTGGCTTTCACCGCAATGTACGCATTTAATATTTACTCTATCAGCGTCGATTTTAATTGTGCACATGTTTGTCTTGTTCCAGCACATTTGACACACCCTGGTCTATCTGGAAGTAGTTCTTTGTGTGGCCGTACTTTTGGTAATTTGTGCATTGGGGAATTGTTCTCTTTTGTCGGGGCGGCTCTAAGCTAATTTTGCAGTGTAGGAGGTGAGTAATGTCGTATATGCCTTTATTGTTATCTTTTATTTTCAATTCAATTGAAAATAGTGAAAGTGGTTGTTTTATTTTGGCACCATTCGCTATTTGGATGTTAAGGATGTTTGTCACTGGATGTTCGGCTAATTCGCTTTTAATGTCTTCTGTGTCAGTTGAATGGTGCATATTTCGTAATACTACTCTAACGCCTCGCTCATCTTTTGGTCGAAATTTGTAATACTTTGTCCCTTTTTGCTTTAATAATTCAATTATTTTTGTGTAGTGTATGGATTCTTTTGGTTGAATTGTTATTTTGTTCTTGCTTGGAATTTTCATTTCGTACAATATATTTGGCATGGAATTTAGTGCTTCAGATAAGGCTTTTATATTTTCAACATTCTGAACATATATAGGAGGCGGTTTTTGTAAACGTTGCGCAATTGGTTTTTGTATATTAATGTTCGCATTTGTCCCACTGTAGTTTTGTTCTTCACTGTTGTCTTGAGAGTCCGTTTTGTCATTTACTGCCAACAGTTCGAATTTGTTTGTTGTGTTTGGAGTGATAGGCTTGCTCAGCCAATATTTTTGGAGTGAAGTTTGTGTTGTGTTGAACATTTTATTTTTCGGTCTTTTGTTACTAGTATTTTGTTCCTTTAACTTGTTTGGCGATTGTTTTTCGCGGTTTCCTTATGTGTTTTTATTTTCGGTAATTATATTAGGGGTTTTAATATTTATGTTTTGTACTTGCGTGTTTGTTGTTGCTGGTGTAATTGGTGTTGTTCTGATTGCCATTATTGGTGAGTTGCAGCTAAAAATCTTTCCTGCCGTAGTTACCGGTGTTATAGTTGTGGTAGAGGAGCTTTCAGTTGCTATTGTGATTGCTGAAGTAGTAACAGGTGGATGAAATTCTATAGTGGGAGTCGCGCATTGGACACTCCAAGATAGGGAATTGCTGGCACCTAGTAGAGCGGGAGAGCAAGATCTTGCTCTGCTCTCTGTCATTTCGACCGGCAATTTGGAGTCGCCGTTTTTTCGTCTGAGACGAAAGAGAAATATGCGTTTCTTTTTGTTGTTGTTTTTTGTTTAGGTGTTTCAGTGATTATAAATTTGTGATTTGTTTTTATTTAATTTTATTGTAAAAGACGTGTCCCAGTAAATGACCGGTAGATTCGTTCGAGTCGATCACTGCACTATTGCACTTTTTCTTTACAACTTAAGTTACTTTAACTTAATAAATTTGTATTGGAGAATTAATTTTTGCGGAGCGAGCTTAAACACGTCTGCACTGTTCGAAAGTAAACGAACTTTTTTTTCTAACAATTTGTTTTGGTGTTCTAACAATTTTAAAGTGCTAAACCAAGTTCCAGAAGAAGACAAAGAAAAATATTTGAGATTTAGTGATATTTCTTTTTTGTTTTCATTCACGCCACACCCACTTCTGGGTAAAGTGACAAAACAATCGGTATTGTCCACAATTGTCCGATTTTATGACCCATTAGGATTGACTGTTCCTGTCATCACAAAGGCCAAAATATTGCATCAGCAACTATGGAAGGATAATGTTGACTGGTACGAGAGCTTACCCCAGATATTTTATTCAGCTTGGGTTATTGGAAGAATGTAAAATAGAAGAGAGTTCCAAATTTCGTCGCTTTTGTTGCCATGCTTGAAGATGGAAGTTCATGCATTTCGTGCTGCAAGCCTGTCGGCATATGGCGTGTGCATTTACATTCGATTCCAAAATAAGAATTGAATAGAAGGCGAGTTTCGCCGTTAAAAACCCTGACAGTCCTAAAACTAGAGTTATCTGCAGCTATGCTCCTATCGGAACTTGATTTTCATTGCTGGTCAGATTCCATGGTGGTACTATCATGGTTACAAAATGAACCGTCAAATTTAACAGTAATCGTTCCAAATCGAGTACATAATATTCAAATTCTCACCGCAGGAATGAAATGGCATTTTGTACCAACATTAATGAATCCTGCAGAAATCCTGTCAAGGGGATCCACACAACGTGAATTATTAAAATCTAAGCTTTGAAAGCATGGCCCTCCTTTTCTTGAAGGCGATCGAGATACGCGGCCAGCTTCCCCCGGTTATGTTAAGGAACTACCCGAGAAGAATATTTTTTATTTACTAAAATGCAAATTTGTTAACTCCTTTGGAAAGTTGCAACGGGTATTCGGCTATATTTACAAATTTATTTCGCGAGGCAACGATCGAAGGTTAAGGATGTCCATCAAGGCACATATTTATTGATTCGAATGGTGCAACAAAGTCACTTCCCAGATTACAAAATACTCAAAATCTGGTAGTCACGTAGCATCATCTAGCAAAATCTGCTGCCCCGCCCCATTTTTAGACAACTTTGGCTTAATTCAAGTGGGAGGAGGCCTCCAGCATTCAACTCTGGACTTTGAATAGAAGCATCTAATTATGTTCCCCCAAGGGCATCCTGTTACAAATTCGGTAATAGAATTCTTTCATTGCAAATTATTGCATACCGGGACGCAGGCATCATTAGCCGCAATTCGTCTACAAGATTGGCCAGTAGGTGGTCGCAAGGCCGTAAGCCACATCATTAATAAAAGCATCAGGTGCTTGCACGTACGGCGTAGGCAAACAGAGCACATCATGAGAGATTTATCGGAAGGGAGAGTAAACTCTAACAGAGCACATCATGTGAGATTTATCGGAAGGAAGAGTAAAGGCAAACAGAGCCTTTCTAGTGACTGGTACGGATTTTTGTGGACCATTCTACCGTTCTGAAGTTCAGAATAGGCCACCAATAAAATGTTACGTCTGCCTATTTATTTGCTTCTCTACAAAGGCTGTCCACTTGGAACTGGTAAAGAATTTGTCTACACCAGCCTTCTTGGCAGATCTACCCCGTTTTACATGCATTCGAGGAAAACCGAAAACCATTTGGTGAGACAACGCTGGTGAATTGGCTTCTCTAAAAAGGTTGTTTTTCAATGAGACACACTTAAGGGCAGTTGAGCAGCAATGCCTCTGCGATAGAATTGATTGGAAATACATACCACCTAGATCTCCACACAGGGCTATTAAAGCCGATAAGTTTCATTTTTATCGAGCAGTCGGTTCAAACATTCTAGATTTCGAAGAGCTCCGCACCCTTGTGTATCAAATATCCGCAATTATAAATGCACGTCCTCTTTGTCCCATTTCAGAAAATCCAGATGATTTAGACGTACTAACTTCTGCCCATTCTCTTATTGGCTTCACCGCTATGATAGAACCGGATGTCAGTCCATTGAATTTCAATCGATTAAATCGTTGGCAACGCGTTTGCTATATGCAGCAACAATTTTGGAGAAAATGGAGTTCGGAGTACTTAACTCTTCTGCAGCAAAGAACCAAATGGCAACACGCTTCAGCAAATCTACACGTGGGAGCTCTTGTTTTGATAAAGGACGAAAATATTCCACCTTTAAAGTGGCAAATGGCAAGAGTAACGAAAATAATTAAGGGTGATGACAATGTTGCTCGCGTGATGGTTCGAGCTGTGATCAAACTATGCAACCTTCCTACAGATCCTGGCAATGTGAAAGCGTGACCCTTCCAACGAGGAGAGGTTGGTCGCAGCAGTATTACATATAATTTTAAATTACAAGTGTAGCGAATACACAAAATTGTGGTACCGATGATATCCAAGCTTTGTGTTGAAATTCCGAACAAATGGTATAAGCACGTGGACAAAGTACAACAATATATCAACAGCAGCCCACATCGCATTACAAAATTGTCGCCTTTCAAGATATTAACGGGTTTAGAAATGTGAATCCCAGGAATACCAGAATTTGAAGATTTTTTAAATAAAGCTGCAATAGACGAACTAAATGATGAACGCAAAGAAGTCAGAAACTAGGCTCAAGAAAACATATTCAGAATTCAGCAAGATAATCGCAGAACATTCAACACAAAACGTAAAAAAGAGACAGATTATAAAGTGAACCAGCTAGTAGCCATTAAGCGAACGCAGCTCGGATCGGGACTAAAGTTGAACCCGAAATTCTTTGGACCATACTGAATAGAGAAGAAAATGAACCACGGGGGATACGAAGTTGTCAAAGTCAGTGATCATGAAGGCCCAGGACGTACTACTATCACCTCCGAGTTTATGAAAATACGGGTGCCTGCATTCGAGCCGAATGAGAACACAGGATGGCCGAATGTGGTAACCTGACATACGGATGTCTGATAGACTGACGAACAAACACGTGGCAACTACAGGATGTATGACAAGAAGTGGAGAAAAATACTAAAAGATTGGACGAAAGTTAGAATATGACCGAAGTCGCGAGACAGAATATACAAAATAAGCAGTCAGTCGTTTTCTTGTCGTTACTGCGGATTGTTCATTTCTTCAAGCCATTAAACCATAAGAGAACTCATGTGAAACTAACATTTATACTTTGAACATATAAGTCCTATTATACTCGTATACTAATATGTGATTAAAATAAATGAAATGAAATAGAAGTGTAAATTTTGCGTTTTATCTAATTCGGATTCCTGCAATTGGTGTCAGCAGTGGGATACAACCCGCCGCAGTGTCAACAATAAGCGACAAAGAAAAATTAATGAAAAGAAAATAAAGTAAAGTGTTGCAGTGAAAATATGAAACATCTTTTGTGGTGATGTACCAAAGCAGACAAGAAGCTAAAACGTTCACTCGAACAGTTACATCTTGCGGAACAACAACAACGTATGAACAAAAGACCGCAACGAGAGGTTAAAATTTGAAGGAGAAAACGCAGAAACAAACAAATCAACTTGTTTAACGATTATTGAAGAATATCGAAAGACGTTGAGGACAATAGCAACAATACAGCAGTGGAAAGCTTTAGCGGAAACTTCATGCAGAGCACCATGGGAAGTTGGGAGCAGAAATCGTGAGAGGCGGAGTGAAGAAAGTGAAGTAGTGCTGGTGCTGTAAATCATATGAGTTGATATTTTGATGAAAGGCTTATTATATTGATATCTTGTTTGAGTAATAAAGTGACCATGTCATCAGTTTTCTTATATCTGTTATACGCATAATATGTATAAATCTTTGCGACAATAATCTTCATTTCTTTCAGTTCAATAATAAGAGTGACCATAAATTAATTTGTGTTACTTTTGAGATAATTTAAATTAAAACTAGTTTATTATGTTATGTTCAGTTTAGAGAAACATTTCAAATTAACAATTTAATAAAATTCTCAGCTTCAAACATGATTCTGAAATTAATTTAAAATCAATTAACATAGTTTTAAAAGTATTTTTTTTTAAGTTTCGGAAAATAATTTATATCGGGTTTTTCAATAAGAGCGCTACAAAAGTTTTAAATAAAACAAAACCGGTTTTAGATATCAATGAAATTCTTTATTCCTGTGAAAGTACGTTCGATGCCATTATGTATGGAACTCGATTTCTTTTGCATGGCCACCACGGGCATGCTTGCAGAAGTCCAGACGCTGAACCCAATTTTCAACTGTTTTCAAGCATAAATCGGCCGATACTGCTGCAATTTCACGTTCGATATTCGTACGAAGTTCATCAATCGTCGCTGGCTTTTTGGCATAGACCATAGACTTGACGTAGCCCCACAGGAAATAATCTAACGGCGTCAAATCCCACGACCGTGGCGGCCAATCGACTCAGCCATTTCGTGAGATAACACGTTCACCAAACTTGGTTTGCAGTAAATTGATTGTGGCATTCGCTGTGTGGCTTATGGCGCCGTCCTGTTGGAACCACATGTCCTCCAAGTCCATATTATCCAATTGGGGCCAAAAATATTCGGTTATCATTGAACGGTAGCGATTCGGATTCAAAGTAATGTGCCGGTCTTGATCATCACGGAAGAAGTACGGCCCAATGACGCCGCCGGCCCATAAACCGCACCAAACCGTAATTTTTTCGGGATGCAATGATGACTCATGGAGTACGTGTGGATTGCTGTCTAACCAATAATGCATATTTTGCTTACTGACGAAGCCATTCAGCCAGAAATGAGCCTCATCATAAATTGGACGTAGCGCAATTAAAGTTGAGGCGACTGACTCCGAATTTCGGTAGTAAATTTTAATAATTTTGACTCGTTGTTGGCTCGTATATCTTTGCATAATGAAATGGCAAACCTTACTGAAGAGAAATGTCAAAAGAGCGGGAAAAAATATGGCGTAGTTTGCTGTCACTATCAATTTACTTTTGTAGCGTTTCTTTTGAAAAACTCTTTATTACCATAAAAAAACAGTGTTCAGTATATTGGCTATATTTTAAGCTGAAATATATATTATATATATATATATATATATATATATATATATATATATATATATATATATATATATATATATATATATATTTGTAATCAACATGGACAGCGAACAGTTTCTTGGATTGACAGTCGACAGATTAAAGGAGGAATTACGGAAATTTGAGATAAAACAGCTACCAATGAACGAGAGTGAGCAACCAAGACGACTCAAACGCCCCACACCAACGGATTAAGTAACTCGTAATTTCGGAAATACAAATTTAATGAAATTGTAAATTATTGTTACAAAAAACTTAATCATAAATATTGATTTATTGTTAACCAACTCTCCCATACTTAAGACTTTACTTAGTCATCTGACAGGTGTAAAATTTATAAGGAAAATAAAAATAAATTAAAAAATGAAAAAATAAATATGCTGGGGCGACATTAAAAATGCATATAAGTCTGGTAGCAAACCAAAAGGTCAAATATCCCTTATATTATCAAACTATTATTCAATTGCTTAAGAAATCCGCGAGAACATTTTATATATATTTATAAACTCAACTCCAATACCATATAAATTACTTTTGTAAGTAGCTTATGTTAAAATAAATATTTTTCAATAATTGAGTAACCAAAAAATGGAAGGTAGTATTAACTTTTTGGTACATATTCTGAAAGCTTGTACATTATTAAAGATGCATCCTGACGAATTAAGGAGTAAAATTTATGAAGCAAAATCTCAACGCAACGTAGGAAAAATTTCCTAAGTCCGAAGGAAATTGGGACTTTCCGTGACATGCCATTTTATTGTTCTGATAGAAACAAGACTCCCTAATCTATCAGATACAAAATGGAGTCTAACACAGCCATTAATAGTTCAATTGTGTATTCAGAAGAATCGATCATAATTATCAAACTCCAAGGAAAGATAATCAACTCTGTATATATATATTTAACATGAATATCTTAATAGAACCTACAAAGAGACCAGCGAGCAGACTTCCGTCCTAGAAGCTGAAGACCAGTTGTATTGACATCTTATTATCCGGGTTCAATAGAAGAAAGACATCAGTAGTACTTTTTGATTTTGCTGTTCAGTTCATGCCCTTTATAGATAAAGAATGCATAATGGGAATAATGGGTAGATCGAAATCAGATTACACAGCAAATTTAACAGTAGTCAAGGAAGCACAAATTATTAAGAAAATTCGGTATTCGGAAGAAAAGCTTGGCACAAGTCAGATAGGATAAATCAAAAAGAGACAAAATCTGCTCCGAAGGAAACATTAATAATAAGACAACAGCAGTTTCATTATCAGAAGCAGACTCAAAATCCAAACAAAAAAACTGGTCTAAATACCGAGCAACGTTCGAATAGTGGGTCGAACGCTCGCTAACGACGCAAGCAAAAATGCAACTTATCACTATCACTACTAATCACTACTGCGCATAAGTTTCATGATCAAAAAAAGCAATAAAGCTGGAAAAATGACTTTCAATTTAACAAAACTATTAATCTCTCTATCATAATAAAGCAAGCAATCATTTATTCCATTCGAGACCACACAGGATTCAAGCACATTCATTCTTTTGAAGACATGAGATTCCCAAGATGCACGATGTGTGGCCCAATCGCTCAATTTAGCAGGGAGATCGAAGTAGATTTACTTAGAAATGAAAAAAATGAAAATATAAAATGTGCATAACATTTATTCGTGAACTAGGTTCATATTTTAAAGAGGGAATATAATATTGGAACTCTTAATTTTAAATTCTAATTATATAAACTGAAATCCTCTCTGGTTCTTCAGCACTTTTTGTTATTCTTAAAACAAATTAATTTAAAAAAATAATAATAAAAATTATAAACAGTCGCTTGAATCGGCTTAATTGCTTAATTGCTTAATTTCTAGTAGCTTTACGGGAATGCACCTAAATTACCGTGTTCTGAATTCGAGAAAATAAGCGGATGGAACGCAACCTACAGAATGACCTTTCTAACAATACTATCAAACCCAAAGCCGAACTTCAGTTGAAATCTCAAAGAGTGCGTTATATTCTCTATCGGCCCTAAATGCTACTGAAAAAATCGGTAACAATGATCACTATACTGCACTAATAAATAACCCTGCGATCAGTGAACACGTTAAAATTTGTTTAACATCGATGGCCAACTTAAAATTATAGGCAATGAATTCTCATTCCAAGCTGCAAAACAAGCTCATTGTGCAGTTATAATAACTACTGAAAAACCGCTATAAAAATCATTTTAAAAAGCAATTAACTTTAAAGCACACGTTGATTTGGAACTGAAGAAACAGCTGCTCTAGATATATAAATAAAGAAAAACATAACATATGGGATTATCTTACTCAAACAGAGAGTAAGATACTAACAAACGTACTTTTATTTACCCGTCGATCTTCATTTACAACCCCAGATATCACATCCTGCTAGATAGCCCTCTTCTTGCCGGACAAAGAAGTTTCACATTCGGAAATATTAATCCACTTCCCTTGATTGAATAAAAATGTATTATTCCTAAACACCTGTTCCGCTTCAGGACAATCCACTCAACAATTGACCGAATCCATCGGACTACAAACAAAATTGAAAAAGCGTTGGAAGAAAAGAAAGTATGCTCTGCAATTTTTTTAGATGTATCGCAAGCATTTGATAAATTATGGCACGCTGGCCTTCTATACAAAATCAGAATGCTCCTACCATACGAATACTTTGAAATCCTTAAATCGTTCTTGAGTAATAGATACTTCAGAATAAAAGTTGATAATACCAGCTTTTCGAAACTACATGAAATCAAATCAGGGGTCCCGCAAGGAAGTGTGCTCGGCCCTTTGCTGTACCTAATCTTCACTAATGACCTACCAACTTCAAATAATGCAGTCACTGCAACGGTTGCAGACGATACTGGAATACTGGCAACAGCCAAAGCAAAGAAGACGTCCGCTGTTTTATTGCAAGCACAAATAAATAACGTCGTAAGATGGACTAAAAAATGGAAAATTAAACTAAACAACACTAAATCGGTCCACATAAACTTTACAAACAACAATACCCAATATATTCCTATCTATATCGATGATATACAGATCCCATCCTTGGGTATGACACTCGATGCTAAGCTTCGCTGGAAAGCACACATTAAAAAGAAAAGGGAAGAGTTGGACCTGAAATTTAACTCGATAAAATGGCTCATAGGACGTAAATTCATTCTATCACTTAAAAATAAAATTTGCACATAGAAGCAACTGTTGGAACAAGTGTGGTCATATGGCGTCCAACTCTGGCGCTGCGCTAGTCAGAACAACATAACTACCATTCAGCGATTTCAAACCAAAGTCTTGAGATGTATTACCAATGTACCCTGGTACATCAGAAATTGTCACCTCCACCGTGACCTTGAAGTCAGAACAGTGAAGGACGAACTAAAACGGTTTGCTGAAGCTCATGCAGTCAGACTAAGCTTTCATGTTAATGAAGAAGCATCTAACCTGCTAATTACAAATAGTATAGAACGCAGATTAAAACGCACTAAACCTAGTGACCTGATAAACCAAACCTAACATAATAGGTAGTGGTCAATAAATAAATGTCTAAAAGAATTGCTTGTTAGTTTTAAGATAACTAGTTGCAGTAATATACGCATTTTATAATATAAGAATTAATTTTACCTAAATAAATTTAAAAAAAAAAAATTGAAAAAATTTCCTTCCCCACCACTACATCTTTAATAAATCGATTCCTAAAAAAAATGCAATCTCCACCATAATAATAAGTTTTACAATATTTTATTTCCTTTACCTTTAAAAAAAAAAGGTAAAAAGGGTATACGAGGGGTACTATTTAAATTTAGGGAACTGGCAACACTAATGTCAATAGCTAAAATCTGGCAACACCATAATAAAGTTTGACATTTTTCAGCATAAACGTACTCACAACGTGTTGATGTACAAGTGCTATTTGTTTTGTTTACAGTGAGTTAAGGAAATCAATTTGGCCAAAAAATGGAAATTTCAAGAGAAGGTTTTCGTTGGATTATTTTTCACAACTTTCGACGTGGATTATCTCAACAAGAATGTGTCGATGAACTCAGTTCTTTGAATGGCGATAAAGCACCATCAAAAACCACAGTATATCGCTGGCATAGTGAATTCAATCGTGGTCGTAGTTCTGTCGCCGACGAACTCCGTGAAGGTCGTCCAAAATTGTTGCGGTTGTTGTGCCACAAAACATCGATGCAGTGCGTGAACTAATAATTCAAGATCGTCATGTGACATATCGTCAGATATAGGACACCTTGGGCATTACTTCCACTTCCATACATTCAATATTGCATGTACATTTGGCTGTAAAAAAGAATAGTTCGTCGTCAAAAAAATGCTCGTGTCAATTGGTGTAAGGAAATGATTAAAAAGTTCGACCATGGTGCTTCAAAAGACGTATATAAAATCGTGACAGGTGACGAATCATGGATATATGCGTATGAGCCGGAAACAAAACAACAATCGACTCTGTGGGTTTCCCTAGACGAGCTTAATCCAACAAAAGTTGTTCGTGGAAAAAGCACAGCGAAGCAAATGGTCGCCTGTTTCTTCGGCCGAATGGGTCATGTGGCCACTGTTCCGTTTGAGCAACGTAGGACGGTCAATTCTGAGCGGCACGCGACCATTTGTTTGCCGGAAGTCTTCGGAGAAGTTCGTAATACCAACCGCCAAAGACGAATCATTCTCCATCATGACAATGCGAGCTCTCACTCATCTCGTCAAACAGGTGAATTTTTGGGCAGTCAAACCATCGAATTGATGACTCATCCTCCGTACAGTCCTGACCCAATGACTTCTTCTTGTTCCCGAATATCAAAGGTAAACTGCGTGGTCAACGATTTACGAGCGCCGAAGAAGCAGTTGAAGCGTTCAAAAACCATGTTTTGGAGGTGTCTCAAGAGGAATGGAAAAACTGCTATGACAAATGGTTTGAACGAATGCAAAAGTGTATTGATCATCAAGGGGAATATTTTGAAAAGCAATAAAACCATTTTCATTTAAAAATGTTTGTTATTATTTGCTATTCCCGAAATATAAATAGTACCCCTCGTACTAATTTTGTGCTTTTGAGAAGCGTTGCAACTGCAACTACTAGACGGAGGCGAGTTACGTCCCAATTGCAACTCACTGCATATATCGAGACGCAATTCGACACCCACTCTTTTAGCTCATGCAGAATGCATTACGTCAACTTGAAGGTCGCATTTACTGGCTCAGCATATTTAACAGCTTGTCTGCTGGCCGAATGCAAGTGAAACAAATTGCAAAACTTAGCTTTAAGTTTAGTTTTAAAACCACATCAATGCAATAAAGATATACTCTTTCGAAAGACATCTTTATTGTTTTCTTTTAACCCTTAAGGGAAAAGAACATAACTCATGCAACATACATAGCTACCTAGCATTAATGTTAGAAATGAATATCAGCTGTACCAATTACTACAAATTTTCCTCTGGTAGTTTCCATCCACCGAATTTATTTACATGTTCTCTTACTTTATACAGCTAACCCTAACTTGTGTTTGAAGAATTAAGTAATATACATATACGAGTATGTTGGTATATTTTTCATGACTGATGTTCTCAACCATCCTAATTTTTTGTAAGAAGCCTCTCTTGTATACCCTTGCCAGAGAGTATAGTTCTCGTTGCGCTGCTTGATAAAATTTTCTGTGCCAGTATTAAACCACGGTTGGTTCGAGTGTTTGAAAAACTGGAGTTTGATTGGCACATGAGTTGAAAATGTGATTAGGTGTTACGTCTTTTAGGTTGTCTGTTCAAGCCATGGTCAGTCAGTTTTTATAAATTTATAAATATATAAAATTATTATAAATATATAACAGGATTGTTAGTATGTAAATAAGTAAAATCGTACCTTAGAAATATGAGGTTTTGTTTACTAAAAGTTCTGAAGAGTTACCTTTTTTGTTCCCCTTTCTACGGCCAACAGAACATTCGCAAATGGCACAGAATCCATTTAAATAAATTGAAATGCAATGAAAATTCACAAATATTTTGCATTTGAGTCGCTTTACTGGATTCGAAGCATCAAATTAAAACTTTGAACTTAGCCACAATTTTTTCGAGTCCGCTTGGAATCAGCGGACATTCCAATTTATAGTTTCTATACCATGGTTTCTGAGATAGAGCTGACAAACTCCATCCTATTTATTACCCAATTATAAATAATTATAAAAGATAAACAAAAGAAATCATGTATTGTGTTTTATTGCGGGACTGCTCTCCATTCAAAATATTTTGCATTCACTTTCACTGCATATTTTTTTTTATTTAGTTTTATTGTGATATTACTGAAAAACAAAATACGAAATTTAGTTTTCATTTGAATAATCTAAACTGTTGACTTATGAGTATGAGAAAGAAACAAATCATAACTTGCCCCTAGTAGTGCACCATAAGTTTCCTTTCCTATCTGAAGCATAACATTTCATACAAAATATCTTTGCTTTAATTCTCTAGAATGGAGGTCCAAATGAAAATTTGTTTTTTTAAATAATTTGATTGGACAAGAAACTTCGTACTTAATACTTATGTATGTACACTAGAGTGAACGGATCTCATAGAGGGGGGAAAATGTCGGAATTTCGTTCATCTGGACCCCACAAAATGATTCCCCTTTCCAGATATTGAGATAGCCGAAATTTGAGCTCGATTAAACGACGTTAACCCGTGCCGCTCGTCGCTCAAAGTTTGCAAAAATCCATATTTTTCTCAAAAAAGCTGACATTTGGAGCTATAACTCCAGAACGGTAAATAATAAAAACCCGTTTAATATCCCAAAAGAGAGCTAATTTTGTTCTTCAAAATTTATATTCAGTACATAATTGCTGTTATTTTAAGTCAAACCGAGTTACAACAGCCTTTAGCCCCAAAAACGTGACCTGGTACCAGTAGTAGCATACTTCGTATATTTTGTTATTAAGTGGTAAATTTTGATTTTTTTTTGTATATTGTTGAGTTAAAAGGAGAAATATAATAAAAAAACAAGTAATACTGATAAGTCTAATGTCATTTTTTATTTTTAAATATAAAAATCAGGTATATAATACATACAAAACAGACACAGAAAAGAAACAGACGTACTACTTACATGAGTTGATAATGTTACATAGTTATCTTATCTATTTTAGAGCTTTTGTTAAAGTAGTTTTTGAAACGTCAGGATATATTGCTCGGCATTTGCTTACAACTTGCAGGACATATTGCTTTTGGTCTTCATCTTTTGTCAGAAGGTTGTTGAAATCGGTTATTAATTTTACACCACGCTCAGCCATATCATTAACTACTTATAATTTTTTGACAATTTTCAATCCTTCTTGGAAGTCATTATTTTGAGGCCATGTGTTTGGATGTTGTCTTAGGAAATCTGTTTTTATATTTAATCGGTCAAAGAATGTAAACGTTTCTTTGGTAAAAATAACATTGGTCAATGTTACATTTTTTAAATTGCATTTCTGTAGTAAAAATTAAAGTTTTTCCAGTAAAATTTACATTAGTTCATATAAAACCAATACTAACCATAGTAAAATCAACAATAAAATCAAGTAAAAATCACAACTAAGCAGAGTAAAAATTATACGAAAAATGTTAAAATTAAATGAATTCATGTAAACTCCTAAAAAAAAGTTCCATAAAGTACCGCTACTTTAGAGAAAAAAAAAACATTCTTATTGTGTATTGTGTGCTAAACAAAGTAAGTGAAGTTTATTCTTAAAATTATGATAATGGCTGCGCTAACAACAATAATCAGAATATAGAAAGTGTAGAACAAGACCTTGTGCCTCTAAGAGATGCTTACAATATCGAGAGCGACGCAGACGGAAATTTCATTTTAAATATTCCAGTGGTTCAAAGTATAAATGAAAGTTCCCATTTAGACGGAAATTTCATTTTAAATATTCCGGTGGTTCAAAGTACAAATCAAAGTTCCCAATTAGATGAACTGTTGGAAACTTTTGACTTAAGTGAAGTAAAGCCTTATTTGACAAGTAAGTGTCTATTAATCTATTTGTGTTTATTTCTCTAACAAAAACTAAATTATTGCTTAGGAGCTGAAATTACATTTGAAAGCCTAAAATACTTATCAAAACAGGACATAAAGGAGGCTATACCACCTATTGGCCTTCGTGCTTGTTTCCGAGAAAAATTATTTATTTGGAGAAAAAGTGAGGTAAAGACGAAGAATTTTAAATAATGTATTTGTTTATTTTTGGCTAACTTTTCCCTAATTTTGCTACAGTATGGCAATGATGACGATACCTTGACTGTATCGATTGCCAATAAAGTAGCCTCTTGGTTTCAAGATCAACCTAATATTAGCACAACAAGCACTCCGACTTTATCCCTTTGCACATCAGATGGGAGTTTCAAGCTATCTAAGGTAAACTAAGAAATCATGGTTTGGATTTTTTGTAACCATTAATTGTTGTTATGTTTTTTAGAGCCTTAAACAGATTTTACAAGACAGCCTCAAAGGAAAATCCATTACAAGTTTCTATGAAAAATATTGTCAATTAACCGACTCGTTTCGTGAAGATTTAATAAATATTATATTAGAAGACATTTTTTATCGGGATGTAAAATTATCGCCAAGAGATTTGCCAGCAATAGTAGATGAAATAATAGAAAACTTTTCTTGCGAAATAAGAGTACGTATTTTATTTTTCTAATTACAAAAATTTATTTAAATATTCTAATCTTTTAGGAATACTACTTTATACCACGAGGAAGGAAAGCGAATCCTGCCGGTAAACTTTTGGACAAATACGTAAACCAAAAGGCAAAGCGTGTGCGTTCATCAGTTCAATCAAAGATAGTTTTAGAAGATTCATGTTCGATTTCCCATCAAGCTTGTTCTGAATTTGATGAACCAGTTTTACTAGCCTTAAAAGCTTCTCTCTCAAGGGAGTTTTCTAACTGGGATGAAGTTAAAGATAAGTGGTAAAGGACTTTTTTACTAAGACAAAAGGAACTGAAGACATCTTAAAGTAGTTATGAATTTCTTAGCGATTGGCCACTTTATAAAAATAGCAAATCTGACGAACTAATAAGTTTTACTTAACTTAGAAAAGTAATTCATTATTAACTTCTCCTCTTTATTTTATTAGATAAATATAGACTTCGAGCTACTGCATCCAAACAAAACCCATCTTCTTTACAGTAAATGGAGTGTGTTCATGGAAAAAATTGGCACTTATTATAATCTTCATAGAAAAGAGAAAAAATCTAAAGAAGTTCTAGCAAACTCAAAAGGTACTTCTGACAAAAGTAAGTATTGTAGAAAAACTTTATTATAATTTATTTTTTATTTTAATTCACAACCGTTTTTACTAGATTCTTTAGACTGTATACATGCTCTTCTACTAAATGTAGTAATTTTACCAACGGCACGCTTTCCAGATAAAATTGGAAAAACTTTGAAGAAAATTTCCATACCAGATGCTATCGAAGGCTTTATTGTCCATTTTATTTCAATAAATGATTATTAAAAGGTAATATCTGAACTTCGTGAAAAGTACTACAATAGGGGCTTAACTGTTCAGCCTTTTTTGATAGTTGTAGGCCACAGTATATATAATCTTGAGAAATTTTACGTCTATTTTGATAAAACACTTTTGAAACTTGGATCGTTTTTGCAATGCTTCGATACTTGCTTTAAAATAATTCACACATTATCTTTGGAATATCTAAAAGGTTGTCAAGGTCCATGGCATTTTATACAAGAGTATTTTTATGAAATTAAACCTGTCAATGATTATAAATTTCCAAGTGTTTGCGTTTTACTTAACTTTTTAAGTTTGCAATAATTAAATACAAAATGAATTTAGATACATGTTTGCCCACTTAAAACTTAATTTTGATAATGTTGTATTTTATGATAAAATTATTTTCTCAGGGACAGTTTATAAGAAAAATTGTTATTTAACCATCAAAAGAGAATATTTAAGTTTGTACAAAATTATCTATATTGTAAAAGTTCATTCAAAAATGTATGTTCTATGTTATGAAGTTGAAACTCGCAACTTTCATGATCATTTCCAATCATATCAAGTGGGATGAAATATTTTTAAAAGAATTCCATGAATTTACAAGTTCACCTTGACATCTTTTCCCAATTAATAATGGTAAAATATATTTAAGAAATAAATTTTTGTAAACTTTATTAAATTTATGTTATACTTATGTATGTTTAAACAAATAAATGAATAAAATATAAATTTCTTTTTACTGAACCAAAATTGCTTTAAAGTTATTTTAATATATAAATTATTTCAAATTAACATGAATTTCATGTTATTTCAACAGGTTTTCATGTTATTTTAATATGGCCATCATTTTAATTATAAATGATTTAATAGTCAATTTAAAATTAAATTCATGTTGATTCAACATGAAATTCATGTTGTTTTTACATTTTATACTGTTGATTTTAAAGGACTTAAACAAAATTTTTACATGATAATCGCTTAAATTTTACTGGAATAAAAATGTAAATTTTATATGATTTCCAGTTGTTTTGAATTGAAAAAAATTAATTTTTGTTTTATTGTAAAATCATGTTAAATTAACAAGAAACGCTAATGAAGCAAAATCATTATTAAAAAATGTTGAATCAAACTCGTTTTAATTGATTTTACAATGATTTTTTTCTGTGTGTAAGTCGGGGTTGCAGCGTTATGATTTTTGAAGGAAGTGACTATAGACGGACAGGTACAAATTATTTAAGGAAATCTTCTTAACGAAAATTGATAATGCATAATTCCTTCTTATGTATGTTAAAAACATTTGTTCAAATTTGATCTACATGCATATGTGTCGTAGAAACGAAAATCGAGAGTGAAAGTACAATGCTATTTCTTACGCACAAATGAATGCAGCCACAGCAGGAAAGAAATTAAACAAAGTTAAGTGGACGAAGCGCATTGATTTATGTATTAACAAACACGTAATGTTTTTGGTGCGGCAACTTGTGAATGAACGTTTTTATCCCCCACAAGGAAAATACATTTTAAAGCTCATTAAAAATATGAAATGAGGTAAACTCAAAAATCATGTCACACAATTCCGAATTCTACTTTCATCTTGATTCAATGCATTCCGGTTATATTTTTTCTCATTTTTTTTATTTACCGACAGTATGCATATAAATGTTGGACTGGAGGCGTGTGTTGCGCTTTGAGTAACCTATTTCAGCGCCAAGCTGTTTTTAATGGCAGTCTTTCATCAATGTTGCCATCTTTCATTAAATAGTATGTGCTTGCCTCATTTTAAATGCTTTTCATTAACAGGTTTCTTTACATTATCAGCAGATGTAAGACTCTCGATTCATATTTGCTTATGTGTTTCACTTTTTCTAAAGGCATTTCTGCATCGAATGAAAAAGAGTGCTTGAGTGACAGTGCGTTTCATTCCGTTGCATTTGTCTTTAGTTTGGCATAATTGTAAAGGACGCACACTAACCCGACGCACACATTACATTATATAACATTAAAAAAACTCTAGAATTCTATATTTATAGGCGACGATATTAAGGAGGCGACTAACTATGTTGCTGATTTTGAAGTATGTAGGCACTGGAAATCAAAAATTGTGAAAAAAGCCATTAATTAATGTTTCATAATCAAAACTGGGAACGAATGTGAAAGACTCATATCTAGCCAGCGAAATGCACCGCATTCAGATTCAAATTTATAATATTAAGAAGCTAGACTTAATATATACATACATACGAGTATGTCTGTACAAATTAATTCGTTGGTTGAAGTGAGTAACAAAAAAAAAACACACACACACCAATCGAATGGACTTCAAAGTTTAAAATTTATTCCTGACTTTAGGAAAGTCGCTTTAAAAATCAGCTTAAAGGGCTAACCAAAATAGACGAGATATGTGAATCAATGTTAAAGGGCCGACCAAAATAGACGAGACGAAACGTGACGAGTAGGTTCGTGCATATGCTAATAGCCAAAATGGCCATACGCATTTGATGGAAACTAAACGAAAAATTTAGACGTGACGATCGGTTCCGTAAGAACCGAACTGCAAACGTCTGCTACTCGTCACAACCTCTTCTTTGTTGACACGATTGTTGTTTTTTAAAGAAATTAAAATTAAAATGACGGAATTTTGCTACAGTTTAATCGCCGCTGTGGGGGATGAGCTCGGAATTTATGTAAAAAGCCATCCATCGATGCGTTTGATAGCGTTGCATTTTGGGTTAAATGTCAAAATCGACGCAACGAGTGCAGACGTTCGTCCAATAGCTATCGTTACGTTTCGTCTATTTTGGTCCTACCTTAAGTCATTATCTGCTTTAGCAGCAGTATTTATATGCTTTTCGTTACAATTTTTCTAAGCCAAAGGCTTGTTTATTTAATTGCAGGCCAATGGTGTGAAAATAATATTTTTCTTTTTATTCTTTAAAAGCTATTTAAAAGCCCTGACGATAACTTAAATATTTATTATCCTATTGCAGGGCAATAGTTTGCAATTAGCATTTTATTTAGATTGATTTATTTCGTTTATTATTGAAATATTTATATTTGATTTGTTTATATAAGCGTCTTAATGGAATGCGCGTTAGAGTGCTTTAGGGTGCTTTCATGCGTTAACTCCCCCCTTCTTAAAAATTACGCCCCGTAATTTCAGTTTGGTTTTATTTATTCCTGCTATTGCTTCTTGTATTAAAATTTGACTCATGATTTCTCGTTTTTGTTTAAGTTTAAACGATACATGTTTAGTTGCAAAATATAAGAGTATCAATGTTGCACTTCATATTGTTAAAATTATTAACCAATTTGTTGTTGTTTCGATCTTTAGAGAAGTGATTTTTTTAATATTCTGTATATCAAAAGCATTTTCTTTTGTAATTTGTCAAATTCGTATTATTTCCACTGGTTCGCTTATTTGGATTTGTTGAAGGCTTCTTTGTTTACTATTGTAAAATGTTTCGTTATTGCTTTTGGTCCAGTTTTTGAAATGTATTAAATATGTTCCATTAACAGAAATTGTTCTGCCACTTTCCTCTTTAACAATATTGAGCCCATCAATTACGAGTATCATCTATTTCTTAAATTTTGGGAGTTTCCTCTATTGTTGTATTGCATGTCGCTTTATGATTATTTAATAAATTAGTTATACAAGTGTCAACCAAACTTCTTTTACAAATATTATTGATTAAGTGTTTATTACAATGTGTAGCTACTTCATATTTTCCATTACACAAATGTACAAAATCATTTGGAATATAAAGTTTTTCATTATTATGTGGCACTGCTCTTACAAAATTTTACATATTTGTTTTATTATAGGATATTTTATAAGAATTACAATTGTGTTTTTACTTTGATAACTTCTAAATTTGGATTCGTTTAACAAATCGATCAAGGAAATATTCTTATGTTCAATAGATATAATTCTTTTTATACCCTTTACCTTTAAAAAAGGTAAATAGGGTATACTAACTTTGTGCTTTTGAGAGGGGTTGCAATTTCGAGAAGGAGGCATGGTAGGTATGGACATATATATACATATACAGTGAGTCAAACAAGTTTAGAAACATGGCAATAACAAGTAATCAGGTACCAATTAAACTGTATTCCAAACGAAAATTTTATTATTTAATTTTTTTTTATTATATATGTATGAATTCTTAACAAAACGATGTAAAATATATCCGCAAAAGAAGTTTTTAAAAATGTTTGGGGGGGAAGATGTAAAATGCACCACATTTGATGGTCAAATAAGTTTAGAAACATTCCTGCTTTTGAATAAACTTCGCACTGTTCTATGTGTAAAAAAGGGGAATCACCCATTTAATAATGGGTGATTCCCCTTTTGGGACCCTTAATGGGTGATTAGAGGTTATTGTTATACACATTTGCTATGCACCGTAGTCACTCGCTGCATTCTTACTTGTGTGAATGGTTTTTGTTTTGGTTTAAAATGGGAAAAGCTACTGAGATCTCACTGGAAGTTCGTAAACTAATTTTGAAGCTGCATTTAGAAAATAAAAATGTACGCGAAATTGGTAAAATAATAGGGAGAAGCTATTCTAGTGTTAATAAAATAATAAATAAATATGCAAACCCGGGATCATTGCAACCAAAACAGCGTTATGGTCGGCCAAGGTCTTTAACATCACGCCATGAACGGGTAATTTTGGCAGAAATAAAAACCAATCCGAACGTCTCTGCTCCAAAGGTTGCTGCAGTCCTAGAGAAGTTTCACGATGTCTCCGTAAATGCTCAAACAGTATGAAACACACTATATAAGGCTGGCTACAATGGTAGGGTTGCTCGTAAAAAGCAGCTGATATGCAAGCGAAATGCGGATAAACGTTTAGAGTTTGCCAGAAAGCATATTCATCAGCCGGAACAGTTTTGGAGAGCCGTGGTATTCAGCGATGAATCAAAATACAATATTTTCGGGTCGAACGGACGGCGTATGGTGTGGAGAAAGGCAAACACTGAGTTCAGCAGAGACAATATTCAAGGAACAGTAAAACATGGTGGTGGCAGTGTGATGGTGTGGGGGTGTGTTTCAGCTGCTGGTGTGGGGAAACTTAAGTTTATTGATGGCATAATGGACAAGAAGCTTTATTTGAACATTTTGCAAGAAAATTTACTGCAAAGTGTCAATATAATGGGTCTAGCCATCAACACTTTCTATTTTCAACAAGATAACGACCCCAAACACAAGTTGCGTTTGGTCATGGAATGGCTGCTTTATAAAATCCCACACCAACTGCACACACCTCCCCAATCTCCAGATAAAAATATCATCGAAAACGTTTGGGACGTTATTGAGAAAAGGATCAGTCGTCATCGCATCACATCGAAAGCGTCCCTTCAGCAAGCCATTTCAACCGAGTTGAATGCAATCACTATACTCCAAGTCGAAAAATTAGCTTAAAGTATGAAAAATAGACTACATTACTGATGCAAAAGGCTTTCAAACTAAATTCTAAAAAATTTTTTAAAACTGTTTTTGTATGTGGTTTTTTGAATTGGCTATATTTATGTTTCTAAACTTTTTTGACTACAGAATGTTGAAGTTTTTCTTGTTTTTTCTTTTGTACTAATATGAACAAAGTTTTTGCTATGAATTTTTTACTATTGTCCTGAGAATATAAATATAATAATAAATAAATAAAAAACTATTGTGTGTGCAGAATAGTGCCACGCCCACAATTATCCAGAACTCATTACTGTGTTCCTATTAAAGATTTATGAACGAAATTTCACAGGAAGGTTGCGGGTAGTAACATTAAAGACTACACAAAAATTGGGCGGTTATTTTTACAGCCACGCCCACAATTGACATATTATTATAACTTGCGACCTATACAATATTTTTGGACGAAATTTTATATTAGTGGTTATATTGACAATACAAAGCCATACACAGGAATTGGGGCCAATATAATCATTTCAAGGTACCCTACCAAATATTACCATGAATATGCTCCTAATGATGATTTATGAAGAAAACATCCCCATTGTTGAACTCGCACGCACAAGAAAAGGTAAAGGGTATTTCGAAGTCGGTCTAACCGGACTTCAGACTTCTGTACTCGTTTTATAATATACCGATGTGTCAGGCATCAACGTTTGAACTTTATTTAAATAGAATAAGGAGTTAGTTATTGTATATTAGAGTTTTATTGGTATTTAGTTTTTGGCCTCCTTATTTTTTATCATAAATTAGAGCACTTTCGTTCTAATTAGTGTGTTACTGTATGTTATACTTCCTGCAAGTTATTTAGTACACTTACTTTCCTAACTCTTTGTAATTATTTATAGGACGCCTCAAGTTTATTGTTGCTGTATAGGTCAGAGTATTTCAATGAGTGACGCTATAAATCGTGTTTTGCTGGATATATATGCTATTTAGATTTTTGTCAATACATACGAGTACTTTCATTACTGCAGTACTGTTGTTTACACTGGAGTTATGGCTTCAGCTAATTTGCTTCTGCATCACCTCTTCCATATTTAAATTTTATTAAATTTTCTGTTGTTTTTATTTTAGTTTAATATAAACTATAAAATTCGGTCAATTGATTCTCCCTTATAGTATAATATAGTTATGCTATAAAGTGTAACTCTAAATGGAAAATTACCGAAACTAATTTGAATAATTTTGAGAAAATGATGCTACAATTTAGGTAGCCACTACCATGTGGGTACTCTATTCCCCTCTGATTTTGCGGTCCACCTATATACGATATTTTAAGGTTCATATATATTTTGAGGATGGTACCTACAGATTTTGCAATGCGTGTAACTTGGCTTTGCAATTATTTCTGTTATCGATATGCTTTGTATCAAATATTTCAATTCTTTTAACCATTCAATTGCATGTTTCATATTGAAACTGGTATTTTTTCTTGGAGGTGTTTTTTGATGGCAAATCGGTTATTGATGTTGGTTTATTAAATTATTACCTGAATTAATTGAACCAAATTTATTGATGGCGATTTATGATAAATTTCCAAAGTCACATGCAATGGACGGTGTACAATTGGTCTATTGGGGAGACTACATCAACAAAAAGCGCGCCACTTACTCTACCTCAGTCGTGGTGTGGAAAAGAGTATCTACAAATTTTGGTTATTCCACTATATGCGTATTCGAATCACCACCTTATCGAGGACAGGACAGACTTTTATACGGAAAAAGTTATCGAATAAATTATCCGCGGATGAAACGAGCGAATTTTTCTATCCTCGATAGAAACTGCTTCCAAATTGAAAATTGCTTGAAAACCAGCGAGTTTAAAAATTACTCATTAAAATTCCTCTGGGACTTTTTATTATTCAGTGCTTTTTTTGTGTACAGTGCTGCCAAGTGTACCACATCACAACTCGATACGAATCGAATACGCCTTCTATTATTTTAAAATAATAATTTCGTTTAAGCAATGAACTTTATTAATATAGCAACTAACGAATAACAATAATATATAACACACATATACATATATAAATGTATAAAATAGCCAAAAGTAAAATATTTTCTATACATGCGTATTTATTTTATATTTTCAAGTGTTCTAATATACTCGTACACACATTATGATTTCTCATGACATGGCAAAACTTTTTTATACGCAAAATCAGGAATGCCTTGTTTTAAGCCCTACTTTCTGTATAAAAAAGCTTTGCCATATAGAAAATTCATTCTCGTGTATTTTACCCCAAGCCCCAAAAAGAGGCAAATAAAAATTTCTATTTCAAATCAGTCGCTTCTGCAGTGAGCACACACACACTAATATTACTCATACGAATGTGCAAACAACAACAACAATATCCATGTGTGTGGCTATTGTGTTTGATACAAGAATGATTGATACCAAGGTGTTGCCGTCTGGTGTGAAACGAGGCTAAGTCGGTCACTCTTAGTACGGCTGTTGTTGTTGTTGGTATGTGAAATACTTATGCAGCGCAAGGGCCTCGCGTATCGGCAGTTCGAAGGTGAGGCTTCTGTTTGCGGGGCTAGTACAGTGCCACCTGAAATTGGTCTTCAGTGCATAGACAGTTTAGTTTCTTGTGTAGCGTGGGGGCTTCGGTGGTGTGGGGGTTGGGAAAGTGGCGTGTGTACCTACTTTCCCCCCTTGGAGTAGAGCGACGGCCACTGCTAAATCGATGAGGCAGGAGGTAGGCTAGGATGTAGGGCAAGAAGGTCATGATGGCTGATTCTGGTCCTGTACCTATAAATTGCTTGGATGAATTATGAGATTATAATAGCAGTTATGGATACTTTAATGTACAGATGCCACGCTGTTGTTTCTGTCTTCAATTGTTGTAGTTTTAGTTCACTTTCCAGGTTCAAATTTTCGAGTTTATGGAAGTTTCTATTGTTGTATTAAAATGTATTTTGGTGCTCAAAAGTGGTGGTACGTGAATATCATCCCAAAAACTACTGGGACTATCTTCATAGTTCATTCCGTTGATAGTAATGCTGCAGTTTTTGAAATGGAGTAAGGCTGTTCCTTCAGCTATTGGGTGTTTTGCATCGCAAGTTGAGTTTATGTATTTACTTGGAACTTGAGTCTGTAATATATAGTTCGGCTCAGGTTGAGTGACAGGGACGATTTTTCCGACCACATTAATTATACAGTGGGCAGCTTCATTCATCAGTTTTCCAATGCATTGCGATTCTTCCGTAGCTTCTTCTAGACTTGGTTAATTGCAGTAGTAAGTTTCTTCAATCTTAGGACAACGTGTATCGTGGTGTTGCGCTTTGTGCTCATTGTTACTAATATATTGATTGATTGTAATTATTTGCGTTTTATTTATAAGTAAAGGAATGATATGGTAAAAGAAATATCTATCTTCTGAAAGGTTTGGTATCTGAATGTTGCATATAATGTTTGATTAATTATAGTAGGCTTTTAGACCGAAGAATTCGTATATTTGTTCAAAGGCATTAATTGATACATTTTGATTGTCTAAGTGGGTCTTAATTTTTTCTTATTCCTCTGAGCTTAATAAAAATTTGGGAAGTATATTCAATTTGTTAACGATGACTGCGTGTGCCATGTCTGAGAGGTGGTTTCTGAGGAGGTCTATGTTGAAGTTAATTTGATTTATATATTGTGTTTCGATTAGTATGTCTTCATCTTGTTTTATTTTATTTGCAGTTATTTCTAAAAACAACTCTTTGGTATTTTGTTCGTTATTAATATGAGAACTTATTTGGTTAAATCTTCAAGCATCTCTGAGTTAAATCTCTTAAAGCATTCTGTAATTTATTGAGGATTGGTTTGCATTCGTTGCGTTAAGGTTATTCATATTGGAATACACTTCTTGTATTTGTTTATTAATTTTTTTAGCATCTAGTGCGTCCATGTTACTAGTAATAAACTAAATGGTGGTCCCTAATCCATTAATTAGACCTTTTTTATTTCGTTTAGCGGGTGTTAGTGTTAATAATTTGTTATAAAGTTCTTCTAGTTTCATCTTAGTAATGTGTAAAGAGTTAGTAATTGCTTCCCGCTCTTCGAATTTGTCAAGTGCATTCAGTATAGAGTCAATGTTAAAAGTGTATTCGTCGAGATTTACTATGTGGAATAAGTTGTTGAAGCTCTGAATTGATCTTGCAGGTCCTAGTCGTAAAGGTAGAATTTTATGATTTTATTGTAGGTTATATATTTCTAATAGTTGGGCAGATATTAAGAGATGATAAGTCTGTAGATGTCGGTCAGTGGAGAGTTTAGACGTTCTACCGGTGAGTTACTACTAATTTGTTGGACAGATGTGAAATGTAAGTCTATCACGAATTGTCTACAGAAATCTTTGAAGATGTTCGTGGCAAATTCTGCACCTTGGTCGCATATACTTTTTTTGGGAATGCCGTCCGTGCTAATGAATTGTTTTATGAATTTAAGAATGGTTATGCTGATTCTATAGGGTAGGGCAAATTTAGAGAATTTATCTATCAGTGTAAGGATTTGCTTATTATTGATAGTGTATAAGTCTATATAGATTATTTCCATTGGTTTTGATAGTATTTCTGGTTTTTGGAATTGTGTTTTAGGAGAGTTTCTATCGTATTTGAAAGTTTTGCAAATGTCACAATTGTTGATTGTTTCTGTTATTTTACTTTTCTTGTTTGGAAAGAAAAGTTTTCTTTTTAAATTTTGTAGGGTTTCGTCGATTCCTCTACGGTTGTAATTGGTGTGTTTTTCTTTTATTACATTTTCTTGTTCAGCTTCCGCTCTGATAAATTTCCAAATTTTCGTGTGTCGCGTGATGTGGAAACGAAATATGTCATCATCTGAAAATATTGCTGATACTTTGTTGGGAGGCATGAAGTTCTTGAACAGATTTATTATAATTTCTTCATCGTAGGAGGGTCTGCGGTTAATTCTTCGTTGTCTGTTTTTAAATATGGTCTCGATCGTCGTTGGTGATTCTGTGTCACTAGTTTCTAGGATGATCTGTAGGTTGAACTCGTTTAGGGGTTTCTCGGACATTGGAATGCCATCATTCATGTTTTCAAGACTACTGTGTACAGTACTAAGCGTTTCTTCTTGATTAACATACACTTAGTGGGGTTTATCGTTTGGATTAGTTATTCTAATTCGACTTAAGGCACCTGCATTTGTATTGGATTTCGCTTTCTTATAGAATATCTCGTAGTCATAATCCTCCATTTTAAGTCGCCAGTCTACTAACTTGGAATTAGGCTCTTTGAGATTAATGAGCGAGGTAAATGGCTTATGGTCTGTAACGATTTTAAATTTCTTGCCGAAAAGATAGGGGCAGAAGTATTTTATTGCCCAAATGATCGCTAATAACTCCTTTTCTATTGTGGAGTAATTGCATTCACTTTGATTTAGTGTTCGGCTTGCAAAACAGATAGGTTTGTCAGTGCCTATTCGACCTTGTGACAATATGACTCGTAGTTCAAAATTACTTGAATCAGTAGTGACTATAAAGGGTTGCAGGAAATCGGGGTGTTGTAACAAGGGGTCGTTGGTTAATATGTTTTGCATGTTTCGAATGCATCTGTATAATTTTTGTATATATTAATGTCGACTCCTCCCTTCAAACAGCTAGTGAGTGGTTTTGTTAACTTTGCAAGATCTTTCATGAATTTCCTGTAATATCTGATAAGGCCTGAAAATGCTTTGATTTCTGTTCGAGTTTTAGGTAAGGGGAAATTTTGTATCGTGTGAATTTTGGAGGGGTTTGGCTTTATTTCATCAGGGGTAATTACATGACCCAAGAAAGGTATTTCTTTTTTAAGAATTGTATTTTGAATTTTGCTTCGAATAGTTTGTCAAATACTAATCTAAATCTTTCTAAGTCTTCCTGTAAGGAACTTTCAGAACTCGGCTTTTGAAACCTAGTGTGAATCCATTCCGTTTCTTAAAATCCACACCTAAGATTAATTCGTCCACAATATCCGCAACTACAAACTCGTAACGCACGTTGTTCGGCACCACAACACAAGTGATATTCCGTGTAACTTTTCCAAGTACTGGTGCATCATCTCCAGTTGCCGTACGCAAACTTATACCCAGAAGCGGCTCGATTCCCCTAACGAGATCCCTTCTGATTATAGAATGTGATGCTCTCGTATCCAATGTTACCACAATTTTCCTTCCGCTTATTACACTGTTGACAGTTAGGCTGTTGATTTTCCGTGTCATCTGAGAACCGAAGATTCTTGGGCAATCTCTTGTGGAAGTCCATACATTTCCCGGCTTGACAATCTTTTCCGATTCCCTACTTCGTACTTTGTCTTATTTTAGCATTCTTATCGGCGGGGATGTTGCATAACGTTTCCGTGTCGACTGACAATCACGAGCTATGTGCCCAACATCAGGCAGGTAAAGCATTTCCCCGTGAAACTTTGTCCGCTTTCGACTCTTATCGGACGGGCTCTGCATACTGGCTGGCATAATAGAGCTGTTGTCTCTGATAACAAAGCGCTAGCTACTGTCTCCATATACGTAGCTTTCGGATTTGTTATCGCTGATCGATTTATTTCTGCATCGCGAATGCCATATACGAAGGTGTCCATCATACACCTCTCAGTAATCTCTCCTGGGTAGGCAAGATGGGCCTAACCTTCCACTAATAAAATCTTTCAATTTGACCATTACTACAAGAGTGATGTGGTGCTATTTTAACGTATTGTATTTTATAATGACTGTTTAATAATATGTTTTTATCAAGATCTGTTAATCCACATTCATTATCACTAATTATTGTTTTCGTTTCTGGATACAAGTTTAGAATTTCTGTAATTGCAATTATTAATTCAATACGATTCCTTGATGGTATGGGTTTTACTATAGCAAATTTGCTAAATTAATCTATACATGTCAAGAATAACTGATTTTCTGTTTTAAAGATATCTACATGTAATACTTCTCCTACTCTTTTTGGTATATATGTTTCTGATATATTCTGTTTTTGGGGATGCCTTTCGTATTTATTGCATTTGCACACACTGCAATTGCTAATTAAACTTTTTAATTTTTGTCTTATATTTGGGAAGTAATAATTTTCCAGAATTTGATTCTAATTTTCAGTAGCATTTCTATGAGCTCTTTCATGCGTATTTATTATTTCAGAATCTTGATCATTTTCATTTCTTAAATCTATAACTAATTTATCTATGAAAACTGTTTTAACGTGATCAAAACTTTTTGTTAAAATATTTGTCATAAATGGTTCATATTCAGCATCTACCTTAATTGCTTCAGTGAGTTTAGGATTTAATATTTTTTTCAAAAGTTCTATTAAGTTGTTTTGGTCATTATAACATACAATGTGTACAATTGTTTTTGAAATATTTGTTCAGTAATTACTGTCTCTATTCTTGTTTCTTAATATAATTTGATTTTTAAAACAATTTATAGCGATTTGAACTGATTTTATCAGATTTTCTGGTGATGAATCTATACTATGTGGACTGCTTTCAGAATTCGATAAAGCATTAAGATATTGACGTGATAATGTGTCTGCTACTATATTTTCTTTTCCTGGTTTATATCGAATTTTAGGTGAAAACTCTTCTATAAATGCTTTCCATCGTTTCAATTTTGTGTTTGGATTTTTATCAGGGATTGCAAATGTTAATGGTTGATGATCCGTATATATTTCTAAACCTTTATATACATATAAATAATTGTTTCAATTTTGTAGTGCCCATACTATGGCTAATAATTCTTTCTCGTTTGTAGCATAATTTTCCTCGACTTTACTCAATGTTCTACTTATAAAAGTTATTGGCCTTCCACCTTGTGCTAAGACTGCGCCTATGGCAAAGTTACTTGCGTCAGTAGTAAGCTCAATTAAAATTTGGTTGTGTTAATAATTATTACTTTACTTTATTAAAAGCATTTCTTGCTTCTTCATCAAAGTTAATTGAAATCTGCTTTGACTTATTACTATATACCTATATTACCATGCTCTCCTCTTCAATATTTTGTTAAATTTTTTGTTATTGTTGCAGTATCCTTCATGAATTTTCTATTATATCCAGCCAATCCTAAGAAAGATCTTAACTGCCTTAATGTCTGTTGTTGTTTTTATTTTTTCAGGTGCTGTTCTTAATCCTTTTTCTGATACAATATATCCTAAAAATTCTGTTTCATTATTAAAAGACTTACTTTTCTCTTTGCTAATACGCTTGTTAGCTTTCAAGACTGCTCTTATTATTATCTTAATAAGTTCCAAGTGTTCTTTTATGGTTTTGGAGAAAATTATTATATCATCTAATAAACATGACAAAATTTTCCAACATAAGGTCGGAGAATATCGTCTATTGGTCTTTGAAAAATACTTGGTCCATTTTTCAGTCCAAATGGCATTCGTAAAAATTCGTACTTGCCATTGTTGGTTGAAAATACGGGTTTTTCGCAATCTCTTTCTCTCATAAGTATTTGATGAAAACCAGATTCTAAATCTAGTGTAGAAAAATATCCTGCTGTTCCTAAATGTCATAAGATTACTGAGGGTTCTGGTATTGGATATCTGTCGAATTTTTTATGCTGATTCAATTTTCTATAATCTATAACTATCCTTTGCTTTGGAGTACCATCTGAATTTACTCCTTTTTTTGGAACTACCCAGACTGGAAAGTTATAAGAAGATCTTGAGGGTTTAATTATATTTTGATTTCATAATTTCTTAACTTCATTATTCACAAAATCATTCGCGCTTAATGCATAAAGGTTACTTTTTGACCATATTGCGTCTGTAGTATCTACTTCTATTGATGCTTTAATATGAGTATTGTAGGGTAAACTTTTTGTGTTTCTCCAAAAACTATTTCATTTTCTTTAATAATAAAGGGTTTTCCAATAAGAGGTGCTATTTTGGTATTCAAAGAAAAATGCCATTTTTTGAGATAAATGATCGGATGTTTATTTCATAATAAATAGGAAGGTATACCGTTAATAATGAAAAACAACATCAGCCAAATGGCCACCACGACCACGCTTACAGGACCATATCCTTTTCATGAAATTTTCCATAACCAAATCGCAAAGTGGCTGCCCTATGTCCTCGATAGCCTCACGAATTCTATCTTTGAGGTCTTGAATCGACGCTGGGCTGCTGGCGTAGACCTTATCTTTCACGTGGGCCCAAAGGAAGAAGTCGTAAGGTGTTAAATCACAAGATCTCGGTGGCCAATTGTGATCACCTCTTCGAGAGATAACATGGTCCGGAAACTTTTCCCGTAAAAGAGCAATGGTTTCGTTGCTTGTGTGGCACGTAGCGCCGTCTTGTTGAAAGTAAACGTTGTCCAGATCAATACCATCCAACTCCGACCATAGAAAATCATTAATCATCTCTCGATAGCGCAATCCATTCACCGTAACTGTTGATCCAACCTCATTTTCGAAAAAGTAAAGGTCCAATGACCCCGCCAGACCATAAACCGCACCAAACAGTCACACGTTGAGGATGGAGAGGCTTCTCAGGAATAACTCTTGGGTTTTCCGAGCCCCAGATGCGACAATTTTGCTTGTTGACGTAGCCACCGAGGTGGAAATGGGCCTCATCAGTCAAGATGAATTTTCGATGGAATTCCGGATCATTTTCATGCATTTCAAGGACCCAATCAGCAAAGACACGACGTTGTTGATGATCGGCCGGCTTAAGTTCTTGTGTTAACTGAACTTTATTAGCCTTAAGACCCAAGTCTTTATGCAAAATACCGTGTAATGACGTTTGTGGAATGCCCAATTCCAAAGAACGACGAGGAATGGACAAACCTAGGTTTTCTTCAATACTTTGGGCTACAGCAGCAATATTCTCAGTTGTTCTTGAGCGACGTGCACGGGTTTTATTCTTCACATCACTAACTTGTCCCAACAGCTCCAATTTTTCCACCAATTTCTGTATTGCGGTCCGACAAGGTGCTTCACGACGACCCAAAAATGCTTTAGTTTGGGAACTGTGACTGCAAGATTGTCACCATTGTTGTAGTGAATTTTAATAATTTCAATGCATTGTTGAAGCGTGTATCGTTCCAATTTTAGTAATGGCGTAGTTTCTACTTGTCAAATGTTAAAGAATAAAAGCTTCAAAAGTGACAGCTACCGAAATACCGGGTGATTCAAAATAACACCTCTTGTTGGAAAACCCTTATTATTAAAAATATCTAATTCTCCTTCCGATATATTAATATTTGGTTCAATTCTTAATTCATTTATTTCCTTGTTTGCTTCCTGGTAAAGACATTCTGTACCATTTCTATGAAGTAATTTATTATTTTTAGTATCCATTATTCCTTGAATTTGTTTTATAAATTCATATCCTAATATTACCTCATGTGCTCTCACTTCTGGCAGTATACGAGTATATATTTTTGTATATACCCCCAAAACATTAATCTTATGATATTGAGTTATTTAGTTTTTCCATGAACCGAGTTGACTATGAACTTGCTTATTACAGGCAATGTATTTGGTTTCGAAAGCAGATTAATTTTACAATAATTTATGCATGAACCTGTATCGATTGATAACTTCTATTTCTGGCCATTTGATGTAGTTTTGATTATATGCGGTAATACCGCGTTTAATGGCATGATTCGTCAACTGTGTTCATTTTTTGTACTTTATTTTGTACCTGATTTATATTTGAACCTGCCGAATCCCTTTGTCTTTTAAGATCATTTTGATTATAGTTATTTTTCTATAATATTTTTGACTAAAATTTGGATTTTTATATGAACTATATCTAAAATTCTGTTGACTATTCCTATTGTAATTATTTGGTCTGAATAATGTTTGTTGCCTAAAGTTAGTTGTTGTGGGGTCCACATTGATTGATTCTGTCTTTTATAAAAGTGATGAGAATATTGCAAATCATTTCTTTGTTTATGATCAATTCAAAGTTCATTGCAAAATGATATCTTTCATTATTTGAAATGAGCTCCTGAGCTTTTGCTAAGGCATTAGGTAAATCCGTTGGATTTAATGAAAATATAATATTTGATAATGGAGCATTTAGTCCAGTTATAAAAGTTCTTAATGCATTTTCTCTGGCTTTTTCATTGTATGCTTTGGTGACTAGGGAATTATCACCATATGTCATTATATTTTTATTTATTATAAGAGTCAATTTTTCAGTAACCCTATTATAAAATTGAATTAAAGAGTCTCGTCCTTGTCGAAGTATTGAAAGTTCCTGCTCTAATATGTGAATTGGTCTTTTGTCGATATATGCGAAATCTAATCTTGCTATTATAGCATCGAAATTTAGTGATGTTCCATGAGATGCTAAAAGAGAATTTGCAGAACTTGTTATTTTGTTTCTAATCATGCAAACTGCTTGATATAATTTTAAACTGTCCCGAAAAGATTGAAATGGTTTCATAGAATTTGTTGCTGATTGTCCCCATGCAACATAAGAATTGGAATTTCCTCCAAATTCGGGAATTGTTTTGATGGCATCTGAAGAGAGGTCACAAGCAACATTCAAATTATAGCTTTGATCTTTATATTCGAAAACATTTGTAGCGTCAAACCGCTTATAGAATTTTCCAAATGTTCCACTTTATTATTGATTTCAGAAATTAATGATTGCACTAACTGTGTTACTTGATCTCTATCCATTTCTTCAGAAATTTTAAATTGTTTAAATCAGCGCTATTCAACCTGTGGTACGCGTACCACTTGTGGTACGCGAGGCTTTTCCAAGTGGTACGCCAAATCTTTGAAAATTTAAACCATTTTTCAGTAATTAATGCTTTTTTCCCCAAAATCTTTTTTCTTGTTTTTCATTCTTAAGTATACTTTTTTTCGAAAATTTTTTTTTCGGAAATTCCGCCATCTGTACTATAAATTAACAACTAAAAAAACACCATTAGTGTTGATTTGTGTTGCTATATGGATTTTTTTTTATTTTTGGGGAAATTTTCAAGCTCTTAAAATATGCTACACTTTTTATAACAATTTTAAACGTTATTTTATTTAAATAAGGCAAAGCACAAATATTTCCTGATATCGCTCGCAAAAAATAAACAAAAAATCCCTTTTTTATTTTTTTTTTTTATTTCTCGTTTTATTTCTTTTTGTACATATTGATGGATATTAGTTTTAGTTGACATATTTCCATATACAGGTGCAGTCGTTCTATTTTTTATTTGTTGCTATGGATAAGTGGTTAATAAGAAGCAAAGAAACAAATAAAGATAAAAATAATGATTGTCCTGCTAGTTCGAATGAACCACAACAAACTTATTCACAAGTACAACAAGTTGAAAGACCCAGATCTCCTCCGACCACCAGCGCTCCAAAAAAATACAAAAGTACGAGACGATATGATGGGGAGTATATAAAATTTGGTTTTAGTGTTCTTGTTGTAGAATTTTCGGATGATCGCCCACAGTGTGTTATATGTAACGAAGTTCTGTCCAATCAGTCCATGAAGCCATCACTTTTAAAGCGGCATATACAAACAAAGCATCCTAGTTTAGAAAACAAACCAAAAGATTTTTTTTTGCAAAAACAAAGTGAAATGAAAGCTAATCAAACTAATATTAAATCGTTTTCTGGTACTACAAAAAAAACCGTAGAAGCATCGTTTTTAGTCTCCTACCAAATAGCAAAATGCGGCAAACCTTTTACAATTGCAGAAGAACTAATATTGCCAGCTACAAAGTCCATAGTGAGTTGCATGTTAGGAGAAGACCAAGTAAAGAAACTTGCATCAGTATCTCTGTCAGATACTACAGTGAGTCGCAGGGTAAATGATATGGCGTTAAATGTAAAACAATTAGCAATAAATCAGATTAAACAAAGCGAATACTTTGCTCTTCAAATAGATGAAAGCACCGATGTAGTAAATTGTGCACAAGTACTTGTATATATTCGATATATTTTTCAAAAGGAGTTTAAGGAAGAGTTTTTATTTTGTGAGGACCTGCCGACTTATACTACAGCAACTGAAATATTTAAAAAGTTAAATCACTTTATTGAGGAAAATAATTTAGACTGGAAGCGATGTGCAGGGCTTTGTACTGATGGTGCGCGGGCAATGACAGGTAGATATAATGGGGTAATCACAAAAGTAAAACATGTTGCTCCGAATTGTAAATTTACTCATTGTGTTATACATCGGGAAGCTTTGGTTGCCAAAAGAATATCGAGTGACCTCAAAGAAGTTCTTGATGACGCCGTAAAGATTGTTAATTTTATAAAATCAAGATCACTTAATTGTCGCTTGTTTAAAGATTTGTGTTTTGAAATGGACAGTGTATATACCAGTCTTCTCTTGAATACTGAGGTTAGATGGTTGTCAAGAGGAAAAATGCTAACTCGTCTTGTGGAGCTACGATCGGAAGTTCAAATATTTTTATCACAAATGAACAATGATTTCTCCAATAAATTTTTAGATACAATTTGGTTGGCAAAGTTGGCATATTTAGCAGATATTTTCTCGCGTTTAAATGATTTAAATTTAAGTTTACAAGGTTCATCAAAAACTCCATTTGAAGTGCAAGGAAAAATAAAAGCCATGACTAAAAAATTAAATTTAATGGTCAATGCTGTTGAAAATAGCAATTTCGAATCATTTTCCAAATTGGAACAATTTCTACTTGAAAATGAAATTGAACCCACAATTGAATTAAAAAAATGCATTAGCAGTCATTGTAAACTGTTAATAGCTACCTTTAATGAATATTTTCCTGAAAGTCACGAAGAATATTTATGGATACAAAATCCGTTTTTAGATCAACAACATTCCACATTAAGCCTAAAAGACAGGGAATCATTAATTGATCTATCATGTGATCCGGCACAAAAATTTGTTTTCCAAAACACAAATATTTTTTCATTTTGGATAAAACAGAAAACTGAATATGAATCGTTATATCATGAAGCAGTTAAATATTTGTTACCATTCACCTCTACATATTTATGTGAAAAAGCATTTTCATCAATGTTAATAATCAAAAATAAATATCGAACATCATTAAATTTGGAGCCCAGTATGAGATTAAAATTATCAAAAATTGAACCAGACATAAAATCTTTAATATCAAAAATGCAGTGTCAGCCATCTCATTAATTTGTGATATTTATAAAATGAATTCTGAATATATTTTTGTTACGTTTTTATTAATTTTAAATATTTTTTTATGTTTATTTTCTTTAATTTTTATTTATTTATTTTTAAATAGTTGGTTAAACAGCAAATAAAATCGCTGAGATCTCACTACTAAATATTTTTTATTTTATGTTTTTATTATTATCTGTTTAATTTTTTTTATTAATAAATGAATAAAATATTTAAATATTTTTAATTTTTTTGGTTGTGTTGAGTCTATTTTTTTCATATACATATTTTTTTTGGTGGTACGCAAAATGTTGTTCGTGAATTTTGTGGTACGCGAGCCAAAAAGGTTGAATAGCGCTGGTTTAAATGAATTTATAAGTTTATTTATCGCGTTTTCTTTTTTGTTAGCCAGTTTTATGAATACATACATTCATTTTTGCAACAAAAAAAAATTTTCTTAATTTGTTTTCACTTTGGTAATAATTTCAAATCTAATTTGTTTATTATTGTAAAATGTTTCGTTATTGCTTTTGGTCCAGTTTTTGAAATGTATTAAATATGTTCCATTAACACAAATTGTTCTGCCACTTTCCTCTTTAACATTATTGAGCCCATCAATTACGAGTATCATATAATATATATAACAGATTAGTATTCAAATATTTGACTATTCGCATGAAGTTTAAAGAAAAAAAGGGTGTGTACTTACTTTAGTGAGCAACTGTATGCTTTTCTTCTATACGAATGTAGGTCAAATGATCTCACATGGTGTGGAGTCATACATATATTTTTTTTATATATTTACAATTTGTTATTATTTTGAAGTTTGACAATTTGCGCAAAATTGTCACATTCCATATAAAGAACACACACTATTTTATGAAATTAAATACTTTCTCAATTTTATACGTACATGATTATGTGTGATTAACAAATTTAGAATTTATTTGATTGAATTTTTACTGATTTTGTTTAAAAATTGAATTATTGGGACTCATATTTGTTGTGATTTTGTAGGATTTGTTGTATTATAATAAAAAGCCACTCATACCAGGCGAACAGAAAACGAAAGCAGTAGGGATTTACAATTTTCAATTGCAAGTTGAAATTATTATTAGGCCACTTTTAACCAGCGGTCTCTAACTCACAAAATTGCAGCCCTCTTGAAGAAAGCTTACATATTTGCAAGGTTTCGCTTTTGTAGCTAAGCTTCAAGCTTGGAAAGCGCTGCCTATTTATTCGTACGTACACAAGAAAGGTTATTCCTTTTCATTGGTGCTTCAAAATATGAAATCTGAAGCAAATAAAGAATATGTACGAGTATATGTGAGTGCATCCTCCTACCGCACTAATACGTCGCTTGTCAACAAGCTGAGACGCTCAAAACACTTTAATTTGAAATCGAATGCACTTCGCTTAGTGTATGTAAGTTTCATTTTTGGGCTGCTGTTTGTTGATTGAATCAATGTGCTTATGTGGCTTGGAGCTAAAGTTGTCGGACTTAAAATCCCTGGTTAGTGTTTTCGAATCCCCTCAGTGAAACAAGAACTTTTTATTTTCTTTAATTTAGTTTGAATATGAATGTTGTGAATCTTTCCTTTTTTTATGGAATGGCTTTTGCAATTTGAATACGATATACTTTACTTTTTGGTAGCGTACAATAATTTATGAAATATCAAATATAATTGACATATTAAAAATATATAAAAATCACAAAATATATAATTTATAAAAATAGTATATTTATTTTTTAAATCAAAGAATATTATATATAATTTGATTGCAAATTCTATCACAAGTTGGAGTGAATTTTCTTTATTTCACCGTGTTTCATTGATACAAAATATGAGAACATCGCATGATGAAGTTCAGTTTGTTGAATTTTTAAAACCGATTGGGAATGGAGTAGCACCACAATTTCCTAAATTTGGTTAATATATTTACAAATTCCGCAGCATTTTATCGGCGGTGAGGCAAATTTTGGAAATAACTATGCGAACATTTTAATAAATCGCATGATTAAATAATTTATTTTAGATCCAAAAAATTAGGATTGTTAATTAATCAAATCTGATATTTTGAACCGTTCGTCTAGTGCACAAAATGTTTATAATAGCTATGATAAAACTATTTGTATCAACGATTCAGTAATTAACAATTTTCTTGCAGATTTTTTGAATTCTTTGTCAAAAGTGGTTTACCACCACATACGAGTACATAGCTTAGCATTGAAAGTCAATTGTACTTTACTTCTCATTAGAAATTTGTATGCTAAGGATGCATTAGTCAGTGAAATCAGAATGTGAGTGAAAGTTAGTACAGGCAAAATAAAAGTACTGCAGTGCTTATTGTAAAAATATTTATCATTAAAATATGTACATACATACATACATACGAGTATATGGAATTACAAAATAAAAACAACTTTTGCAATTTTGTTGGCATGTGCGAAATTGAAACACTCTTCAGAGGAATGCCGAATTTCGGCCACGGGCGATATTAGTTTATATTAATATACTATACCATAAATCCAACCGAATAAGCGAATGTACGTACATGTAAGTATGTAATTGACATGTGTGTAAGTATAAAAATGCGCTTTAATTGTTTTCATATCATATGAAATCAATATAAAGCATAATAAATAATAAAAAAAAACGATCAAGATGTAAATAATCAAAATGAAGAAGGAATTAAAATCCACTTGATAAATTCGGTCCACAAAACACAAAGCTCTTAATGTAAGCTGTCAACAAAAGTTGGCCGTCTAGAATTAAAGCAACATCTCAAGATTTTGTACTAACTGGAAGGTTGTCGCATATTCTCTATAGAGAGTATTTGATTCAAGTGTGTGGCAACCACATTGGAAAAATCATCGGCAATTTCACGAAGCAGTCGTGAATATGTATCCATCGTCAGTCACACACATGGCTATTGTTGTTGGCACATTCGTATGAATAATTTAATGTGTGTGTGTGTGTGTGCTCACTGCAGAAGCCAATGATATAAAATCAAATTTATATTTTCTGATTTGTGTGGCTGGGGTAAAATACACAAGAATGGATTTTCTGTATGGCAAAGGTTTCTTATTCGGAAAGTGGGGCTTAAAACAAAGCATTTGTGGTTTTGCGTGTAAGAAAGATTTGCCATGTCATGACGATGCATAATGCGTGCATATTAGAACACTTGACAATATAAAATAAATATGCATGCATAGGATCCTTTATAAAGATCGATAGTGCAAGTGGTAAAGCGTTGGTCTATCAATTTTATGATGGCGGGTTCAAGTTCGCTGAGAAATGTGTTTATTTTTATATTTTTTGAATTGTTCACCCTTTTTTTGAAAGCAAACTAATAATTATTTTTATAAAAAATAATAAGAATAGTTTCCAGTATTAAATAATTTTACTAAACCACATTGAATTGCTGCTGCTCTAGCAGATCATTACAGCAAAGAATTTTATATGATCTAAAAATAGTCATAACGGTGATTCTTAACTCACATATGTACATAAATTCATGTGGGCTTGAAATTGTGTTAGTTTTGTACGATTTCAATACCTTTGTTTATGTTAGTTTTGTGATGCTTTTGCGCAATTCGTCTGAATAAGCTCATAAATTTCACAAAATCTAATCCAATCAAACATTTCGTTCGTCAATGAATATGTGCAATTTTAGGAAGTTTTTGTTCTTTCGTATATTGAATTTTAATCTTATGGTAGGAAAAGGAAGAATTTTTCAGATGTCTTAAAATTTTTCATATTTCTTTTATATTAATACATTATTTCCAAAATAATAATTAACTTAAATTAATATAATTATAATATATAAAAAAAACATGCAGTTGCATACAAGAACTTTGACTGCAAATAATTAAAAAATAAAACTAAAAAGAAGTCCCAACTATTATTCACGAATGTAGGTCAAGACAGATTGTTTGATTCAAAGTATTTCCTATATACATAAGTGGATACACATCCAAAGACAAGTTCAGTAAGAAGTGTTTGCATATTTTTATTAGTTTCCATAACTGAAGTCTCCACGTCAAAGCGATTGTGTTGCCGGTTGTAGTATTTCGAATGGCGTTTGTGAAAAAACATACAAGCAAGTCGACTTGGGTAAGCCGTGCACACATCATATAGAAATTTTTAGAGGTAAATGTCAAATGTAATGGGCAAAAAGACGCACCTTATATTACAAATGCTTTTACTAAACATTATTTATCCTAATATAAATTTAAAATTGCTTGGATTTTTAAATACTTGAAATAATTTTTGATTATAATAATTTTCGATTATAAAGTGGTTTCTTATGCGTTGGAACATATGCAAATTATGGTTTTTCACTTTATATTTTGGTTTTTATAAAATATTAAACTTACAATACAATGTAAAATTAGGTTTTGGTCCGAGATAGGCCTTCTGTAACGAACGTCAAATTGTAGAAACCGCTGGTCGCGAAACTATACAAAAAACTGCAACTGCAAGCTCAGTGTCTTACTTTTATATCATATTTCTAATCCGCATTTGATAATTCTATTTCATAATGTTGACAATATAATGTTTATGTTTATGCGTCCAATTTTAATTAACTTCTTTTATTTATGTTTATCTATTTATGTTGATGCAATATTCTAATTGTCATCAAATTCATTCGCTCTTGGCGGAATGATTTCATTTTTAAGATTCTATTGTATCTTAGAGATGCGCCTTAAATTATTCTTTTGGATATACTTTTGCATATGAAATTGTGTATTAAAATTGTAACTTTACTTGCATTTATTATTAGATATTGAAGTTCATAAAATTTACTTCAAACATGAACATATCATATAGTATGTAAATTCGGAAAAACAGTGTTCATACATGAATATATACATATGTACACTTAGCAGAAAAAGTCTACGTACAACATATGAAAATAACAAATTTATGTTATTTATTCAATTTCGGGATGATTTTTCTAAATTTTGTTGATGCAGTATCATAGTCTTTATGTTTACTATATATTTGCAAAAAAAAATTTGGCAAAAATAACAAAAAACTGAAAATAACTGAACTTAAATCCAGAAAGAGCGAAATTCAATGCAGAAAAAGTCTACATACAAAAAGCATAAAGATAATACAAATAAACACAATTATTCAAAAATATCAAGGCTGTTATATCAGCAGTGGTATTTTTATTTCTAAATTCTTCGAAATTTTAAGAAAAAAAACAATTTGAAATATTTTTTTGTGATAGAAGCTAAACGAAAGGAAATCAACGACAGTGAACGAAAGATCATGATGCATCTTTGGCAAAAAGGGAATATATACCAAAGACAATATACTATAAAGACATTACATCGTTCTCTTCACTCAGCGAAATGAGTTAAAAAACCGTGGCTGCCTATTGGGCCAAAACCCGAAGTGTGCTCGGCAATGCAAAGGCAAAATATGTATGTAGATACACATTCTGGTGTTTGCGTTCTATATGAGCGTGTGTGTTTACTACATGTGCGAATGTTTGTATCCTTGCTTTCAAGTTTACAGCATGCATATGTGTGTATGGATATGAATGCAAGAATGTTATTTATTTATTTGTTGGAATTGGAATGAAAACGAATTTCAATCATAGCAACCGAGCGAGGCATTATAACTAATTATGGCGAGGCATTATAACTAATTATGGGAATATTTTTAAAATTTATATTTTAAATTAGTAAAAAAAGAAAAAAATTGGTGTATAAAATTAATAAATAATAATATGTATTTATTTCATTTATTGTTTTATCCCCAGAAAAGCCACCATCGAATTGCACAGCAAAACTTCATGGCTGCACCAGCAGAAGACTAAAAGTTATTTTTTGCGGAATGTTATGTACAGAATTATAGAATTAGTTAATTCAGAATTGCACCAGCAAATACTTTGACTTTCTAATTTACTCCAAAATCAACAAATATAGTATGGGTGTCTTTAGCTCAATGGTTCACGCGTTGGTCTAAAGTATTTGTGACTTAGGGTTCGAGCCCCAGCAAATTGCTGTGTTTTATCGGATTTTATTTATATTAATAATCATTTTTATAAATAGTAGTTAAAGTATTTTACTATTTTCCATAAATTAACCAGTATTATATCATTTTACTGGACCAAAACTAGAGCAGAATTATTTCATGCCTGTTATAGAAGATGGAGTATTAAGAAATTCAACCTTGACAAATCATATACATCCATACATGCATATGAATGTACATATGTATGCACATATTTGTCTTTTGATCATTTGTCAGGTAGCGAATTATGCTATAAAAAGAATGAAATGAAATGAAAATAAAAGCGTAATTTCTCGCATAGGAGTTTTTGTTGTATCATGTGCGGTGTGGTTTCATTAAATATCAAGTGAAGCAGAATTAGAATTCAATTTGTCATGAAATTTGGATATGTCAATATTTTCAGTATGGACAAATATCAGCACAATTTACTCTTTCGATCTTATATATCATATTTTCGCTTTAGCAGCATGTGATCAAACATACGAGGTGTGATCAAAAAATAACCGTTGTGTTATGATCAAAAAATAAAGTATTTATTTATTCATCAACAACTATCTTGTCCCCTTCAAAGTAATTCCCCTCAGATATAATACACTTATGCCAGCGTTTTTTTCAATCCTCGAAACACTTCTGAAACGCTTTTTTTGGTATCGCCAACAGCTCCTGTTTCGATTTTTCTCCGTCAACTCCGGTGAATACGGTGGTTGAGGCATGATAACGGTTTTGTTTTTGGCCAAAAACAGCTCCTGAGCGATGTCCATGCGACGTTGTTTTTGCTCAAAATTTAGCAATGTTGGAACAATCTTCGCTGCCGCACGTTTCATGCCTAAAATATCCGTAAAAATTGCTTGGCATGAGCCGAACGATATGTCAACATCATCAGCAACCTCTCTGATAGTGATTCGACGATTATCCAAAATCATTTTCTTCACTGCGTCAATGTTTTCATCGGTTGTTGACGTGCTCGGGCGACCAGGACGAGCATCGTCATTGACATCTTCTCGGCCTTCCTTAAACCGGTTATACTACAATTGAACTTGTGTTCTGCTCATAGTAGACTCGCCAAAGGCCACAGTCAACATTTCAAATGTCCTTGCGCATTTAATTTCATTTTTTACACAAAACTGAATACTGTTTCTTTGATCCATTTTTTCGAATAGTACAAAATCGAAGAGCACACCAAAACACGACTAACCTTTTTATCTGTCAAAAACAAACTGACAATCCAAAATGGTTGGAATTGCCAACATATGTAACAGACATGTGTACCAACATAACAAAAAAAAAATGCGAACATCGAACATACGTAACTCACGAAAATATGAAAATAACGGTTATCTTTTGATCACACCTCGTATTTTGAATCTATCCGAAGAAAGAATAATTATGCACAAAAAACCAATTTTGCTAAAATTAGTGTTAATATTTTAATATTCAAATGTTCGTCTGTTGCCTATTCCATCAGAAAATGTATCTAAATAATTTTTAGATTAAGGGTACAGTCAACAAAATCAAGGTTTTAAACGTTTTTTTTTACTTTGTCAGTTCAGCTTGAAATACTATAACCACATTCTATTAAAAATTAAACCACTCGTACGCACATGAATATGTGAATACATATCTATGAACACTGATTCTCCGCAATTACATAGTAGTAGTGAAGTAAATTTTATGAACTTCAATATCTAGTATTAAGTGCATATGTTCTTTTTATATGAACATTGATCTACAAAGTTTTGTAAATAAAACCGAATATAATGCAATAACCTATATATAAACATTTGTTTCCTATGGAAAAATATAGTTCAACCATGATTGTATTCCAACGCATAATAAACCCTGCATAATCGAAAATTATTATAATAAAAAATCTATAAAAAATTATTTCAAATATTTAAAAATCGAAGAAATTTTAAATTTATATTAGGATCAATAATGTTTAGTAAAACGTATTTTAATATAAGGTGTTGCGATCGTGGTTTTTGGCGTCTACCGTCTGTATGTTCGTTTTGTTTGTTTTGCTTCTCTCCTTCTTTTCTTGCTTCCACTTGTCCGCTTTTCTAGTGAATGAGGCCAGTCTTAAACCTACCAGACGATTCTGAGGTAGAGATGGCGCTGCCTCTGAATAGCAAAAATTCCAAAGAAAGGTAACTGACCGACTTGACCGCTGGAGCGGTCAATGATGGAATAGCGGAAGAGGCCGAGGATGTAGAAAATACGGTTTTAAGAGAAAAGGGAAAAAAACATTTAAGGCAGTGGTAGGGAGAAAACGGTCTCTGTGCAATTTAAAGTGTTTGGGAAGAAAGTTGTTTCCAATAAATTTTGTTGTCGCGCGAGTTACGTACTTAGCCTGACACTACACACAAAAATAATATTAGATCCTCAACCTGAAATTGTATAGGGCGTCCAAAAGGTGCCGGTCTATTCAATTCAGGAAGGTCACTAATTTATTTAAGTTGAACTAAAATGTTAGATCTTCAACTTGAAAGGATATAGGGCGTCCAAAGGATGCCGGTCTATTTCAATTCAAGAAGTCCACTAACTATTCAAGCTGAATCAGTCAACTTCCACACTTATTAGGATACAGGCGTCCAACGGATGCCGATTTATTCCTTTCAAGTAGGTTTTTAACTTGTTCGAGCTGAACTGAGTTCTTATCAAGTTTCAAGGTGTGGGGCGTCCAAAGGATGCCGATCTACTCCAAGATAAAGGAAATACTGCTTAGTTTCAGTGTAGTGTACCAAGTGTGTAGTGTCAGGCTAAGTACGTAACTGGCGCAATCGGTAGGATTTGTCGGATTTTTCTATATTGAAGTTATTTACTTCGAGGAAGTTTTTATTGTCGTATAGTACGGATTTTAGTGGTTGTTCTAGTAATAGTGTTAAGTCATTATCTGAATGGTTTCTCAGTTCTATTGTACTGTACCAATTTGTGGCTTCGTAAAGTCCTTCTGTGACCCAAAGTTCCGGTTTTAATTCAGCAGCGGGTATATATACGCTCCCATTTAGTGTATCAACTGGTAGTTTTGCAAGTGCTTTTGTTTTAGCGGGGATTGTTATTTGTCCAGAGGTGAAGTTAGGTTTTAATTTTATTTCATTTGTAGAATTGTCTGTGATTAAGATGTTCTTATCTAGGTCGATTTTTGCTTTTAATATCGTTAGTGTATCTAATCCTAGGAGTCCATCGAAGTAATTGTGGAATTTAAAGAGAAGAAATTTAAATGAACCGGATTGGTTAAATTCCGTAAAAATTGGTAAAGTGACTGCTTTATTAAGTTTATACTTTTTAAAGACTGTCGATCTAGTAACTTCCTCGCATTGTTGTTGTTCGTGTTCAGGTATGCATTGAGGGTTGATGAATGAACTAGATGCACCTGTGTCTATTAAAAATCGGAGTGGTCTACCATATGGGGATGAGATATCTATATATGGAAGAGTGTTTCCATGTTTATTTATTTATATGAAGCCCGTTGGTTCTTTGAGGCTAAATTGAAAAAATTTTGAGTGTCGTCTATGTTATTTGTCTCGTTTATTGGTTGTTGTTCTTCTATATCTATATTGTTTATGTCTTCTACCTTGTTATTTTGGTGTCTGTTGCAGTGGCTTTGTGTTGACTGATAGGGTGTAAAGCTCTGTCTTGATCTAGTTGTATTTTGTCATGTCATAGTACTCTCCGAATTTTTTATTTGTGGTAGATGGTGTTTGGGTTATAATTATTAAATGGATTTCGCGAGGTAGTGGGTTGGTCTTGGCTGAATTGGTGTCTTGGTTGATATTGCTTATTAAACGTTGGTTGGGGTGATTGAAATCTTTGCATTTGGTATTGAGGGTTTTGGGTTTGTCTGAATTGTGGTTTGGGGTAAGGGTAGTATCTGTAAGGTGTGGTTGGTGATACTTGTTGTTCTTTTTTACAGTAAGTTAGAGCAGTACATATGTCTGTTGGGCGCATTGCTCTGATGATTCCACCTAAAGGTTCTCTTAAACCTGATTAGAAAACGTTTAGACACATGTCTTCAAATAATTCTTTCTTTGAACTTTGTATGACTTGGTTAGTTTCTTTCATACGTATATTACTTATTAATGTGGATTGGATGTCTAGAATTTCGTCATAGAATTGCTCAACTGTTTTGTAATATTGTTTGATGTTGTGTAATTCCCTAATTAATGTACTTTCGTCTCTCTTGTCAGTATATAGGTCCATCAGGGTTTTCTTAATGTCATCCCAAACAAGATTGGTTAAATGTGAAGATTGGTCATTTGCTGGTCCTATTATCTTATTTCTTATTGCTCTAAGCAATACCTGTCCGTAAGGAGTATTGTCTGTGTTTCTGATAAAAAGTAAAATTTCTTCTACATTTTTTATAAAGTCTGGTAGAAATTTTTTGTTTCCGTCAAAAGTGTGTAAGTCTTTAATTACGTCTGGGATTCTTAGGCTGTTAAATATTTCTGTTGGGTTAGCCATTTCTGAAATGTTATTTGTATTTGTGTCTTTTATTTGATTAAGTATTCGTTCGGAAGCCCTACGTTTGTTGGTATGAACTGTTTCTTCTGGTATACTTGGAAGTGTTATTGGATTGTTGTTAGTGATTGGACTTGAAGCTTTTCGTTTGAAGTTTCGTAATATTACTTTTATATGTATATATATATAAATATGTTTATTATTTTTTTTATAAATAATTCAGTTCTTGACTTACATGCAATATATTGTAGCCCAAAATGTAGTATTCATATCGTGAGTTTTATGGTTACTTCTGGTTAATGTTGCCGTGTTGTCTCTGCTTTATGTTGCCGTGTTATGTTGCTGTAAGATGTTGCTGTGTTGATGTTTATGGTTAATGTTGCTGTATTAATGTTGATATATTTCTGCTTAATGTTGCTGTGAAATGTTGCTGTATTTCTGCTTAATGTTGCTATGAAATGTTGTTGTATTTCTGCTTAATGTTGCTGTAAAATGTTGTTGTATTTCTGCTTAATGTTGCTGGGAAATGTTGTTGTATTTCTGCTTAATGTTGCTGTGAAATGTTGTTGTATTTCTGCTTAATAACTATGTTGCTCGTCCACTGACTACAAGGAGTCAAAACTCGCCGGTTCGTTAAACTTGTGGAGGCTGACACTGATGTGCTCTCAGTGTTAGAGTTTCGCTAGTTATATTCCGTCACTGCTGACTCTGTTCCAATTCGTAGAAACCGTTAGTCAGGACTACCGACTGCGCCAGTTACGTACTTAGCCTGACACTACACACAAAAATAATATTAGAACCTGAAATTGTATAGGGCGTCCAAAAGGTGCCGGTCTATTCAATTCAGGAAGGTCACTAATTTATTTAAGTTGAACTTAAATGTTAGATCCTCAACTTGAAAGGATATAGGGCGTCCAAAGGATGAGGATCTAGTATTATTTTTGTGTGTAGTGTCAGGCTAAGTACGTAACTCGCGAGTTACGTTCCCACCTATGGTGTCAACGATCACTACACCCTCATCACCACCACCACCTAAACCACCTAAAACCCAAACACATAAACACTAAGAAGTTCAACGATTCCAGAATTGCAACAGCAGCATAAATAACCGAGCAACCCAACCACATAATATACTAGCAGGTTCAACAACTCCAAAAATGCAACGACTGCATAAATGCAAGCAGCAGGCAGCGACGATATCAATGACCACATTTAAGCACACACACACAATGTATTTAGAATATATATTTCATTATTACATAGACATAAGGTAAACAAACTCTGTAAGCACACACACACAATGTATTTAGAGTATATATTTTAACTTAGGGTCAGGGTTGATAATCTTAAGGTAAAGACTCTGATAGCCACTCACCAGGGAGAGGCCAGGGCGATCCTTACAGAGAACTCTTCCAAGAAAACTCACTGCCTCCTCGTGGCGGCCCCGGGCAATGGTATACCAGCAACCGCTGGTTGCTAGCCGAACTGAGCAACGATTTTTTCAGCGATGACCCCGGAGGGGCGGCTGAAGGGGCACCGATGGACAACGATGGACCATCGAGGGACGGACGCGTAGCATCGTTTCACCACCGAGGGACTTCGTGGGATTATCGTTGGACCATAAAAATCCAAGAGTGAATTCAGATAACCAACACCTTGGTCAGCTGCCACATGCCTGGGGCAGCTGTGCGACAAGCGCTTAGCGCTACTAAGGTCGAGACCGGTAAGGGCTTAAGTTTGTGATACCGGAAATTTTTTGGGAATTATGGAAATGGGCTGACGATTGTGGCATGCTGTCACTTTAGTACATAAGAGTGGAATTTTATCGAAATGGCTGGCAGCTTAATGCCACAATTGCCTCCGTCCCGTTAAAACCTTGGCAGGTCTCGGAGAACGCTCGATGTCCGACCCCATTAAGTTGGCGGTACAGGCTCGGATGTAACATTCCCGACTAACGCTGATCTGGCTCTGTATGCAAGCTCCCATGAGGACTTGTGTCAACCCTTGCATGGCCTCCCTGCTGCGGCATAGACAACCATGGGATCATGAAGGCGACTGTACTACGGGCAGCGATAACGACTCTGAGCGGAGACCCAATACGCATGAACAAAATAAATAAAGAAAACAACAACAACAATAACGAGGGAGCAAAAAACAAAAGCAGGGAGCAGGACCCTTTCAATAGAAGCTCCATACTGCGCCGGACCCCACCTAGTGGTGGGCAAGACCAGCGACTGACGGTGCGGAGAAACTCCCTGGGGGATCCGGGGGAGATGCAAATGCGGGTGGCATGTAAGTCAGACATGCTAGGGAAGATGGCAATCTACCCGCCGCCGGAAGTGAATGCTAAGGGGAAAATGGCTGTGCTAGAGTGGCATGTCGAGGCACTCATCAGCTACATTGCGGAGCGACATAATGTCCATTCGGACATTAAACGAAAGGCGGCGAAGATCCGCGACATGTGCCTAGAAGTGGCACAAGAACGGGATGCCGATGACATCGTTCAACCACCACTACTGCATCGAGCCGACAAGAATATGCAAACCTGCAAAGCGCAGGAGGACAAGGAGGTCCAAGCCAGCGTATCGCCACTGGCAAGGAGCTACGCGGATTCCGTTGCAATGCCGAAGCGTCCCCGCGAAAACGCAGAAGACGACGGAACCAGCCCGACGAGCCGAGCGGTACCCAAAAGGCAGAAGGCGGATGCGGCAAGGGCGGCCATGGCGAAAGCCGCCGCAGCTAAAAATACCACCAAGCCAGAAGTGGGTAAACCCGACGCAGTGGTGAAAAAGCCAGAGTGGACGATGGTTCGTGCTCGCCCCCGGGCAAAGCCGAAGACACTCGCTAAAGCGAAGCTGACCAGACCTGATGCAATTGTCATCAAGGGAACGGGAGTGACAACCTATGCGGAGATCTTGCGGAGGATAAAGACGGAGCCGCGGCTTGGGGAATTGGGCGAGAGAGTGAACAAAATAAGGAAAACCGCGAAAGGTGAGCTGCTACTCGAATTAGCCACGACAGCGGACCCGAAGACGGTCACTCTGCGGGAAGCAGTAGCAAATACACTGGTGTGGATTTGCGACAACTCACCCAGGAGACTCTGCTGGAAATAAAGGATTTGGACGAGATCACCACGGTAGAGGAAGTTCACGAAGCGCTGTGCAAACAGCTGAGCACTTTCGAAAAGCTCCCCGTGACCGCGATTAGGTCCCTTCGGAAAGCGTACGGTGGAACGCAAACAGCAACCATCAGTTTGCCCCCTCTGGCAGCCGCAGCGCTACTGGCCGGGAAACTGAGAGTCGGATGGACCTCTTGTCGGGTGCGGGGAAAGGTAGTACCCACACGTTGCTACAAGTGCATGGAGTTTGGGCATATTGCCAAAAAGTGCAGTAGCAAGGAGGACTGGCGGAATCGGTGCTACAGATGCGGCGCCGAAGGCCACAACGCCATCGAGTGTAGCAAAAGCCCAACCTGTGCAGTCTGCAAGACCAAAGGCCGCAAGGATACGGAGCACTCGACAGGATGCAGAATATGCCCGTCGTATAAGCAAGCAGTAAAGGAGTCAAAACGCATGGAATGAAGTTACTCCAGCTTAACCTCAATCACTGCGCAGCTGCACAAGACCTACTTGAGCAGACGGTGAGAGAGCACAAGATCGACGCCGCTGTGCTCAGTGAACCATATCGTCGGAAGCACCAAGGAGTCTGGGTCGAGGACAATACTTGCCGAGCTGCAATATGGGTGTGTGGAGTCAAGCCACCTCAGCTCGCGGACGTCAGGAGGGATGAAAACTACGTCAGGGCAACCATAGGAGGAACCACGGTTTACAGTTGCTACATGGCACCAAGCCTAACTACGGATGAGTTTGAGTCGGCGGTAGATAGACTCTTTCTAGATGCACACGGCAGGAACCCTGTAGTAATTGCTGGCGATTTCAACGCATGGGCAACTGAATGGGGCTGCGGCCGAACTACGCCAAAGGGTCATATCCTCATGGATGCACTCGCAGCACTTGACGTGATCCTCTTGAATACCGGCGAGATGACTTTTGCCAGAGGAGGTGCCAGTTCTGCGATAGACCTAACCTTCGTAAGTAGCAGGCTGGTGAGGGGTGCAAAATGGCTGGTGAGTGACATATACACCCACAGCGACCACCAAGCTATCATCTGCGAACTGGAGAAGCCCCGGAATGGCTGGAGGACAAACAGCCTTGACGAAGACGTCCTAGAAATGATGCTTGAAGGTTTGGTGCTGGAAGGCAGTGCAGAAGAAATGGCGAATCAGCTGGCAAGGAAGGTAGAAAACGCCTGCGACGCGGCAATGCCTAGGAGAGCATATGGTGGGAGGCATAAACCTGTCTACTGGTGGACGGATGCAATAGGCGAGCTCCGTAAAGCATGCCATGCTGCGAGGAGAAGGTATCAACGTTCCATACGGAAACCGGATTCCCTGCAGAAGCACCAGGCCTTCAAGGAAGCCAGAAATGTTCTGAAGAAGGCAATTAAGAAGAGCAAGAGCACCAGATTCGCTGAATTATGCGCACAAGTTGAGGACGACCCATGGGGCATGGCATATAGACTTGTCATGCGAAAATTGCCCTGTTATAGGCAGCCAGCCCCAACCTGCCCAATGTTGCTCAGACGCATAGTGGCACAACTCTTTCCAGTACAGAACTATGTCCCATACGAGCTCCCTCTGGAGCAAACGGAGGAATCAATACCCAGTGTGACTATAGATGAGGTGTTGCGCGCGATTGGGAAGTTTGGAGACCAGAAAGCACCCGGCCCAGATGGAATCCCCAACCGAGTGCTCAAGACCGCAGCTGCACTGAACCCAGAGCCACTGAGGAAAATGTACGACGCTTGCCTGAGAGAAGGCATTTTCCCCAAGAGATGGAAGAGGCAACGATTGGTCCTGGTGCTGAAAGCCAACAAACTAACAGAGGACCCTTCAGCGTACCGCCCACTCTGCATGTTAGATACGGCGGGAAAAATTCTGGAGCGGATAATCTGTGACAGGATTGATGAGGCCATTGCAAAATCTGGAGGGCTCTCAAAACGGCAATATGGTTTCCGGAAGGCGAGATCTACCGTGGACGCCATCAACGAACTTGTCCAGACGGCTAAAACAGCGATCCAGGGGAAACGATGGAGGGGTGGAACCAAGAGGTATTGCCTTGTGGTCACCCTAGATGTCAAACACGCTTTCAACTCAGCTAGCTGGGAGAGCATAGCCAAAGCGTTAGCAGAGTTTGGGGTACCCATCTACCTGAGGCGAATGATTGCCAGCTACTTCAGCGATAGGATCCTGCTCTACCAGTCCGAAAAAGGTGTGGAGTCGCACAAGATTATCGGAGGAGTTCCCCAGGGATCGGTGCTTGGACCGTTACTCTGGAATGCTATGTACGACGGCATCCTCCGCGTACAGGTCCCTGATGGTGTCAAAATCATCGGATACGCGGACAACATAGCATTGGTAATCACAGCTAAATACTTGGAGGAAGTGGTAGCAGAGGCCAACCGAACTGTGGCTACTGTCGGAAGATGGCTTGCAAACGTTGGACTTAGCTTGGCTGAACACAAGACCGAGGCAATCCTGGTTTCGAGCCGCAGAGTATTGGAGGTAGCGGAAATAAGAGTTGGTAGATGTGCCATAACCACGATTCCACACCTCAAGTACCTAGGAGTGTGGATAGACGCGCGGCTTACCTTCAAAGAACATCTGCGGCGCGTGGAAGATAAGGCAGCAAACACATGTTCTCTCCTATGTAGAATAATGCCCAACGTGGGAGGACCCAGGCAGCGGAAAAGGCGACTCATCGCCGGGGTTGTCAGATCCATTATTCTCTATGGAGCGCCAATATGGGCCGAAAACGCGGATGTGAAGGCTTACGTCCGCACCATTGAGGCAGCATACAGGAGAAGTGCACTACGAGTGATCTGCGCATACCGCACCGTATCCACAGATGCCACCTTGGTAATAGCCGGCATGATTCCCGTGAACCTGCTAGCGAAAGAAGTGATGAACCTCTACCACGCCAAAGGGACACACGCGACAAATGTAGAGGAGCTCTTGGAAATTGGAAAGCGGAAGACCCTTCAAGAGTGGCAAGCCCAGTGGGATACTTCTACAAATGGCCGCTGGACAAGAAGGCTGATCCCCAACATTCAGCAATGGGTAAGCAGGTCGCATGGGTAGGTGAATTTCTACGTCACACAATTGCTGACAGGCCACGGAGGTTTTCGGGAATACCTGCACAGATTCCACTTGGAGGAATCTCCCTACTGTGCAAACTGTGGAGGTACAGAGATAGAAGATCCCAAACATGTCTTCTTGTATTACCCACGTTATGAAAGTGCTAGAGTGGCACTACAAGGAGTATGTGGAGAGCCCGTGGTGCCCGACAACATAGTGCAGCATATGCTCGAGAGCCCGGAGAAATGGGCTGCGGTGTGTGACACCACCGCCGCTATTATGAAAGACCTCCGCCACCAGGAGTGGCGAAGACGAGCAATGAAAAATAGCTAGGAGGGGTCCGCTGACCATACTAAAAAGACTTGATATTTATAATAAACTACACTTGGTACACTACACTGAAACTAAGCAGTCTTTCCTTTATCTTGGAGTAGATCGGCATCCTTTGGACGCCCTACACCTTGAAACTTGATAAGAACTCAGTTCAGCTCGAACAAGTTAACAACCTACTTGAAGGAACAAATTGGCATCCTTTGGACGCCTGTATCCTAATAAGTTTGGAAGTTGACCGTTTCAGCTTGAATAGTTAGTGACCTTCTTGAATTGAAATAGACCGGCATCCCTTGGACGCCCTATATCCTTTCAAGTTGAGGATCTAACATCTTAGTTCCACAGAAATAAATTAGTGGCCTTCCTGAATTGGAATAGACCGGCATCCTTTGGGCGCCCTATACAATTTCAGGTTGAGAACCTAATATTATTTTTGTGTGTAGTGCCAGGCTAAGTACGTAACTCGCGCGTTTAAAATTTGTGTTTTTACTGTGGATGTATTTGGATTAATTGTTGAGCTCATTTGAGAGAGAAAAATAACCTTATTTACATTCGTGTACTGAAAATATTCAAATTACCACAAAGTCCGGATTTTGCTGTTTAGAAACGTGTATAGAAAAAAGTCTAGGGCGGATATTCGGTGGTGCAGGTCTGATTCTGTGGGGATAGTCTCTCATCTCGTCGGTTGTTCCTGTTATTTGTTCTGATACAGTAAAATGATTGCGCTGAATAGAGTGATAACTGCTTGTTTCCGGCCCATCCCATTCGAGAATCGGAATTGAGTTGTGATACCGGAGGATAAAGGAGGCTGCCGCCCGCCCCCTAGAGATAAGGATAGAGATAAGTATATATGGTATTTATTTAAATTATTAAGTAGGTATGTTATTTATTTATATTATTAAGAAAAGTATAATGTTTAGTTATGTTTAAATTTATGTTTAAAATGTTAGGCTAAGGCGGCAATTATGGGGCGGGCTCGCTTGTCGTCGTGGAGGAGGATACCCGGCTGAGAACCGGCAAAATGGTGAGTTGCAGTTTTTTTTTTGTTGTGTTGTCCCACCCGATGCAGTGTGGCGGGTTAAGGACCACGACCATTGCTGTGAGCTAGCCGCGGCCACCACACTGCATCATTTTAGTGTTGCGGTAACAAAGGTGCGTCTTTTTGCCCATTACATTTGACATTTACCTCTAAAAATGTATACATGATGTCTGCAGGGCTTACCCAAGTCGACTTGCTTGCATGTTTTTTCACAAACGCCATTCGAACTACTACAACCGGCAACACAATCGCTTTGACGTGGAGACTTCAGTTATGGAAACTAATAAAAATGTGCAAAAAGCTCTTACTGCTTCGTGCTTCTTTATCGTGTGAACTTGTCTTTGGGTGTGTATCCACTTACATACATACATACATATAGAAAATATGTACTTTGAATCAAATAATCTGTCTTGACCTACATTCGTGAATAATAGTTGGGACTCCTTTTTAGTTTTATTTTTTAATGATTTGCTCTCTAAGTTCTTCTATGCAACTGCATGTTTTTTTTATATATTATAATGATATTAATTTAAGTTAATTATTATTTTGTAAATAATGTATTAATATAAAAGAAATATGAACAATTTTAATACATCTGCAAAATTCTTCCTTTTCCTACCATAGGATTAAAATTCAATATACGAAAGAACAAAAACTTCCTAAAATTGCACATATTCATTGACGAACGAAATGTTTGATTGGTTCAGATTTTGTGAAATTTATTGACCTTATTCAGACGAATTGCGCAAAAGCATCACAAAACTAACATAAACAAAGGTATTGAAATCGTACAAAACTAACACAATTTCAAGCCCACATGAATTTATGTACATATGTGAGTTAAGAATCACCGTTATGACTATTTTTAGATCATATAAAATTCTTTGCTGTAATGATCTGCTATAGCAGCAGCAATTCAATGTGGTTTAGTAAAATTATTTAATACTGGAAACTATTCTTATTATTTTTTATAAAAATAATTATTAGTTTGCTTTCAAAAAAAGGATGAACAATTCAAAAAATATAAAAATAAACACATTTCTCAGCGAACTTGAACCCGGCATCATAAAATTGATAGACCAACGCTTTACCACTTGCACTATCGATCTTTATAAAGGATCCTATGCATGCATATTTATTTTATATTGTCAAGTGTTCTAATATGCACGCATTATGCTTCGTTATGACATGGCAAATCTTTCTTACACGCAAAACCACAAATGCTTTGTTTTAAGCCCCACTTTCCGAATAAGAAACCTTTGCCATACAGAAAATCCATTCTTGTGTATTTTACCCCAGCCACACAAATCAGAAAATATAAATTTGATTTTATATCATTGGCTTCTGCAGTGAGCACACACACACACACACATTAAATTATTCATACGAATGTGCCAACAACAATAGCCATGTGTGTGACTGACGATGGATACATATTCACGACTGCTTCGTGAAATTGCCGATCAGAATTCCAATGTGGTTGCCATCAATTTCAATATGTTGATTCTCACTCAACAGAGCAATGAAAGGTCTTTCTGTATATTGTCTTCGATTGTACTATGGTGTTCGCGGAAGCTAAATTGGTGAGTGGGAATAGTGCGTTTTTCGTTTATATGCGGCATTAGTTTTGCAAGAAAAAGCCTTTCTAGGAGTTTTGATAAGATAGGCAGGAGGCTAATCGGTCTATATGATGACGATGGGGAGGGGTCTTTTCCTGGTTTTGGGATCATTGTGATTACTGAAACTTTCCAGGCATTAGGAAAGTATCCTAAGCGCAACAAGCCATTAAAAAGTGAACTAAGTAAGATGATGGCCATTTGGGGTAACTCCTTGATCATTTTTCCAGTAATGAGGTCTTGTCCTGGAGCTTTGTTAAGAGCAAGGTTACTAATCGCATTACTTACTTCTTTTATTTTTAATTTAATAGGCGAGCATGTTGTATCTGGCGAGGGGGTTAATATTAGGTTATTGGTATTGCGAGGTAGGTTGAGGGTAAAAACATCTCTTAAGTGTTCGGCGAAAACAGCAGACTTTTCATCATCGCTTCTTGCCCAGTTTCCGTTTTTTGTACGAGTCGGTGGAATTCCGCGTGTAGGTGCTTTCATTTCTCTGACAGCTTTCCACAGAGAGTAATTGGTGACGTCAGTCGGAGAAAGGTTTTGGATATATTGGTCCAGGCAACGATCTGATTCTAGATGCAAGGCTTTTCTCAAATAGATAACTTCCGTTTTAGGAAAGGGGACCTGGATTTTTGCAATTCACGACGCGTCCTCCTTTTTTCAGTAAGGAGAATATCGATTTGGGTTGAGGTTTGTGGGCGCCGGATGCTGTTGCAGTTGTTGTCACGCTTGTCCGTAGAGTGGCGCACAGCTAATCTTAGGGTCGAGGTAAATTGTTCCAGAAATGTTTCAACATCTTAACGACCTCTCTTCAGATCACTCTCCTATTATAATACATCTGAACAAAAAGTTACGCCTTACCTACGAATTCACACCCAATAAAACTAACTGGCTGAAATACAGAAAATACATCAGTAGTCATCTCAGCCCAAACCCACGTCTCAAAACTAATGAGGACAGTTTTGAGACGTGGGTTTAGGCTGAGATGACTACTGATGTATTTTCTGTATTTCAGCCAGTTAGTTTTATTGGGTGTGAATTCGTAGGTAGGGCGTAACTTTTTGTTTTGTTGTATTATAATACGAGAGTGATCTGAAGAGAGGTCGTTAAGGTGTTCTACTTTGAGTTGCTCTCGTTTTAGGTTTCTAGCAACTCCAAAATCAATAAGGTCAGGTATCTTACGTGGGTCTGTCGACCAGTACGATGGTTGTCCTGAAGAGATAGCATCAGTATTGGTGTCAGAAAGCATGATGTTATATAATTGTTTTCCTTTTGGTGTTGTTAGCCGTGAGCCCCAGTAAGTATGTTTGGCATTGTAGTCGCCAGCAGCTAGAAAACTTGTTCCAAGTGTGGAGAAAAAATCTGAGAACTGGTTACTTGTTATTTTAAATCTAGGTGGGCAGTAGACTGCGGATATTGTTAAGTTATCCTCCCATCCGTCCAGACAAACTGATGTTGCTTGTAGGTACTCCTTGTTGTATTCTTCCATAACGAAGTGTTTTATTCTTTGTTTGATTAGGATTCCAGTGCCACCATGGGCTTTACCAGCGAGATGCTTTGTATCATAGAATTTATATCCCGGTATGTAAAAATTGTGTTTTTCGGTTAGATGGGTTTCGGATATAAGAAGTATGTCGATTTCATTATTGAGTAAAAATTTGTTGATTTCAAACTTGTGCTGGCTTACACCGTTTGCATTCCATTGACAGATCTTAAGTACGTTCATTTCGGAGATAGCAGAAGCTGCATGAGCTGGTTTTGTTTTCTCATCATTTCTTGAATCATTGTTTGTATGGAGGTCATGAACTGCGTCATACATTGGCATTCAGCAGGGGGAATATCTGATTCAAGTCCCTTTATGACAATGGTAAGGCCTTTGCTACTTTTAAGCTGATAGGTGTATTTGAGTGAGGTTCTGGTTTGAGTGCGAACTGTGTGTACTTGAACTTGCATTGTTAAGTGCAGTCGCAATTGAACGTTGTGGAGTTGCAGTCACAGGAGGGCCGCTGACCGGCCGCTCGCCGTTGTGGGACATGGTACCTCCGCTCGCTTCTCTCTGTTTTGCAGGCAAAGGTGTTGAGCGAACCACATTCGTCGTCAAACTGCTATCGACAGTCATGCCGAGCATCCGACCTTGCATTGGGGAGAGAAGGTAACATACTGTACTCACTCAGTTGCGCGATTGCCGGACGCTGCTGGGAAAGCGACTGAGGCATATCAGGTGTTGGTGCAGTGCAGACACACTTTGAGGGCGCATGCGCTGAACAGGAGAGCTCACTGGGTGAGTGGGAGAGCGCAATACGCTCATCCACTGACCGCTATAGTTCCGCTTCTTTATTAGAAGCTAACACAAATTCAAATTTTAAGTTTAAAAACTGATATTTGATATTTCGCACAAACTCCTTTTGCCAATTTCACTCACTAACTTTTATTATGCGTCTATTTCGCTGGGCTTAAAAGTCGAAACATTAAATTATTTCACTTTAAATCACAATATAATTGAGGAGCAACCGAAAAACACATCCGAACTCTCTTGCTTTCGATTTAAGAGAGCACATGAACAAAATATATATTAAGGTGTAGTTGTAGATCGCCTCCACGTGGCACACCCTGGGTAACGCTAAATGATCTATATCCCCCAGGTGATGATCCTCCCCCAACAAAACAACGCTCAACACAGGAGGGGAGCGTAAGACGCTGGTCAGGCAGAAGCTCATCACCGAATTTCCATCTGGCTCAAGGCAGGTTGGACCTATTTCGTCGGTCACAAGGCCGGCCTTCAACCTGGAAACTCCCATGACTACCCGCGAACCTGCCGCGAGTACATCGGCCAATGCGCTGCTTAGGCCTCAAGTGGGCGCAGAATTGGTTTGCGTACCCAAAGCCACACGCACCAATCCAGATTCAGGTGCAAACACCGCCAACACCTCCACTAGAGCCCACCGAATTCTGGCCAATCTGGATTCCTCCGACCCCTCCACACTCACGGACAGAGACGCGGAGGCCTTAAAGTGGGTCAAGGAGCATGTGGACTGCCGTCCAAACTCTGTCATCACGAACCCCTGTTCAGAAGTGGCAAAGGTCGGCTGAACGGACTGCTCAATCTGTGCCTCGAAGCACCACATGGCCTTGCTTGACGCAAGCCCCTCGTGCTGCCAGACGTCAGAAGCCTGCTCCTTCCAGCTTACAGCCCACCAGACCCTTCAACGAGATTGTGAAGAAAGGTTTGACCTGGGCCGTCATTTATACTGGCAACAGTGATGGTACCATCTCTGCAGCAAACTGGAAGGGGTACATGGAACTCATGGTGCTGAATCTTGGTCCATTGCCCTGCTGGTGTGATGATGGTTGGTACCAGTCACGTCAAACTAATCTCGTGCTCGGATCAACGCTCAGCGGATCTATACAAGCTCGCGATTGACAAATTGGGGGAAATCTGTCAGGGTTCCAAGCTGAAGGCTGTCCCCATCCATGAAATCCCACTGCATCCAAGGTTTAAGGCTTGGGTTCCTTCGGAGCCTTCTACGCCAGATCAGATGTTGGGGATCCCGAAGATGAGCAACTTGGATCTCCCCGGTTTCGACTGGAAATTAGGCAAAATTAGTGAACCCAAAGGCAGTGGTCGAAAGGTCACCATCATCCTCAATGAGCAATCATTAGCTCATCTTGAGGCCCGTAAGGGAGTGATAAACTACAGTTTTGGTTCTATCACTCTCCAAGTGTACAAAAGTGATAGGCAAATTGTAGGGCATCACCCTCAGAGATATGCCGATGCTAAACTTGTCCCCAAGGACACCAATAAGGTCAGCACCATCTCCTAAGACGGATATAGAGTCGCCCCTGGTGATAGAAGAAACTCAATTTCCTCCGGTGGCGAAGATAGTGACTGCTCCAACTCAGAGTTGGTTAGGGACTCCTTTAACCGACAGGACCGTATGACTGATGGTGGCGCAGTCTCGCCTATGTCCGATGAGGACAGTGCGAATGTCACCGTAATCGCCAACCCGGAAAATGCTGAAGATTATACAAATTAACCTTCAGCCTTCAAAAACTGCCTCGGCAGCCCTTATCCTCCACCTGGCTCAGAAAGGAGGGGACCTTGTACTAGTCCAAGAACCATGGATCCATAATGGCGAGGTTCGAGGAATTTGTATCAAAGGATATCGTACGATATTCGTAAAGGGTCAAGGTAAATCTGGATCCTGTATAATCATTAAGAAAAGTATTATGCCATTTTACTTCCTAGGTACAGCAATGGGGACAGCGTAGCCATGGCCATTGAAATCAACACCATGGCTATCTGGCTTGTCTCCTGTTACATGGCACACGACCACGGCGACACACCACCACAGGACTCACTCAAATATCTGATCAAGGATGCGTCAATCAAGGGGATTCCTGTAATAGCAGGTACGGATGCAAACGCCCATCGTAAAATGTTGGGCAGCTCTGATACCAACAAACGGGCTGAGTGTCTGTTTGATTTTATACTCGTAAATAATCTCGTAATTGCAAATCGAGGGGATAAACCGACCTTCCTGGAAGTTCTCGACATCACCCTAATTGGTGACCGATTCTCGAGCCTCGGTACCAACTGGTCCGTCTGCAAGGAATGTTTCTTTTCGGATCAAAGGTACGTAACTTTCGAAATTGATGTAGCAGCGACCACTGAAACTAGATCAGCAAATCAATCAATAGAAAGCGCAGAAACTGGTCCTTATTTCAGTCCACCCCTGAGTCTAGTTTGTCACCGACCCCACCTCCCATCGAGAAACTGCCAGATGTTGACCAGGCGGTCGACATAATCACAGCAGCCTTCTCCCAAGCGATAAAAGTATCTAGCAACTCTTCATATCAGGACTTCCATCAATCCAATCCTTCTCTCCAAATCCCAACATGGCTACACCAATGGCAAGGCGGTGGAAACTGTGATTCACGTGCTCATTTCTCAGGCAGATAAATCCCTTGCCTTCAAGGAATACACTCTTGACGTCTTTCTCGACTAACGACTCTTGACATCTTTCTCGCTATCACTGCCTCTGGTAAATTCCCTCACACACTTTCTGAAAAGCTAAGCTATGCCCTAGACACCCTGATTAACTGGTGCACCGAATTTGGGCTCTGCCTAAATCCAGCAAAGACTGAAGTCATACTGTGCACTAGAAGGTACAAAATACCTTCCTTCATTCTGCCCAAGATTAATGGAACTTCGCTTAGATTAAGCAAAAAAGTCAAATATCTGGATCTGATACTTGACCCGAAGCTCAGCTGGAAGGGTCCGTAAAGCATCGTCCGCGCTGTATTACTGTAGGAGCTATACGCTCCACAGCTACGAGGGCTAGCTTTGCATTTCTATGCTGGCTACCCGCAAAGCATCTGGTAAAACAACAGGCCAAAATAATTGCTACCAGACTCAACGCACTTAATCGGTGGGTGAGGAAGGAGTTGGGAAATGCTAGGATCTTCAATCAGGACTTGACTACCCCCAGCTCTGTTGACTATGTCTGTCCGAATGCCAACCTTAAAGTGGGTTCGGCCTTATTATCCCAACCAGAGGCGACTGGATCGGAAATAGAGTGATCAACGATGACACTCTGGATATCTACACAGACAGTTCTAGGTTTGGGAACAGGGTCGGTAGCGAGATCTTCTCCAACAAGTTCGATCTTAGCTTCTCGCTCAGACTCCCTGACCATTGCAGAGTCTCTCAGGCAGAAGTAATGGCAAATTGCCACGCAGTGAATTGTGCTCTAAGGAATGAGGATTCTGATGTCTAAATCAAATTCTACTCGAAAAGCCAAGCTGTCATTAGATCTCTTGCGGGCGTCAGTACGTTCTCAAGACTCGTACAGAAATGCCAGTCGAGCTCTCCATGCATTCTCCAGTTCACCTAGTCTGGGTACCTGGTCACAGGGACATCGAGAGAAATTCCGTGGCAGATGAGCTTGCTAAAGCAAGCACAGTGCTATCCGAAGTACACCCTTCTCTAGACATAGACATCTCTCTCGCTACAGCCGAGATGGCGATCAAATGCAGTTATTTCCATGAGGCCAACAAACTATGGACGGAAGAGTATTCTTGCCGTATCTCAAGACCAACCTGGCCCAGCCTCAGCGTACGCTTCAGCGCTTCAACTCGGACGCGTCCATCAGAGCTACGGTTTCGGTGCTGAGAGAGCATTTTGTGATGGGGGGGCTGCGGCTAGGCTGGGTTTAACCTTCTTATGACTTCTGCCGTGGGCGAGTGCTGAGGAGGAAGAAGAAACATGACTTATATGTTAGTGTCCATCCTTAGCCAGATTAAGAATGCACACGTTTGGGGCTCCTTTCTCAACCAGCCTGACAGAGCTCCCAACCTGTAAGATTGGGGGCGTAGCCAAATTTGTAAAACTGTCAGGTGGGTTCAACACTGTTTAATCGGGGGAATCGTGCTGCCTCAGTTGCTGTACAGACGCTCACCGTCTAAGCGGTAACTATACTCGGCTTGGATGGTAAGTGCGTATGCAGCGCCCCATCCATGGTATCACAATGGGCCATTATTTGTGCCTAAGTGTGCTTCTTGCTACCTAACCTAACATTATATATATAAAAAAAAAATACTAGAAGTGCACCGTGTGCGATTCGGATGAATATTCGGATTCTTATCGGTTTTGGGAAGCTGTCTCTCAAAAACGATGTTTCAAGAGTGGGGGTGGTCACCTTGCGCAAAACTGCAAGGATCAAAAGACAGAACACGACCTTCCAGAAAAAGAGCATGGCTCTGCTTAAGCTCAAACTGCTACTTAAACCGGGGAAGCAGCCGGATCAACCATGATCGTACCGCCCTTTGTGTACGAGTATGCTGGATACGCTCGGCAAAGAATTGGAGCGCTTCGTATGCGATCGACTACAGGAGCATCTGGAGAAACCAGAAGGGCTCTCAGCAAACCAGTATGGCTTTAGAAAATCGCGATCAACACTGGCCCCAATTCAAACCGTCATCAGTATTGCTCGTCAAGCCACTAACGGCAGACAATGGAGATTCGGTACAAAGAAGTACTGCGCAGTGTTAATGTTGGATATCAAACGGGCATTCAACTCCGCAAGCTGGTCCCAGATTATGAGCCAACTTAAAAGTTTCGCGGTTCGATTACATGGTCCTGTTTTATGACACCGACGTTGGCGTAAAAACGTACAGAGTAAATGGCGGTGTCCCCCAGGGCTCGGTGCTGGGCGCAATGTACGGCATCCTTAAACTTGATATTCCGGAAGATACAACCCTATTTGGATACGCAAATGACATTGCGATGGTTGCAGTGGCAAAGCACCTTGGCACACTGCAGGCGATATGTAACGATGCTATCACAAGAGTAAGATGGCTGGGAAACGCAACACTCTAGCTGGCAGCGCAAAAAACTGAGGCGGTGCAGCTGAGCACACGACCGGTGCGCGAACAACTGAAAATTACGATGGGTATCATCTCCTCTCAATCGTATCTAAGATATTTAGGTGTGTTATTTGATACCCGGAAGAGCAGCACTGAAGGCTATCATGCTGGTGTAAATATCCGCTCACTAACCAACTTAGTGCGGATCCAGAAGGCCAAAGCCATTTTCAGGAAAGAATTAAAAATACCAAAAAGAGCTAATCTTGTAAAATTTGCTGAATCCATCAAAACCCAACATCCAACCCTAAAAATAGATTGCGATATAGCGGTGGTCATGCGTTCTTTCTTTGTCCCATAGACATATCCAAGCAGTTTTCATCCTTCCATTCAACTTTAATTAACAATAAAAGTCAATCTCTATGGGACCCCTATCATAACCCATCCCCTTCCCTCTCTGCTAAGCAAATTGAAAGTAAATTCATGATCGACTTTGACAGCATATCTTCCATGTCTGGTAAAACTCCTCCTCTTGACCGGATATCCTACGCAATGTTAAAAAATCTTCCAGGAAACTGCAAAAAACGACTTGTCGATCTCTACAACACCATTCCAGATCAAGGCGTATATTAAAACAAGGGCAACAGTGCTTGTAATTCCTCTCAAAATAGCTCTTAGCTTTGCGAATGACCTGGGCTTATTCCGTTCAAAGACGTTTACCAATTTTTTTGTTTATCTCTTTAAATTTTTCAACTTTCAAAATCAATTCAAATAAAACCAACTAATTTCCACTCCACAACTTTACAGTTCACAATCTTTTCTTTTCTTTTTTGGTACTTAAATTTCGACTCTGAGTGTACTTCGTTCCAATTATTTGCACTACTTTAATAATACCCTTAACTATTGGTTCCTTTCCTTCTTTGCACTTCTCACTTCAAAAATCGCAAACGGTATTCAAGCATATGAAAGACGGCGCTACACATTTCTTAAAATCAATTTTCAATATAGTTTTGAATAGCGCAAACAATAACACTTGACTCAATATCCGATCAACAAACACTTCTCATTTTTTAGTTTAATTATTTTATATTTTTTTCAAATCTTAAAGCTCCGCACCACAAACGCTCTTTCATACGATTCGATCTCCCTTTTTTTCTTCTCGAGGTTTATATATCTCCCCCCCCCCCCTGCTAATTTTGCGATATAATTTGCATTTAGGCTTTTGCACTGTAACTAATCGGTATTTAAATGAAAATACACAGTTCATGAGTTAAACAGGCAATATGTGCATAGTATGAACACTATCACATAGCATTTTATTTTTATACATGAATAAAAATGTGCCTTGTTTTTCGTTCCACTGATTCATGACTTTTTGTGGGTGTAGGAAGACTTAAGTCCCTGATTGTAGTTTTAATGTGAAACTTTAAATATTTTTCGCTGCTTATTTTTTAAATATAGTGCGAAATGGTGAGTCGACACGGATCATATCGAAAACTTAATATTATACGTTGAACAAAAAAAATAAAAAAATAAAAAAATTACTAGAGAAAATCTACCAAATTTTTCGATATGTATTAACAAAAGAATTAATTTCTTTGATCGCATTAAAATATTTATATCGAATACATTCCTTCAAATCATCTAAATTCTCTATGCCATAAGCAAACATCATTTCAATGGCTACTAATTGCTCATACACTACGACCCATTCCACATTAATAGTCTGCGCACAGGTTTTCAACAGCCAAAAGTATGAACATGGAAATTTAGCTTCCAAAATTTTTTTTTGCGGTTTCCGAAGGTACGGTGTGTTACCAAAGAGCATCCAGTAATCCATTTTAGATTTTACCAGCGTGAAAATATTTTTGTCATGGCCATATTTTGGAAAATGTTCCAGATTTTTCATTTCAGTTAGTATTTCTTCTAAGCTCTGTCGAACAGTGTTTTCTTCATTATCGCTTAGGCCTTCAAAAAGGTTTACGCTATTTAGATTACGACGCGGTGCTTGCAAGTTCAAATTATCAATTGGATTCATATTATCTTCGCTAAAGACTTCAAAGGAGTGCATGGATAGTATATCATCTATTGTACGTTGGGAACGTTGTGACGACTTTCGGGAACGTTGTGGCGGCTTTCGGGAACGTTGTGGCGGCTTTCGGGAACATTTGGAAGGAATCTACAAAAAAAACACAATATTTATGAAAAGCGTCGATAAAAACGTAAATAGATTTAAAAAAATTATTTCATAAAATTTCACAAATTATTTATTATATAATTACTCGTTCGTCGCTGCCCGCCAATTGAGCAGCTTCTTTTTGGTTCATCTGTAGTAACTTGTTGAATTGCTCTTCATAAGCCGAATGTTTCAGCAATTCTATTCTCTTCTCATGTTTTTGCACATACGATTTAACGTATGTTCCCCACTCAGTTTTAAATTTCAATTTGCTCACTTTTCCTAAGTCTGGTGGAAGACTTTTAGCCCATTCGTCTTTACTGATGTTAGTGTCTGCCTCATAACAAGTCTTCTTGCAAGCGTCACTTGAAAGGTCGGCTCGAAATACTCCCACGAAGGTACGATCAGTATTACAAGGTATTGGGAGAGTTTTGAAATGCCAGTTGTGTTCATGGAAAAGTTTTCGCAACGCCGTGCCACTCAAGTATGGATCCATAGTTCGTTCCGCATGATTTATAAACATATAACGCGGTATTTTGAAACACTTTATTTTGTCCTCGGAAAATTCAAGCGCTATGAATTTAAAATATGAATGTGCAGGTGTTAAACTTGGTTGAAAGTCAAAAGTTTTAGTTGGGGGTTTTATGTTGCTGTTCTTTGGTTCAAGATTTTCAAGAATGTGTTTCATGTTAGAAGCTTTCTTAGTAAGAGTACTCGAATGCGGTATACCAGTGGTCAGTTCAAGATCTCTTATATTCCGTTGCTCTTCGATCAGTTCGTTAGCCATGTATTGTGTACCCTTGCACTGCTTAAATTGGCGACAAAAACTAGGATTGAAATGCGACACAATAACTTTACGCATTTCGATGAATTGAACCCATTCACTCCATACGAACAGCTTGGGATGTGTTGTTAGTCGTTTAGAAAACTCGCTAATTTTTATGTTAGCCTCTTGCGCAGATCTCGACATTAGGTTTTCTTTGTAGCCATCAAGGCCAAAGAGTAACTTCATTACGAAAATAATATATGCCATAGCACGTGCTTCAAAGGCTGGATATGTAAAAGGAGACGGTGTTTCCATTTCCGGGGGCAATATAGTTATTAAACGCCCTATAAAATTACAAAGACCACTGGGGAGGTTCAAATCGGTAATGTAGCGGCAAGCAAGTTTAAAAATGTCGGGTTTGTTGAATTGCCGGATATTTATAAATTTAGCAAGAGAACCCGAGAATATTAGTAATATAAATCTGGAACAACTCACCTTATCTGAATATTTTTCGGGATACCAATGAAAGTGGATCTCATGCAATATTTTCTTAACAAATGGTATATTATTATCAGGAAAATATTGCAGCACATTCGAAGTTCCGATATGGCCCTCTTGAAGGAATTGCACCAAGTCACTCAGTTGTATGTCATCCCCAATTAAATTTAAGGCAATTGCCAAAATGGAGTAGATGTGTTTCATAGTCAAGGTGGTTAACACAAACTCGGAGCGAACGATTGTCGCACTCTTGGGCCTTAACTTATGGCAATTTAATACACTATTCACATCTTTCTCATGCATTTTCAAATGGTTAAGCGGCATCGTTTTCTTCAGAAGTTTGCGTGCTTTCGATGAAAACTTCAACTGTACTGCATGACCTGTGGTTCCTGTAGAAGCAGAACGCGTTGTGAATTGTGATGCCGAATGCAAAGAGTACGCCTTAACACCCAATTTTTTCTGAAAATAATATTTTCCCAAACTTTACAAAAACGAATACATACTCGTATATGTATGAAATATGATTTTTAAAACTTTTTAAATTGTTTGAATACGCACGTAATTTGAGAATAAGTTGCAATCCTCTTAATATGGACAACTGAGATTGGGTCAGCTATTTACAAGCAGAAATAGCAATTTATTCCTTGCTTTTTTTAGGTTATTGAAGAATTTAAGGCTCAACAAAGAAACATTCAAATACGTATTGGATGTGGTGGAAGATGAACTTGGGCCAAGTAGGAAACAGGGAGTTACAGCTCTAGGACCCGTTGTGGGGGTTTTGCGATTTCTGTCGGAGGGTGGATATCAATACGGCGTTGGTAAACACCATGGAGTCGGAGAATAGCGTAATCACGATGTCGAAAATATTAAAACGAAGCCTGAACATTTTGGGAGCGACGCTATGCTGTAAACGGATCACAGTAGATATGACTAATGAATAAAAATGGAGGCCAAAATGGATTTTTATAAAAGAACGCGATTTCCTGGCGTCGATGGCACGCACATAAAAATAACCGTAAAGGTTACAACAGTATCAACCACATGCTGTTTTTTATTTGCCAATTCGTCTAAATGCGAGTTACGATTTTAAGAAATTTGTTGTTCTAATATATATGTGATAGGAACATGCGAATCAGGATGTGGACGTGCGGTACCCAGGGAGTATCAGAACTCACATGCAAAGAATATTTTCAGAGAAAATACTGCGATGGAGAAAGAAATACTTGGATCCTAGTTAAAAATAAAATTTTTGATAGAAATGAAGACTCGTTAAAAATATACAATTTTACAGGGGTTCAGGCTGCTAACTGCAGCCATGGTCAATGAACCCATTTCGTTCAGGCAGTCGTGAAAGTGTTTTCAACAAGGCTCACGGAAAGTGAGAAAGATTGTGGAGAGGTGCATTTGGTTGCTAAAAAAAATCGCTTTCATTGCGTCCTTGGTGCCCATCAGCTTCATTATTCGCCACAAAAAAAGTAGCGCAAATTGTTAATGTTTGGTGTGCTTTGCGTAACACCTGCATTCACTTTCGCGTTGAGGACCAACTGATAAAGTGCGACCAGAAGGAAATTAGAGAGCAATTTGAAATTGAAAATTATTCAACCAAAGCCTTTCAAAATGGAGAAAATATACTTAGAACACTATAAAAAGAAACACAAATTCATTTCATACAATCAGTCCATTTATGTATATATTTTCAAAAAATAAGTAAATATATATAAGGTTCTCTTCTTATCGGCTCTTCCATAGCATTATCGCGACAAACACATTCCCTACAGCTTCTCAGTTTCTAACTTAACTAAGGTCTCAACTCATACGATGACGCTTCGGAGACTATTTGTAATTTCGTCAGCATCCTTACCTTGTCTTTTAAAAAATCCACATTTGCATCATAAAAGCTCTGCTGCATATTGATTAGGTTTTGCAGAAGAGCTGGAGTGGTTTCCTCTTTGTGGCCAGAACTGCTGCCTATGGATACATTAAGTGCTTCACTGAGACCTCATTGAGAAGACAAAGCTTTCTGCTAGCTGTGGCGTTTGAGCTGTAGAAAAAATGTCTGCATCAGAAGTACTTTTGGAGCAGTCCAGGCCGAAACTCCTTGTGCCCAGGATGCCAGACATGGAGGTTTCGAGTCCAGTAAGCCCTCCTACTGTCTGCTCTATACTGCTGAAAGTGTGAATTTCTGTTGCGGCCTCCACCAGTTGATCTCACTTTAGCTGTATTTGAAAACAATTTTCGCTTCACATAGCTTTTGTAGTCCAACCAAACCTAGCATATTGTTACGAAATTGCCCTCTTGTAAATTTATTCTGTTACGAAATTGCCCTCTTGACAATTTACTCTAACTCTCTGTACTCGGATTCGTACCACTGGATCGTGCAGTAATCAAACAATCGCTGGTTAAATTAAAATAACTAACTTTATTTAATTATTGCAATTTACACACTTAATATTAGGCTTAGAGTTTACTTTGTTACAATTTGCACTTTATTTCACAATTCATGAATCACTTTATTTAATAAGTAATTTCATCACTTTACAAATCACAATTATCAATACTGCTGCTTCGATTTGAATGCACGATGTATGCACTGTTACGCTCTCTGTTCGAATGTCTTCGACTTTGTACAGTCTTGTGCCTTTTATAGTTTCGAATGGTTGAGGTAGAAATTTCTACAATACACTAGAGGTTTCTGGATCTTTATAGAAATTTATACACACCTCAGGAAGTTCTTACTTTCGAGATAATTCTTTACACCACAATCTCTACAACGAAAGAAGCTTTTATTCGAATAGATTGTGTCTTGACTTACACACACAGGGTGGTGCATTCATTCTCAAACTCCAGATGGGATCCTAAAAGTATGCAATCCCGTTTCACTGATATGCAATCACGTTTCAATATGTATATAAAAATGATTAGTTTTAAATTGATCACAAAATAGTTAAAAATCTATTTCTCTTATGGAATGGCTGTGTCATAAATTTACATACAATGGAGGTGATATTAGCTATCATTTTACCTAAAATGGCCGGTAGAAAATCCTTCGACTGAACCCTCCCCAAGGGTACCGGCTGGTAATAGGTCTACAATGGCATCAATTGTCTGATGGTGCTGGCTCTAGCTAAGGTCAGGATGTAGCGCTCAGTGTTTGATACTCCTTAATAGTACAGCATTGAGAAATACACCTTGACTATGGTTCGAAGGTAAGGGCTGGATCAAGGTGTCACGCGACCCGTGCTGATGATCTGCCAGGCTAGAGGCCCTGTTAAATAGTCTAGTCGTAAACGGAGCCCCCGAATAAAAGGCGCCCTTCGGTGGTAATAGCCTAGCTCGGATATTGCGGATCTCTGTACGAGTGGTCTTTATATTCTCCGCAAAAAGAATCTTCATGAAGAAGCAAAAATTTAAAACAAAAATTCCGCGGGATATCACCGCAATTCAACTGGCAAATCAGATGGAGCAAAGAATCCTTGATGAGCCAATGCTTAGTGGGGTAAGATCACCCGCTAAGCCCAAATCAAATGCTGCTGCGGTCAATGAACGGAGACCTTCATCCGTGACCAAAACAGTGGGTGGACCTATGGGACCCTCAATGACAGTAGGCGGGATGGGTGGTGCAGGAATTCGGAAACTTTCTTCCGATGATGTGCCATCCACTTCTGCTGCTGCCACGGCAAAAATGGGACCAACTCAACAAACTCCCATCTCCACTAAGGAGAGATTGTTGACACTGGGAGTAAAACTGGAGGACAAAGGGAGTAATCCATCCCGTGCTACCACCTCGGAGAAAACCTCCAGGATTGCCAAGAGAGGAATCCCTCTTCCTGATCGTGGTCAACCTGGGGGTTTGGATGACCCGAGAAGAAAGGAGCTAAGTGGAGCTGGAGTCAGATGGTACCTCACCTACCTGTCTCAGGGTTTGCAACCAGATGATGCTCTTGCCAAGGCAAAGGAGGGTTGTAAAGGATTCGGCTGGCACAATATAACAACCGAATGTAAAGAAGAACCTGAAGAAAAGGGTACGAAACACCTTTTCTCCTAATCTTGACCCAGCCAAAAAGAGGAAGACGGCAACACCGTCAGGCCCAGCTAGTCGTGGAGGGTCCAAGGCAGCAGGTAGCTACGCTAAGGTGGCGTCCGTCACCAAGGTGGCTGTTGTTTCTGCGGACTATCCGAACACCATCCTGACTAGAGAGGAGCTGACAAGTGTTGAGCAGATGTTGCTTGAGAGGCTGGTTGATGAGTGGACCAAAGAATTCTCCTTCGATGGTATCCACTTCAAGCCTGGCTTCCTGAGCATCGACTGCTGTTCGACGGACTCGGTGAAATGGCTGAAAGGGGTCGTGACGCAGCTTTCAGTGAGAGAGGGCGTCAGTCTGGTCGCCAAAGTGGGAGACAACATCCCACAATCACACACAGTCTTCCTCTTCCTCCCTCGTAGTAGTGGACAAGAGGTAGCTGTGTCACTAAAGTCGGTTGTTCCAAACGTACTCAGGAAAAGCCCAAGGCAGAGGAAGTAAAGGAGACAAACATCCCTGTCAGAGGTAACTACGAGTAGTAGGCTTCCCCCAGCTGAACCGAAGACTGTGTCCCCGGAAATCTCTTCCAGGGCCCCCAGTGTTGAGATAGGGGCTGAGGCCGCATACTGTCCTTCACTGGTACACAGTCAGGAGGATGTCTCTATGGACGAGGAGGACGAAGATGGGAATAACACCATCCCGTCACAACCTGTTCCATAAGATGACGAGACTGAAAGTGGCTCAAGCAAACATCCATCATGCCAGAGCAGTCTCGGCTGTCATCGGAAGGGTGTTTGCCAAGAACAACATGGGGCTGGCCCTCATTCAAGAGCCATGGTGTTACGAAGGTCAAATTAGGGGCCTTTCTAGTAAGTTTACAAAGGTAATATGGGATGCCAATGCTGCATTCCCCGCACCTGTATCCTGATTAGAAACGATATTAATTACTTTTGTCTTTCAGTATTCATGTCGCGAGATCTGACACCCATCATGGTAAAGTATGATGAAAATGCGGTCTCTCGCGATATAGTCGTTGCTTCGGCCTACTTTCCGGGAGATATGAATGACATTCCGGAAGAAGTCGTTAATCTGGCGAAGTATTTCCTATCTAAAGGACTCCACTCTTGGTAGGCTATGACTGTAACGCACACAGTACCATCTGGGGTACCAGTGACACCAATAAACGGGGTGAGTCAGTTCTAGAATTTTTATTATCACTTAATTTATATATATTGAATAAGGGGAACACACCCACTTTTCGAAATGTAATTAGGGAGGAAGTTCTTGATCTGACTTTCTGTAGTCCAGAGCTAACTGATATTGTTAACAATTGGAAAGTTTCGGACGAACCCTCTCTGTCGGACCACAGCATAATTGAGTTCGATATAGGAGGTATCGTCACAAAAACGGCCGTTTTTAGAAATCCTAGGTATACTAACTGGTAATTCTTCGATAGTTCAGTAATTTCACTACTCTCATCCTCAAACATCCAAGGAATACGAGTATATAAAAATCCGGTGAAGCTAGAGGAGGGTGTCAATGAGCTGAATAAAATCATTTCCGAATCCTATGTTTTATCTTGTCCTCTAAGAACAAAGAAGAACAGCAGGAATGTTCCTTGGTGAAACTCTAGTCTGTCTACTAGACGTACTAAGGTGCGTAGGCTATTCAATCTAGCTAAGCGTACGGGGGACTGGGAAGAATATGAAAAAAGAGTTGACGATCTATAACAAAGAGATCAGATAAGACAAAAGGACTAGCTTCAAATCCTTTTGGAAAGTGTACAATCCACTCCTGAAGTAGCACGGCTCCATAGAGCTCTTGCGAAAAACAAAGTCGATTTAAAGGAGGCATTGAAATCTGAGGATGGGACGTTCACGGCAAATGAAGAGGATCGCACTCTCCTTTTGCTGCGTGTGCACTTTCCTGGGAGCTCGATCCAGTTACCGCCATCTTTGCAGATGGATGCTCCTCCTAGAAGAGCAAGCAAGATTGGCTGAAAGGTGGCCAAAGAAATTATAACTACTGAGAGGTTGAGATGGGCCATCAGCTCTTTTCAGCCATATAAATCGCCGGGTGCGGATGGTATTTTCCCGATGCTTCTCCAAAGGAGTGGTGAGGCACTGATTCCGCGCCTGGTAAATATCACTAGGGCAAGTCTTGCTTTTGGGTACATACCGGAAGCATGGCGCACAGCTAAAGTGGTATTTATCCCCAAGGTACGCAAGAAGGATATGGCCCATCCCAAATCCTTCAGGCCTATCAGTTTGACATCCTTTGTACTTAAAGCAGTGGAGAAAACAGTTTATATACATCTCCATGAGACCGTATTGAAAAGGGAGCCTTTACATCATTGTCAGTTTGCGTATATTGCGGGAAAATCGACTGAAACCGCACTATATCATCCGACTGATTTTATTCAGGCAGCACTGGATAAAAAAGAAATAGCACTTTGTGTCTTTATCGATATTGAGGGGGCTTTTGACAACACTCCTCATGAATATATGATTAGGGCTCTTAACAATAGAGGAATAGATAATACCACTTCCAATTGGATACGAACTTTACTCAACAGTAGACTGACTGAAGCTGAAGCAGGTGACAAAACTGTTAAAGTCAAAGTCAATAAAGGATGTCCGCAGGGTGGGGTATTATCACCCATTTTGTGGAGCATAGTAGTTAATGATCTTCTGGTAAAACTCACAAATCTAGGCATATCATGTCAAGGATATGCGGACGATATTGTGATAATAGCTAGAGGAAAATCTGAAACCAGCCTTTGTGATATTATCCAGAGGGGCTTATTAGCAACTAGTGAATGGTGCAGGGGAAAAGGATTGAAAATCAATGCCTCAAACACCACCATTGTGCCGTTCACTAGAAAAAGATCTCTACCATATATGAAGCCTATTCTTCTAAATGGTTCACAGGTCGATATTAGGTCTGAGACCAAATACCTCGGAGTCATTTTCGACAAAAAGTTATTGTGGAAGGCTCACCTGACACAACCACCAAGAGGGCTCCAGCTTCCTTAATGATATGTAGACGACTTGCAGGTAAATCTTGGGGATGTAACCCAAAAATCGTTCGCTGGATGTATACCATGATGGTGAGACCCTATGGTTCTGTAGCCTGGTCAAATAGAGTTAGACTTAAGACAGCGAAATCTGCATTAAGTAAAGTTCAACGCCTTGCCTGCCTTGTTATCACTGGAGCTATGCGCACCTGTCCAACAGCAGCAATGGAAATTATACTAGATCTAACACCCTTACATCTAGTAATTCAAGACTCTGCTAGGAAATCTCTTACCAGAATACAAGGAATTTTCTCGAAAGAATCAAATTACACCCAAAATATATGGGGTAAAAATTGAACTCAAGAATATGGCATACTAAAATCTCACAAGGATTTTATGCCAAGAAAATTCAATTTTGCACACAAATACTGTACAATGATGAGTTGCAAAAAAGAATGGAAAGTTCTAACTGAGACGTATAAAATTAGAGAAAATTTACTCTTATGGTATACTGACGGTTCTAAGACAATGGACGAAACTGGGGCAGGAGTATTTGCGCCTAGAACCAACTACTGGTAACCAATGGGTTCTTTTCCAAGCATTTTTCAAGCGGAAATTCACGCTATTGAAAGATGTGCCCAGATCAACATTGACAGGAAGTATCGGGGGAAGAACATCGTGATACTATCCGATAACCAAGCAGCACTCAAGAGTCTGAGCTCACCCTTAGTGAGGTCTAAACTTGTGTGGGACTGTATTGGGAAGCTAAACTCCCTAGGCAGTATGAACAAGTTATCTCTAATGTGGGTACCAGGCCACATAGGAGTAGAGGGAAAATGGAAGGCTGATAGCTTAGCTAGAAAGGCTGCGGCCTCTCACTTTAACGGCCCTGAACCCTTCTGTGGACTATCATCCAATACCATTGGAAGTCTGCTGAAGATGTGTACAGATGCAAAACGAAGTCAAACCTGGAAAACTCTTCCGGGATTAAGACAGTCCAAAGCTCTTCTGGGAGATTTTAATCCTAAAAGAGCTAAGGACTTAATAAATATGCCTCGAAGTAAATTAAGAATCATCACAGGCACTTTCAGCGGATATTGTAGACTCAACTACCATTTGAACAAGTTGGGTATATCTTTAGATGCCATCTGTCGATTCTGTGGAGAAAGTGACGAAATCTCACTGCACCTGATCACAGACTGCGGACCATTGGCACACAAAAGACACAGCTGTTTTGGAGAATAGATCTTAGATATGAGCAAGATCCCTCATCTTGATTCCTCCAAAATATATGAATTCCTGTCGGAAATTAACCTGACAGAAGATTTATAGATGAGACTATCCTCATCTTTCAAATAAATAGGGGCATCACAATAGATCTTTCAGGTCGCAGTGTATCATCACGAAAAACTGTTACATCTTTCGTTTACTTTATAATTAGTGATGCCAATCTTCCGAATTTCTAAATTTCGGCAGAATTTCGTGGCAAGAACGGAATTAAGAATACGACTATCACGGGAGCTCCGTCGGAATTAAGAATAAGGCTGAATATATCACTAAACTTTTCAAATTAAGACTCAATATAACTATCCCACTATTCCAATCCTTAAAATAAACAAGTCGCAACAAAACCAGATCCCACACAGCTTTAATTTGACTACTTGAATTCATATTGGTCCATCATAATAAAATGCACTTGATGCATAGTTGCCGCTTTCATATTGACAACTGTCAATACAGCTCCAACTGAAAGAACGAAGTCATTACGTCTACAAATCCATTATCCATAATTTGATTTCCTTTCAAAATCCGCCTTTTATCTTTTTGCCACAGTTAGATCAACGGATTTTAGTGATGATTCTAATGAGCAGGAACACACATCAAAAAGTTATTCCCTAATAACCCCAGAGCCAAGTTTTTCATATTTCAATATAAATTGATAAATCCCAGTGCTAGGCTAGAAAAGTTTTATTCGCTCGATACAGTGTAACTACGCTGGGTCTCTTTAATATACTACAGCTGAGGTGCACTCAGCGGCGTTCAGGGTTCCATGTCCTATCAAATGCCTATTTCATCAAATTTGAAAAAGTTGGTTTATACTACAACGGCGGCTGGAATATTTCCCCTTCGCGGGTCCTCTTATACTAACTGTGCGGCGCCAGTATTTTACTCGCTCAAGTGGCCGTCCAGCGCGAGTGACGCGCCTGACTTGCTCAGGTCGTTAGTTATTGGGTCTAAAATGTCCGTGTGTGTTGCTCTGCTTCGGTTTGTTTGGCCGCTGTATTCTCCTTTGCTGCTCACCAATGTTTTCCTCTAGTCCGAAAAGGTTGTACTTGTCAGGAACGCTACACCGATGACTGCTGCTTTCCAAATAGGTGTCTCTGGAATTGGTGCCATCGAGAAAATAGACCGAGTGTCTGGTTACTACCGCTTTTATAAGGCGGTCCGGTTACACTGTCAGCCGCAATCATTGTTGTGGGTATCAAGAATTTCAATCCTGGGTGCCTTGAAGTTGACGGTCTGTTGCCAAGTGCATACAATTTATTGTATCCGTGTATTGGTTGGTGTCTCTGCGCTTCGTATCTGCGCGACTTCTAAATTGACTTAAAGGAGCCACTTCGAGCTGTTGTCAAGTCCGTGTATCTGTTGGTTCCTCTACTCTTTTTGGGAGACCTCTTAGCTGTCTTGAAGGTCCGGCTTTCAGCTGCTGTGAAGTCCATGTACTTTGTTGCAATAATTACTTTTCATTATTGCTGTTCTAGTTATTGTCTTTAGTTTCATTTTTGTAACAGTTCCCTTCCCGTTACTTTATGCTTTGCCGTGCCAGTTACTTGCCGAACCATTAGCTCGCATCTTCTCAGTTTCTACTTTTGTTGCCCTTTGGAATATTTGTTGTGGCGCGTTATCCTTTGTATTTGTGTATGGTGCAGTTATTGGTAAGTCTGTCTTTCCTTCAAACAGTGACGTGGTATTCTTTTGTTAGGGAAGCCTGTTGTTTGTATTTTCTAAACATACGAGGTTTGTTTCTAAAAGTATCGCGAATTTTGCATTTTCGCGGGCTACGGATGTTCGATTTTCGATCTTTTTGTGGCGTTATGTTGGTACTCATGTCCCTCACTTATGTTGAGTATCTCGGTCATTTTGAATGTTCAGTCAGTTTTTGACAGCTATTGTGCGTGGCCGTGTTATAGCTTGTCTTCGATTTCTGTCTATCTCCTCAATCGTGGCGTAGCGTCGTCCTTTCATGGGCCTTTTCAGTTTCGGAAACAAGAAAAAGTCACAGGGGGCCAGGTCTGGGGAATACGGTGGCTGCGGCATCATTACAGTGTTGTTTTTGGCCAAAAATTCGCGCACAAGTAATAATGTGTGGGCATTATCATGATGCAAAAGCCAATTTTTGTTCTTCCACAAATCCAGGCGTTTCTGGCGGATTGCTTCTCGCTAAATGCGCATTACTTGAATATAATAATCCTTATTGACAGTTCTACCCTGCGGCAAGAATTCATAATGCACCACGCCCCTGCAATCAAAGAAAACTGTCAGCAAACCCTTCATATTCGACCGAACTTGGCGTGGTTTTTTCGGTCTTGACTCATGCGGCAGCTTCCATTGGGATGATTGAGCTTTGGTTTCTGCGTCATAACCATAGACCCAACAATCAACATTCGGAATACTTCCGCGCACTTTATGTTGTTGTTCACACAAAATTTGATACAAATTTTTTGATCCATTTTTCGGGATAGACAAAAATCGAAGACAAGCTAAAACACGTCCAAGCACAATAGCTGTCAAAAACGGACTGGGCTTTCAAAATGGCCGAGATTGCCAACATAATTGAGGGTCATGAGTACCAACTTAACGCCACAAAAAGATCGAAAATCAAACATCCGTAGCCCGCGAAAATTCAATATTCGCGATACTTTTTGAACAGTCCTCGTATAGTATTGTGTAGAAAGCAGCGGAGTGGCATAATAAACATGTAGGAGATAAATTCATGAGGATTTTCGTCCTCACAACAGTTAGCCCGCGATACTTCAAGTCCTCGTAGCTTAATTTTAACCAATTTGCCGTAGGCTTCGGTAGTGAACGACAGAACGGACCAAATGATCTGTTTCACTGAACTGAACTAACTGAACTACTTCAGATTTGTTAAACGAAATAGTTAATTTGCTCACTTGCTCACTTGCTCATTGGTTCACTTTCTCACTTGCTCACTTGTTCATATCGTTCAACCGTTTATAGACTCATATGAGCAGATAATCGAATTTATACACACAACCATTATGCTGAATTATGTATAATCAAATCTGTCAAAAAATCGAGCATGTTACAGCTTTATGATATTTTCTCCCTTCTCCAAATAGTCAAAGACTTCCAGAAACGGCGGCCATCACCTTTCCTGCCATTGGCATTGTATTCGCATTATTTGCTGAATTCTTTTGTTTCGATTGTTCTTTAATTTCTGGCCTGTAGTGAGGGATCAATATTCCATCAACAGTAATGAAACGCCGCATTAACTCCCTCAGATTGCGCTGAAACACATCCAAACAATGCTTCGAAATTGCCATAGGACCATGTTTGTGACCATCAGTTAACATACCGGCACCAACCTTGCTTTGCTTGAAAGCTTTGGCATGCCCAAATGGTCATGTAAAATTTTTGCACACGTCCATATGAGATGTCCACGACCTCAACAATATCTCTGGTTTTCACTCGTCGGTCTGCCAGAACGATATCATGGATTTTGTTGATAATTTCCTCCGAAGTCACCTCAATAATTCGGCATGGGCGCTCTTTGTCCAGAACGGATGTATCTCCAAGCTTGAATTCGTTGAACCAAATATGGTTGCCATCAAAGGTGAATGGTCTCCATAAACTGTATTCAATTTTTCGATGATCTCCTCACATCCAAACAGAAGAATCGAATTGTCACTGATTGACAGATAAAGACAGATAGACTAAAGGATAATGTGCAGATTTAATTTCAATTGCGCCTTCTAATATCAAACACAGGCACTTATCAATCACCCTTCGTAAGAATAAATAATTATAATTTCTTGTCTTTTGTTTTCAGCTACTCAAATTAACACTTTTTTACTTCGACCCCCCCTTCGACTGATGCAGTGTGGAGGTCGCAGCTAGCTCCCAGCAGCGGTCGTGGTTCTCAACCCGCCACAGTGCATCGGAGGGAACAACAAGAAAAAAAGGTAAGTAAATTCATAAACATCTCCTCTTTTTTTCTTACTTGGGATGCAAACTCACCAATGTTCTTTTCAGTTGGAGCCGAGCGTCCTCCTCCTCATCTTCGTCAAGCGAGCGCGCCCCATCGCCACCGCCTTAGCCTATAATTTCTGTTATCATATAACGCCACATTTTACTTCAATAAGGACATAGGACATTTAATAATAAATAAAGAAAGATAATACCTAAAGGAACGTGTGTATGACATAATGTAACTAATAGATGCAAAGGATACAATAACCATATATATATAGAGAATACACTACCATAAAATAAAATAAAGTTTACTTATCTTATGCATATACATATATAGATATCTCCTTGATTGGACGGGAATCACCTTCTCCTTTTCTTCCTGAATATTTACTCCTGGTTTCTTCTCCCCTCTATTTTTTTCCTTTAGGTCCCCAAGCTTCTCGCCAGCTATCATTATAGTCCCTTCCAACACTTGGAGTTATCCTTTTTTTTTATTATTACTATTATTCATTTGTTTTTAATTAATTTTAATTTTGAAGAAAGCTTGGAATTTGCTCTGCTTTTAAATGGTGAGGTTTCATACATTATTACGTATAAATTATTAAGCATTTTTTTTAAATTATTTATCAACTTTAAACCACTAACTCCTAATGCACTTCTCTCCGCGAGTTCCATAAATCACCGGCACCTTTCTTTTCAACATTCAAAAATCACAGGAGACCGTTTTTGACGTGTCTGTTTCTTATATATCAATACATTGATTTTAATTTTCCCGATACACTCCTAATGTGTCTTCCTTGTACTACATTCATTCCTATCCTTTATCCAGCCTTTCATACACTCGCCCTGTTTGCCCTACTCAGCAGCAGCCATAGCAACAGCTGCACTGCGTAGGTCAACCACCTTATCTCTAATTCGCCATTGATCCCCAATCCCACTTCACACCATCATTCTATATAACCTCATACATTTGCTCCTCCCCCATTTAAGCACACATATAATAGATGGTTTTTCTCACCGATCGATCCGGTTCATGGACGGGCTAAGCTTATCGGTAATAAAAACGATCTATCATCCCAGTGGTGGTCAATCTTTCCCAAAATAAACTGTGGACAGGAGTACAAAGGAGACACCGCTGATAGAATACTAAGTACAAGATAAACACAAACAAAACAAACAAAAACGGCAACCTTTAGTTACAACCGTAATAACTTGTTTGTTTTTACCAAAACCTTTGGGAGACGCCTGAGGGAAGGTAATGAATGCGAGTCAGAGGAGTGCTCTTCCACAGATGGCAAGAACTGTACGAGATAATACAATTTGGTAATAGGCGAATACGAATTAATTAAATTCTGTACTTTCGTTGCTTGTCAATCTTTAATATAAATAAAATCGTGAAATTTATACACCTTATTCCAATTAGTTGTGTCTGCCTGGATTTGGAAATATGAATACTAGCATCTATGTAAGGCTTTCGATTCGAAGAAAAGAAAATGTGAAACGAAGCACTGCGAGACCATATCTTGGGAGTTATTCGAACCTGCAATCCCAAATTTTGTTCTGAATCACCCAATTAAATTAAATTAAAAAATTCTTTTGTATGGATATGAGAGTGTGTGTTTGTTCAAAATATGACACTACATTTTGGTCCAAGTGACCCATTTTTGAAAAAAGCATATTCACACTACTATAAACGGACAAACCCGTTCGGAAACACTCCTAATTTCTCTGCTGTCTGCGAAAGAAAGCTCACCCACCAATGGACAACACCACCGCTGAAATGTGTCCAATTTGCAAGAACCGAACTATATCCATAACCCATATATCGGAATGACACAATACTAAAGAACATAAGAAATACAACCGACTTTGATAGAATGATCTTTGCAAGAATGCGACCAAAGCTAATATTCAAACTATAATAGAGTTAGTATAGAGCCTTAACAAATACAATAAAATTTAACATACTAGCTGAAGACCATGGCCGTTAGTGCCTAACAACGTTTGTAGATATAATTTATTATATATATAAACTGCTGTAAATAAATAAATAAATTAAAGCAAGCCAAGATTTTTTATAGCAAGTTGAGTGATCTTCAGAAAATTAAACAAACAATTTTTTCGAAGAGGGCTGCAATCATACACTTTTAGTAATTTACAAATTTAAAAAACTAACTCATTAATTGTACTTATTGAAATAATTAAATTATTAGAATGATAATAATAGAATGATAATAATAATATAAATGTTATACTTTTTTCTCAACAATAATTATGTGCTGTAAAGCATTTTGACGATATTAATATGTTACATAAACCAAATTCATATTTTACCCTTATTGTGTACATAAGATGAGCTGGAACAAATTTTCGCAAAGAATAAAATTATCCCATTTTATATATAATTTAACACGACACCCTTCGCCATCGCAACGCCAAAGAGCAGGCGCTAGATCAGTAGAGCCGTATCGAGAGACGTGACAAAAGCATAATTCAGTTGTCGCCAGTTGCACTGTTCAGTCGTGGCAATGGTCATCTAATTCTCCTACGGGATCTGCATTAGAACAACTAATTCACCTGCCACTATAGCAAAATTAACAGCAGTGCCACCTTTCCCATTCAACCCGCATATGTGTTGACTCTTACAACTTCACGCTCACTATCAAGTGATTTGGGCCAAGAATACGGAAAAGATAGGGAGGAGTTAAAAGTTTATACACTTAGAGCAACATATAGCTTTATATCTTGGGGTTTTCTCTTATTTGTTTGTGACTTATAAGTTTCTGGTGGACAGACTAATTTTTATAAAATTGTGCGTTTGGAAATTGCTGGTTAAAATTATTGGAACTATAAAATCCGTTGAAAGAAAACATTGTTTTCTACGTATGACTCTCAATATAAATCGCGTATAAAAAAATAATAATACGATTTAAGAGCCAACAATATATAGAGTTATCAGTTAATATTGTAAACAAAAAGGATATAGTTTCGTTTATTTTCCACGAAAATAAAATTCCCAGCAGTAAACCCAAACCGCATCAAATAAATTTAGTATAATTAGTTGCGCTTGGCTCTAATGACAGATTTTTAATAACTTGAATTAAGGAATTGTTACCTTTGCCCTACGCCAATCCCGTTTAGTACCTTGACTCACTACCGACACACCACCTCCGTTGCGTTTACGTTTTTTGAGTTCTGTTTTATGATTATACAAAATTTGTGCATCCCTATTATAAAAAAAATTAGTATAATTACAAAAAAAAATTAGTATATTATTTAATTTTAACTCAAACCTTTGTAAAAATTGCAAGCCCAATCTGGGCAGTTCAGTAAATCTATTGCTGAAGAAAGCAACTTCCATTTTGCGCATATAGGCAGCCCATAACTGCAGTGTTATTAATTTTAGCTCTTCTTTAGCACCCAAACTAAGTAATCTCTCTACTAGACCTCGCAGAATATAGTTGTAGCATTCCCAACTGGTGAGATTCGCTTAAATATAAAAGATTGCAGGTAAGTGAATGACTTTACATGAAATGCATAGATCTTACGCAGCTCTTCTTTGACTTTCTGGACTTTTTGCTTTCTGTAATGTTTGCTACTAAGGTATTCAGCTTCGCGATCTATTTCAATATCACGTAGGTCTTCTTGTTTCACCCCGCATTCAGCACAATAATAAAATCCTTCTTTCAAATCCAGCTTACTTCCACCGCAAATCGTACAGTTCAACACAAAGTGCTGCACGTCTTCCATTTTAAAAGTTTAACTTTTGTATTTATGTATATTTATCGTCTTATTTTATTCTATCTATTACTCAAAACAAATGTGCCATAAGCGCCATGAGTTCCACATATACAACTTTTCCCGCCAATAACAATGTTGTATGGCCAACAGTAGCTGTATTCCAATCAGTGTTGCACAAGTACGTACTTTCGAACCATTTAGAGTACCTTTTTATATTGAGAGTTCTTTTTATTTTGGTAATAGTACTTTTCATTTTTTCCAACTATAATTTTTTTTTTTTAAAGTACTTGTTAAAGAGTACATTTTCTATAACAAGGTAGGTTCTAAAAAAAACATTTATTTTCTATAAAAAAGCAAGTTTTAAAGAGTACATTTTCGGCATCAAGGTAGGTTCTCAACAATTATTTTTTCTACAAAAAGGTAAGTTCTAAGAGTACATTTTCGGCATCAAGGTAGGTTCTAAAGAATATAGTTTCGAAAAATGCAAAGTTCTAAAAACGATATTCTCTAGAAAGGAAAGTTTCTAAAAATTTTAGATGAGAGTTTTTTATTTCTCGTCTTTTTTTTAAAACGAGTACTTTTTATTTTTCGCTCGTGCAATACTAGCTGTATTCCAATGGGCACTCGGATCCAATTTAACGCAAAGCAACAACAAATTTGGTATCCAGCTTCATTTTCATATCCAATTATTGGATCCGGAAGTGTTCGGAAAGCATTTACGGAAAGTAATGCCTGTATTTGCCCCTATTGGCAAAAGTTTACAATCAATCAGCTGATGCCGATTATTGTGGTTTTTTGTTGTTTTCAATTTTTATTTTAATATTTTGTTTTTATATTCATTAATTCAAATATGTCTCAAAACTCTAAACACAGATATATTTATATTTTTCATCTGCTTCTTTTGACCACTAAACAAAAGTGCAGCCAAGTTTAACGTGGAACCACATTTTTTAGATCGAAATCACTGCCTTCTTTATGTTGAGTGTTTTTATATTTATTTAATAGTTTTGTAATGCTCCGAAATTCTTCCGTATTTAAATGATTTAATCTAAAACAACTTTTTCCTTCAACTGTGTCTATACTTTTCAATTTTAAAATATTTTGATAGGTGAATTCTTCTTCACCTTTTGTTTCTTAATTTTTTTTGGATTATTTGGAATTTTTTATTATTAAATTCAATAGTCTATCTCTATAATTAATTATTGCATTAATTTTTTCCAGTATATCTATTCCCAAAAGTCCGTCACAGTGTTCAGAAAAATAGATTGTATAAAAAGTGAGGTTCTGGCCTAACTCATATAATTCATTTGTGTTTGGGATTTTTTTTAATTCTATGGTCCCATTAATCGTTTTGAGAACTCGAGGTTCACTTATCCTACATTGTGCAATTAAGGTATTTGGATTTATAAGACTAATGGAAGAACCTGTGTCTAATAAGAATTTCAAGCCATTTATTCTGACATATGGGAGTTGGGTTCCGAGGCTCTTTCCTGAAAATGTATCTTCATTGGTTTGGGCACACCGTATTTTCTTATTCTACTTTGTTCACTATCGTCTTGTCTTAGTCTTTTGTTATAATAATAATTTGGCTGATTGTTAAAATTATTTTGTCCACTGGTGAAATTGTTTTGATTTGTATTGAACCTATTTTGTTGATATTGATTTCTGTTATTAAAATGATTGAAATTTCTTTGATATGGATTTCTATTATTAAAAGAGTTGTTATTTGGTTGATTTGATATATTAACCAAATAAATCTTTAATAGGATCCTAGTAATGATTTTTGGTTAATTGTGGGCGTGGCAGTAGTAATAATCTGCCCATATTTGGAATGCATGCTAGTACAGGCCCAGTGTATACATCTACCAATTTGTTTTCATATTTCATCACTAGAAACATAGATAGGGTAATTGTCTTTAAGTGGGGCCCCCAAAGTTCATTATATGGGAAGGAGGCGTATCCTTCCTTTGATCGATCCCGATCTTGTGTGTGGCTTTGTAGGGTCCATATACGAACTAATATAAAATTTCGTCCAAAAATATTGTTTAGGTCGCAAGTTATAATTATATGTCAATAGTGGGCGTGGCTGTAGAAATAACGCGCCCATTTATTGTGTGGTGTTTAAGGTTAGTATCCGCAACCTTCCTGTGAAATTGCATTGATAAATCTTTAATAGGAACACAGTAATGATTTTAGGCTAATTGTGGGCGTGGCTGTTGTATTATGATTTCCATATTCTGCACACACACTATCATGGACGCCATGTATGTTTCTGCAAATTTTTATTCCGCTGGCACCAATAGGAGCATAGGTAGGCTAATTTAAATTTTAGACCCGAAAGTTCCTTATATCAAAAGTGGGCGTGTCTTTTCTCTGATCAGCCCCATTTGTTGTAGATAGCTTTATAATGTCCACATGTTCCTTCCCGTAAAATTTCGTCCGTAAATCTCTACCAGATCTTAAGTTATTAGTATTTGTTAAAAGTGGGCGTGGCAGTTATTATATACCGCCCACTTTTGCACAGTGTTTAGTAGGACCCACATCTCCACAACTGCCAAATAACGTCACGATTCCGTCAATTGGACCGAAGTTATAGCCATTTTAAAAAAGGTGAAAAGAGTTCCTTATATGGGAGGTAGGCGTGGTCTTTGTCCAAATCGGCCCATATAGTTATCTGTTTCAGTATCTTTGTGCAGGCTACACTTTTGCAAAATTTCATTAAGATAGCTCTAACGGTGTAGAAAAAAAGTGGCCACAGACGGACAGACGGACGGACAAAATAAAAATTGCTTAGAAAGTGATTCTGATCATATCTGTATATACGAGTATATGTCCATACCTACCACGCCTCCTTCTCGAAATTAAAACCCCTCTCAAAAGCACAAAATTAGTATACCTTTTTTACCTTTTTTAAAGGTAAAGGGTAGAAACAGAGAGAGAGAGAGACCTAATGGAACAAACGAGGGGTAATAATGAGTCAGAGTTGATTAGAGTGTGGTGGAATGAGACAGTACATGGACAGAATTTGATCAGTCAGTTCACCACCTGCAGTTAGCGTAGTTGTCTGGATGGACAGATTACAATAGTTGAAGACCCAGGTTCGATTCCTGGGAGAGTTCATAATTGGTGTGCTGTTGATTTCTGAGACATAATAAAAATGCTTTGGGAAAAATTGCCTTTCATTGAAAGATCTCTGATGAGGACTAGTGGCGTGTCCGAAATAGCTATAAGATCTGCCAAAAAAATGTTTCAGTAATTATTCTTCTTCTTCTGAAAAAATATTACGGTGGCATAACCTCGCATACGCAATTGCAACTCCTGTTGCAACTTGTCTTGTCAATAAATTCGTTACAAAAATAATCTTCATATTATGTACATATGTATATTGACTGAGAATATATTCGTTTCAATAAAAAGGAAGTAAAGAAAAATTTCACGTTTCCAGAAAAATTAAATAGTATAAAATTTAACGCATTGTTTGAAGTAGTATAATACTGGATATGTGTCATGTGGCAACACTGTTTTAAGCTTTCCAAACAGAATAGTTCATGTTGTATGCGCCCATAAGTACAGGGTGGGCCAAAAGTCACCATGGGGCTTAAAAATTTAATAACTTTTTCGTTATATATTTTTTAAATTTTTTTTCAGATTATAAAATATACAAAATAGATATTTTTATACACTAAATATGGAAAATAAGGTCACTTAAATGACCGCCGTTTTTAGCTTCGCAATGATGGGCTCGTTTTAGAGCATTTTCCATAAAATCTTTCAAAATTTGTGGCTGTAGTGCTCGATTTCAGGAAAAAAGTTGGCGTTGAGTTGGAGGATTGTCTCGGGCTTGTTCACATATACTCGTTCCTTCAAATAACACCACAGAAAATAGTCCGGTGCTGACAAATCTGGCGAATTCGCTGGCCAGTTTATTTCCGAATTTCTGAAAAAATTATTCGCTCTTTGACTTAAAAGTGCCATTGTGTCTCGAACAGTGTGGGCAGTGGCTCTATCCTGCTGTCTGTTTTCAAGAGCAGCACGTAAAAAATTTTCTATCATAAACCGATACCGCTCTCCATTTACGGTTACAGCACTTCAATCTTCATTTTCGAAGAAGTAAAGCCCAATGATATTTTCAGATGTAATGCCACACCATACTGTGGGGTGCAATTGGTGTTGATGATTGGCTCTTGGATTTTCAAACCCCGGAACCTACAGTTCTGCTTATTAACAAAGCCATTCAAATGAAAATGAGCTTCATCACTCATAATCAGATTCTCAATAAAGTTGATTTCATTTCTGACCAGCTGCTGAAATTTAACTGTTCTTTGTTCAGTTGTGAATCTCTCCATTATTTATTCTCCGGATTTTATTCATATAAACTGAAAAAAAATATATATATATATATATAAAAGAAGAAGTTAATAAATTTTTAAACCCCATGGTGACTTTTGACCCACCCTGCCTGCACTGGTGAATGGCGTGAACAATTTCCATTGAAAAATTGTTATCAGGTAAAGTCCTTAGGAAGAATTCTGAGTTTCGTACTTAAACTTGGAAAGTTTAAATGTTAATTTTCAAAATGGGTTGAGTATATTTATTTTGTTTTTCGTAATTGTGATGAATATTTGTAACCCACACAATATTCTTCTCTCTTGGAGATGCACTTCCGCGAGTATTTACCTGGTGAATGATTTCCTTTTAGAACGGTAAATTTCTAGCTATTGTTAGTTTTACTGGAATTGCATCCATTCTAGTTTTAAATATATACATACATAAATACATACAAACTTAGATACATTTATATTTTGTCTGAAAAGTGGATTTTTCATAAGTGCAAAAATTTTTATTTCCATAAAATTGCAGAAAAACCAAATTAAACGAAATTTTGAAAATAAGTTATTCTGATGTGAGTACAGTCTTGATTTATTGTTCTGCTTATTCATTGACAGCTTATTTAAAGTTTCTCCAAAAAGTTCTTGCTTTTAGAGCGCATCACTGCCCCCCATTGCCATACATACTACATACATAGATATGTTAGGATAGGGTGCTGAAAACGAGAGGTATGTAACTTTGTACATAATTAAACGCCATATGAAGAAATTAATATATTTTTCCCCGCAGGTGATTTATTGGATTACTCTCCAGTCGCCCTCTGTGGTCTAGTGTTAAGCATGCTATCATCACACCCCGAGGGTCTGGAGTGCGCTGCCCTCTCGCGAGCGCTTTACTTGCAGCGCAGCTGTTGCAAATTCTTGAGTCTGCATTTGTTTACATTTTGTTTATGTTTTGCTTAATACTATTATGTAGCGACAACACTACACTACCCACCCCAATCCAAAGTAAGGAAAAGTAGTTACCTCAAGAGCAGGTAGCCATATTGAGGTTCCAAGTCAGATAAGTGTCTCAGCAGTAGTATGTATTTGTAGAGAAGTATTCAAGTTTATAAATGGAGCGCCTATCATGAACCACACCTATTTCCATTTTTAAAATTATATCGTATTATTTGTAGAAAGAAGAGTTAAGAATCTATACAACATACATAATTTTCAATATTTCGTGTGTCATATTTTAAAAAATGTACCTGTAAATAATTTTGTTGTATGTTTTTATTTCATGCTATATATAATTACTTATATGAGCTTTTTTCTTCCGAAGGCTATATTCGATCTTCGCGAGCGCCAGGATCCAGACGAGTTTTCCGGGTATGTGTGTAACACTTATTTAATAAATTATATTAGTTTATACTTATTTTATTGTAATTTTAAATCCAATGTTTGCATATAATTAAAAATTGAAAATTTGTGATTATTCATAACTTAGATAAGCATTCATAACTTTTAGCAGTGTGCAGCAGCGAACTTGTGCACGCTGTTCGATATGCAACCAATTCCTTCTTCAGTTCGAACAATTGGCTTTATTAGTGTTCGTCCAACTAACTATTGGCTTTAAAAGTTTGCTCGCTTCTCACACTTCGTCTCCGCTTATAGTGTGCTTCAGTTCGCTCTGGGACGATCACTTGTTAATTATCGTTGCTAACCCGACGCTCACGCTGCTTGCTGCCACTCACAGCATATTCTTAGCATAAATCTTGTATAACTTCCATTGCTAGTGTTGGTCCAGTAATAACAATGCAACCAAGGCTTAAGGTAGATTTAGCTGTCTTAAGTCTGGCTCTATCAGACCAGGCTACAGAACCATAAGTAATGATAGGTCTCACCATCATGATGTACATCCAGCGAACGATTTTAGGGTTACATCTCCACAACTTACCGACAAACCTTCTGCATATCATTAAGGAAATTGCGGTGTGAGACTTCCGCAATGGTTTCTTGTCGAAAACTACTCCGAAGTATTTGTTCTCACAGCAAATATGGGCCAATATAGGCGTGCCCTTTAGAAGAGCAGGTTTCAAATGAAACCAGATTTACTGATCATGTAACCAAAAGCGGCTAAGCGGTATTTAGCAAACCTGGGCCTGCATGCACTCGTGCAAGATTACAGCACATCCTTCAAATGTGCCAGTGAATGCATCGCTCGGTCGATCAGTGCGGTTTCTTTCTTGCCCCTGAAGCTACCGATGTCCACACCTTGCCTCGAAGGGTGACGTCCGCTTCTTTCTGAGTCGGCCGGGTGCACGGGGGTGTGGGGCTTTAGTGGGGACATCTTATATCGGTTTGCTGATTCGCAGACGACGGTGGAGTGCGAGCGTGCCAAGGTATTCCAGCAGTAATGGTACGCCTGGATCACATCGTTTTCCTGGTTCGGGTCCATCGCGAGCAACCCACGGCAATATCAAATAGTATGGTTGCGATGACACAGTTGGCATTGATGCACGTCCACGATGATCGAGCTGTAACCAGAAAAAAAGGTTTTTTTTAATTCCATTTATTCAACTACAATCTGTCCAGCTTGACATTCAGTATTACTTATATTAGATTATAAACATGTGTATCAATTTTCACTAGCATTCAATACATTAGGTACATTAATTTAACAAAGTTAGGTTTCATATATATAGATTTCATTCATTTATGATATTTGCTTTTTGTTTAATTTAATCTTAGGGGGTGAATCTGAACGAACGGTGAGTTCGAAGGGTATTTCGAAGTCGGTCTAGCCGGACTTCAGAGTTCTTTACTCGTGTATTTTTCAGCGTGTTCAGAGAATTTTTCATTTCTCGAACCCAGGAAATTTTCCAAAAATCATTCAGAACGCTAAATGAGCGTTAACAGCGATTTTATAAGAAAGTCGAATATAAAAAGCTTTTGGTTAATTATAAAACATCGTTTAAGGAAGACACTTGAATTACAATGTTCTTTAAATGATCAAGAAAGTATTACTGAAAATGAGTCGAATATAATAAAACTACTAACTTTCGAGATGGTTTTGAACCGTTTAACAAAACATTGACTTCAATATAGCTTTCAAATAGTTATAAATATGTTATTTTACACTAACTACCGTTTCACCACGCACCAGAAAGTTACTGAAAGCACTTCAGAAATTGAAATAAATTGAAGTAACTCACGTGTTTTGATTGTTTTGATTTTGCTTCGGGCTTCAAAGCCTGCCTTAATTGAGAATTGGTAGCTCTGCCTGCAGGTTTGAATGGAGGGCGCTTCTTATTTTCTTCTCGTGCTATCTCAACTCTCTCCTTCTTTCCTCTTGATAAAGCCCACTGAGAACTCCTGTTGACGACTTTCCTTAAGAGACCGCTTAGTTATCTGTATAGTTGGATTTGTTATATTAACAGAAGTCGATACATTATCTCCGCCTGAGGTACTACTGGCGGTTCGATTACATTATTTCCTTCACTAAAGTTGGCAGTGGCCACTCTGCTAGAACTTGAAGAAATATTCAACTGTACCCAATCGTGATCTGAGGTTGAATTATTCGAGATCTTACGACTGCGCAAAGACATACGATTACGTTGGGTTCTACGATTTGCATCCTTCCAAAGCCGCTTTTGTTAAATACGGTATTCCGGACCGAGTACCACTGCCGCAATGTTTTTCTTTTATAAATCACTGTGCTGCATTTAACACACAATTATTCTGAAAATTATTATTATATATTAATTGTACACTGTTCTATAAAATATGTGGTATATTGTGGCTCCACCTCGAAAAAAAATTATGTCAAACGTAACAAATTTTTTTTTTTTATATCGTGTTTATTGGTATAATTAATTATACAAACAACTTAACGTTAAGCTCAAAGCTAAGGCACTAACGGCTAGGGTTTTCGGCCTATATTTTATTTTAAGTAACAAATTTTTTTTACAAAATACTAGTGCGATTAATTGAACTATTTTATTACACGAGTAAGAGTCGCTCCTGAATAATGTAAGAAAATACTTTTTGTTTTTATAACTGTCGACAACCAAGTTTTTAAATATCTATTTTTTCTAGTTTATCCGTACATTATCAAGAGATGTAAGACATGAGTGGGATTAGTGATTCTGGACAGAAGTTTCCGGAGAAAACCGAAAACTCAAAAATAAATCTCGAGACCGGTTCAATCAATTATACGACATGTGTCGAGAAATACGATAGTCTAATCCACAATAGAGTATTTAGACTATTTATCATATTCAGTACTATTTAGTCTTATCTACCCAAACAGACTCCGTGTAGAGTAATAATGTCCTCCATTGTTGTATAGTTATCTCGTTGCACCAAGTAACCCTGGCTATTTCACTTCCCGGGGACACATCAATCAGTTAACTCTGTTAGCCGGCAATTAACCTGTTTCCTGAACTGCATGCGTATTCTTGAACCGTGGTTAAAAACTCACCGATTCCGGGACGGGCAGGGCGGTCTTGCTTCGATAATACCCGGCAGTTACTACGACGCCATTATCTTCGGCTTTAATGAGGTAGTTTTCATAAACTGAGCAGATATTCCTTATTCTAAATCACTCCGTTGCAGTGAGTATGCCACTTTGAACAATATATCGGCTGACGACTTCTAAGCGTAAACACCTGCGACGTTTCGTAGTACTTAGTCTGTTATACGGTGCTACTCTGGAGTCGGCGTAAGCTAGGCTTCACACAGGCAATCCGGAAAACAACAGTCTGCGGAACTGTCTTCATAATAGAATGGGGGTAACAGCGGACAATTTTTGGGATATCCATCTAGTGCTATATCAACCAAAGTTTATGGAAATCAGAATATTTGTGAAGATTTACAAGCTCCTCAAAGATACTTCACAGAGTGACTTTCTGTGCTGTTCATTCTAGCCTGGGAGGATTGTCGATAAATATGCAATGACCAAGGCATTTGACAATATTAATGGGTGTACTTTCCGGTGGCAGAATTATCTTCAAAAGCAATACTGGGTTATAACAGGGATATGATGCAATACCCCTTTATAGCCAAGCTTTTTACTTGCAATCTATTACTTGGTGATCGTATTCCTATTCTAACTATTCAGACAGTCAAGCCAAGAATTTGTACCTTCCAAATGTATTGGCCAACTTAGTTATACCAACGAACATAATCGTTTATATTCCATTGGTTATCTACTGTTTGCGGCTCCATTGGTTATCTACTGCGAGTGGCTGCATTTGCTTTGAACATTTCTGCGATTTGACCGAATCACACGTCAAACACTTCGTATTTAACGACGCCTTATTCATTTGATCCCAAATTCTTCTACGGAACCTATGTTTATATTTTGGGTGTTTCTAGAAAAATCACAGTGCAACTATGATAAAAAAAAAAAAATACAAATTCGGTGTAATAAATATTCAATAAGGAAACTTATTGGAGAATTTAGAAAGTACTCATATGGCTGTTCTATAAGTGTCGATATAAAAATGGAAATGCTTTGGCAGAATTAAGCCTGGTTATGCGGATGTTTCAGAAATGAATAACAAAATTGAAGTTGCATTACATATTTCCACATATGAAGGGAAATCGCCAGCTGGTGCATCACACATTTCCAAATAGTTAGCATAGAACTTGTTGCTACATATGCCCAAATGTCGCAACGGGAACGAAATGCAAATAGTCCTTTCATTATATATGTACATATGTATGTGCATACGTTGCTTCAACATCGGCATTTATTAAACATCTCTAGAAATATCAGTGTGAAAGGAGTTGAACATTTACGAAACGGATACTAGAATAGGGGTTACTCAAAATGAACTAAATAATAAAATGTAAAGCGTTGCTGATTCTTGACTCAGTATTTTGGTTACTAATATTTGCTTTACTTTTCTTTCTATTAAAACAAAATACATATTTGCGGATATAGTACTACTCGGTACGGAGGCCGTTCAAAACGCAGGCGTCTGGTGTCGCTGTTCTGATCTATGCTGTGCTCCTGACTGTAGTCTTCGGTTGGGTGGTGCTCTCAGCAGGTGGTGCAGCACTCGATCGTCCTCACTTCCCTACGCCCGCACTCCCAACAAAACAGTACCTGCGCGTTGCGATATTGACGAGCTATGTGACCATTTTGGCCCCAACGCCGGCAGGCTGTCCTGGGATCTATGGGTGCCGCTCTGCTCGTTAGCGTCACCTGACGATTCCTTACCTCTCGTGGTGGACCTTGCTCTCTTCTGCGTTCTGTGGGTGGCATTGTTAGTAGTTCACCTTCTCCCTGAATGCACTCCAAATCTTCGGCCATCTCTACCAGCTCTTGTAGCGATCCGAAATCTCTACGGCGCACGTATAACTGGAACTGGGGCAGGCTCTTCTGGAAGATTCTTTCCAGTTTATGCTCCTCTGTATAATCCACGTGCCGCATGAGATTCCGCAGTTCGACCACATATTGCTTGAACGTTTCTCTAGGACTATGGTAACGCTGTCGAATCTGGTCTTCGAGTTTCTCCATGTAGCGGGCCGGTAGGAAGAACTTAAGAAAGTCTCTCCTGTACGAGGTCCAATCGCGCCACGTACGACTGTTGTTCCTGTACCACATAAGTGCGCGCTCTCTCAACAGTTCAGGCATAGTACGCGGGAGGAATTTCTTATATATGTCGTACACTTCTGCTAATTCCTCGACTCGCTCTATAAATGCTAACGGGTCAAGCCCTCCGTCAAAGTTGAGAGACCACTTCCTCACTTGGCCAACGATGACTGCATATGGTGCCGCTACGCTGTGCGTTTGTTCCATAGCTGTTGGTGCCACAGCGCGATGCTGGGATCTTCTGCGAAACTCTGTGTCCCATGCCTTTGGTATTGCATCTGTGAACGTCCCTGGCCTGTCCACTTCCAGCGTTTCGCGGGTAACTATGGACCCAGCCTTGGTGACGTGCTCCTAACGTACATGGATTGTAGCTTCTCTAGACGGGTTTGCTGATCTTGAGTCAGTTCTGTCTCAATGAAGTACTCTGATAGTCGCTTACGGAGTTCTTCCACGGTACCTGTAACTCCTACACCGAATTCCACGGAGAAAATTATCAGCTTCTCCTTGCGTAGCGTTTACAACCAACTTGTTTTCACCATCCTGTGGACGTCTTAGATGATGATGAAGACAATGGGTGTGTGTGTTGTCAGCTGGTTCTAATTCGGCACTCCTCTCCGTGACTGCGTAGATCGACGTAGTTCTCTGTGGATTTATTTTCTGGGAATTCTATACGTTGAACCTCAGTTTTTCAAGCCTTTCCAAGTTATACAAGTGTAAAAAACATTTTTTCAATAGCTGTGGATGATAATCTCCATACAACCTTCTATCGATATCTAATATAAGCGATTCAAGATTTAGGCTTTCCAGTAAAATCGGCAATTCAGCGAGATCAAGGCGACAAATTTTGCTCAAATCCAGGAGTTCCAATTGTGTCCAGAACATAAAATTGCTTAATGCAAAAGAACTATTGACTGAGATTGCGCGCAAATTCGGACACATTTCAGTCAAACTTTTAATTTCTTCATCAGAAAATACGAATGGTGGATGCCAGAACGAAGGTCGTGTAGCTGCCGCCGTAGCACACCGCCAGTCTGACCGCTTTTCATTGCTGTCCTTATTAGAAGCTGACACCTACATGAGGGATAAATTTTAAAGAAAGCCTAGCGAGCCCAATTAATTTTTGAAATCAGAATTTACCTTATATTATTATCAAGGCTGTAGAGTAACCCAGTCGCTAATTGTGGCAAACTTTCGTTTGCCGAAATGGTTCCTATAATGAAGGCGTGTACCGCCGAGTAAAGAAAAGCAATGTTGGTTGCTCCAGTCTTTGTTCAGTAGGAACTGATTTTATTAAATAAATTCATGCTTCTTATATAGTAATAATCTTACATCTAATTTTGACATACATAAGCATACATTCTAATAATATTCAATACCTATGTAAAACATGCGTTAAATATTAATCCCTATACTGCACACACATGCATTGGCCTGCAATTGCGTCTGTTCAGCATGTTTTCGGGTTCAATGCACGTTTGGCCTTCACACCAAAAACGCCCGCTATGCATAGCATCGCTTGATCCCTTGTATTGGCGTGTGCCGCTTTCGCTTTGTGGTAATTGCATTTGCGTGTGCGGTACACTTGTACGTTAGGTAGTGTTGGTTCAAATGTATTATAGTGTTTTGGGTACACTACGATATGTGATAATTGTCTATAGTTTAGAGCGATATTGCTGATTTCATTAAATGCGATAACGAATAGAACTGCTGAAAGGGGGATCCCTGCGGAATGCCATTGAATAAATTATATGACTGGGAGTACTTGTTATTGAGCTTTACTTTAAATGTGCGATTTGTCAAAAAGGATTTGATGAAGTTGTATAATTTTTTTCCCACTTTCCATATAGCCAATTGTCGCAAAACTATATGAGCTCCGGCTCTGTCGAAAGCCCTTTCAAAATCAAGACTTAACACAGATACATGATTTCTATGTGCCAGAGCTGTAGCTGTAAAATGATCGAAGTACAAAAGTGCATCCATTGTGCCTTGGCCTTCTTTGAAGCTAACTTGATGGGGACTGATGTAGTTATTTTTTACCGTACCACATAAGGCGCTTTGCAATGATTTCCTCCATTATCTTTCCAAGGCAAGGAAGAAGGGAGATTGCCCTGTAACCGGTAATTACTATTGTGGGTTTATTTGGTTTATGTATACGAACAATAGATGCGCTCTTCCATGCTTGAGGATAAACACCTCGTCTAAGTAGAGATTGAGAGAAATTAATTTGCTTGTTTTTTCAATATGCTTCATCAATCGTTTCAGAACATATATTTCTTGGCTGTATTCTTGACTTTGAGCGTATTTCCATAAAAAGTTTCGAGCACTCTCGTACATATCAGCAGTCACGTTATCAGGCTTCTGTTGACGCTTCGAAGCAGCTACAGCTCTTTCGAAGAATAAAATAAACGTTGCAACGGCTCGTTGTAGGTGCTTCCAACATGAGAAATATTCCACATTCGGGTGACACATTTCGAGGTTTCGGATGACGTATACGTGACGTTTAAGTTCGACGTCATTTGCTTCTCCAAACGATTCGCAAATCGGCCAGTGGTTGTCATTAGACAATAAAAAGCCGGGCCTGAAAACCAAGGAACGTAATCCATGCGAGAAGTGCTCTTTGTAGCAAGGTCCGTCGGGATTAATTTCGCCACTGCATGGGTTTTGTGTATTCCAGTATTTCGCCAACTCTGTGCAATACAAATTGCTGAAATTTTTGTAGGATGTAATCGCAGCCATCTGAGCGTTGTCTTCGAATCCGTCCACCAGAATTGCGATTTAGTACTTATACGACGAACGTTTAATACCTGTGTGGCCAACCTTACTCCAATTACGGCGGCCTGTAGTTTCAATCGTGGAATTCAAAGAGGTCGCAGCGGTGCTACTTTGGATTTAGCAGCCACCAATGTAACGGAAGGGGAATTGGCATGAACGACGCGTAGATAACAGACTGCTGCGTAAGCGTGTTCTCCCGCATCAACAAATGTATGTAATTGAATCTCCTCTGCTGTATTCATAGTTGGTGAGTAACATCTTGGTTCCAATGGAAAACTGTACCCTTCTTGTAAAGATGATCATTGAGTGGCTCATCCCAGCCTATGCCAGAGCGCCAGATGTCTTAATGTAATGTAATGTAAAAGGGAGGTATATATAAAGTACTGTGACCTAAAAGATCTATTGTACAACCCTCTGCTAATATAGGATAACCCTATAGAAACTCATCCAGCTTTGTTATCCTTAGAAATTCTAGGATATCAGCTGGATCTAGCTTTGCTATTTCATTACCTGGTATCAAATATGATCCCAGGCATTTGTATCTGCTGTGCATCAGTGCTCCACAGCTGCCTAATATGTGCTCTGGCGACTCGGTTTCCTCGTCGCAGAATCTGCACAATGAACTTGAAACGATTCCTAAGTTGCTTAGGTGTCCTTTGAGCTTACAGTGACCAGTCAAAAGCCCGGTCAGATACTTAAGCAGTTTTTGGGCAAGTCAATGCAAAATTTGAATCTTTTGGAGTTGTAGTTGCCCAAAAGTAGTTTTGATTGTTTTAGCCCTATATGACTTGCAAAAAGTTCCTGCCGTTTTTGCCTTTCTTGTTCCCTAAGTACTTCTTGCCATACTCCTCTGCCTATGCCACAGTAAGGTTCTGGGCCTATCATTGCCATGGAGGCCCCTTTTCTGGCAAGTTCATCTGCTTGTTCATTGCCCCGACCCAGCATAAACTAACCTTGTTGTACTTTCCCAACTGATTTAATTTCTGTAGACAGTCCCATACTAGCTTAGAGTCCACTTCGTACGAGCTTAATGTTCGAATGGCAGCTTGACTGTCAGAAAGTATGGCTATTTCCCGTCTTCTATAGCCTCTGTTTAGATTAAACTGCGCGCATCTTTCGATGGCGAGAATGTCTGCTTGGAAAATACTTGGATATTTACCCATTTGCTCGGAGTATTTGGTTCTAGGTCCAAACACCCCCGCTCCAGTACCACTATCGGTTTTTGACCCATAAGTGTACCACATGATCGTATGTTCCTTAAAGGAGTACGCAGCGTTTAAATTGCTCCATTCCTTCTTGTAACTTAGTTTCACCACAAAGTGTATCTCAAAATCAAATTTCTTACTAGTCTTGTCCTGTGGATAATCTAGAAGAGAGTTATTGAGCGGGTTTCTCAAGTTCCATAGCCCTTCGCATGCCCCGGACCTTGTCTTATCCCCCGACATCCTAATTAAAGTTCCTATTGCCACTTTCCGTACAACCAAGTGTAACGGGGTTAACTCCAAGATTACCTCTAGCGCGCTGTAGGACAGGTTGACATTGCCCCGGTTATACCTATGCACGCTAGTCTTTGAATTTTTGCCATCTCCATTAGAGTTGACTTAAGTTCAGTTCTATTATGCCATGCGATTGCTCCGTATGTCACTATTGGACGAACCATCATGGTGTACATCCAGTATAAGATACTGGGTTTGCAGCCCCATGTTTTGCCCGCCAGTCTTCTGCACATCATTAGAGCATGCTTGGCCTTTTCTGAAATCATTTCAACATGAGCTGTCCATGTTAATTTGCTGTCTAGAGTTACCCCTAGATACTTAGTTTCTGCTTTGGGTGTAATGGTTTCACCCAGCAGTTGAATGTCTTTCCATCTGGGAAGCTTTCTTTTCCTGGAACGATTGGGGTTTTGGTAGGATTTATTTTCCATTCTACCGACCTGCACCATTGTCCAACAATACTTAAACTTCTTTGAATAATATCGCAGAGAGTTTCCTCAAATTTGCCTCTAGCTATTAAGACGATGTCGTCAGCATAGCCCTGGCAGTCAATGCCCGCCTCGGACAATTTCGTTAATAGTTCGTCAACAACTAAGCTCCACATAACAACTAAGCTCCACATAAGAGCTCCTCCTTGTGGGTAGCCTCTGGTTGTGGTGATAGTTATTGTTTCGCCTCCAGCAAATGTCTCTGCCGTTCTGGTATGAAGAACTTCTGCCATCCAGTTTGATGTCATTGAGTCCACTCTTCTTCTATTTCATGCCCTTTTTACTACATCATGTGACGTATTATCGAAGCCTCCTTCTATGTCAAGGAATGCGCAAATAGCTATTTCCCCGTCCTCAAGTGTTTTTTGAATTATATTTACTAGACTTTTAAGAGCGGTCTCTGTCGATCTGTCCGCTCTGTAAGCATGCTGATTGGGGTGCAAAGGCACCTGCTCTAAGACTCCGCATCTCATATAGTTATCCACAACTTTTTCAAGTGTTTTTAACATAAAAGATGTCAGGCTTATCGGTCTGAAAGACTTAGGGTGGGCGGTGTCTTTTTTCCCCACTTTGGGTATGAGCACCACCTTTGCCCTTCTCCAAGCTGTCGGTATGTACCCAAGAGCTAGACTATTTCGGTAGATATTTATGAAAAACGGTAGTGATTCCTTTATGCCCTTTTGTAACAAAGCCGGGAAAATACCATCCGTACCTGGAGACTTGAACGGTTTAAAGGTACTTAAGTCCCATTCTACTCTTGTCGCAGATACAATATTTGCCGAACTCTTCTGATATCCGAGTTGGGATTGCTTGGCCTATACCTCGATCCATTGTCACTACTGCCACACATTCTGGGAAGTGTGTCTTTAGTAGTAGCTCTGCCCTTTCACGGTCGTTCGTGGTATAGCTACCATCTTCCTTCTTTAGGGACATTGTTATGTCCTGTCCAGCCTTTGCCAAAGCTTTATATAGCCTCGCTGCTGCTGGTAAAGGTACGTTTCGCTTTTCTTATTTCTTTATTATATTCTGTCAGTTTAGCCCTATATTCCTGCCATTGCCCGTTCAGCTTTGCCCTATTACTTAGGTAGCGGGCTTCAGTTCTAAGTGCAGAAAGATAGCTATTCCACCAAACTGCATCTTTTTCATTGCCCCTAGGTTTTTCGGGACAGCTACTATGGAAGGCATCCAGTATCGCCCCATTCAGTTGAGACACACTGTCTTCGAGCTCATAGTGATTACGAATGAGTTTGCTCGATGCAATGCCTTGCAAATTACAATTAAGTATTTCTTAATATTTCTCCCAGTCAGTTTTCTTGGGATTTCTATAGAATGGTACTTGGTCTAGGCCTCCTAAAGAGCGGTGCTCGGACTAGCCAAAGTTAGGTCTAAGACCTCCTTTCTAACCCTGGTTACAAATGTAGGTTTGTTACACTCATTTAAGATTTTTAGGTTAGATGCTACTAAGTATTCTAAAAGGTACTCACCCCGACTGTTGGCGTCAGTGCTGCCCCATATCGTGTTGTGTGGATTGGCATCGCATCCCAGTAAAAGTGGCAGATTGTTTCTGTCACAAAAATCCACCAATTGCCGCACCTCTGCGGGCGGCGGTGAGATCGCTTCGTCTGGAAAATATGCTGATGCCACTACAATGACTCGTTTACTGCCCTCTATGTTAATGAGAGCCTGGATTGGAACTAAGTCCCTCGTCATAAATTCTGTAAGACAAATATAATTAATATTTTTACATACACATACAGACATTCACCGGTATGTATATGAATATATGCTCAAAATACAAAAAAGATCTTGGGCTGACTACGTACACCATTATGCTACAATCAACCCATTGAGACTTTGCCCTAACTACCCAGCACATCTCAATTGGTCCGAGATCCGTCCATTCATTCGCCTCAGACTAGGGCACATCAAAATTAGCCACGAACACCTGCTAAATGGATCAGGCACACCAAATTGCCAGTTCTGCAATACACAATCAGTCTCAATAATCCACTTATTGGACGAATGCCAGCACTTCAATATTGCGAGGAGCAAACTTCTTTCGGACAAAATCCCCAGCGAGCTGCTAAATAACCCTTCAACCGATAATATAAAAAAATTATATAGTTTCATAAAAAATACTAATTTATTTAATTTCATTTAAAAATAGTAACAAAGTACACAACATGTATTAAATGTAAAAAAAACTAATATACCATATTTATTACACGAGAGCTGAAAGCCGTAGTTGCTAGTGCTCCTCTTACAACTTGTACACTAATTAATTTTTGTACAAATTATAATAATAATAATATTTTTACTAAGCAAGATGCAGGCTCTGGGTGCAATGTGCCTATTATCCCATATTACCTTTCCGCTGTCGCAGCTCAGCCCTCTGATCGCACATTTATAGTGCCAGGGTTCTTGGATCAATACCATGCCAGGTTAAATTTAGTAAATGTCCTTGCAATTACTGCCGAAGCAGCTTTTGCGTGATGGACATTTACCTGGGCGCATTTGATACACGATGCGTCACTTATCTAAGGAGAAGTTATGTGCTGCTGCCCAAACTGCTGCCACTTAGCAGCAAATTATCGTCATCCTCGATAGGATCTGCTGTTCTTAGTTCTTGGCTGATGCCGCTAAGTTCTTTCCTCAGTGGGTCGTCGATTGCTCCAGGTTGTCCAGGAGGTGGGACCTTTGAGATGCGTCGGGTTTCATGACCCCGCGATCTTGGCCTACTTCCTGCAACAGCTGTAGATCCTGTTGCCTCTCACCCAGTTTGGGCCGCAGAGCTGCACCGCTGTATGCTGCTGTTGCAGCTGCATCTGCCCTCTTTGTTGGGTCTCCTGTTCTTGAAACATCAGCCGCCGCTGGCCTACTTCTTTGCGCGGGTAGTGCAAGAGTACAAGACGCCGATGTTGAAGCAGCTACGTTGGTCTGTGTGGCTGGTGCTGATGTTCTGCTGGGTGTTTCTGGTGCTAATGCACCAGACTTCACTGGTTGGCCTTTGTGACCAATCTGCTTAGCCCCTGGTTTCATGCGCTGAGGCAAATGAGTAGTGCTCCTGCTGGTAAGAGTTTTGTCCCACGAACCGTCATCACAGAGCTGATGCACCATTTGGTTCGCGAGTTCTGTCGCGGATAATCCCCGCGTGTTTAAGTTTTTGACATTTTTCTTATTTAGTTCTTCCATCTTTTTCTTACGACCGCCTACCCGCCTTAGCAGGTTTGACTGCCTTCCATAAGGAGTAGTTTGTGGATTCTAGGGGGTTCAGAAACGAGATGTAGGCCTGTATACCGCCTTCAATTTCGTCGCGCAATGCGCTTCGCAGTTTGTTTTTGGCTGTCGTGAATTTTTGCTTTAACGCGGGTGACCTGTGCTTTTGCCACAGTCGTCTGAACCGTGTCTTTGCCGTTATCAGTCTTTCAATTTCGAATGATGTTGAGCATATTGATTTGCGTGGGATTTGGCCGTTTGGGGGTGCAGCGTGGATTGCTGCTGATACCAGTGTGCAGTTGAATGTTTGTACTGCGGAATCTAATTCATCCGGGCTTTTAATACTACATTTATCAGGAAGGTGGCTGCAAATATATTTACGGAATTTTAACCAATTTGTTTTACCTGTTACTAATCGAAAAGGCTGGTTTGTGTCTTCTGGGTATTTCCTTAGGTGCATTATAACTGGGGAATGATCTGAACTCAGCTCAAAGCATCATTCTGTAGACAGACGTTTTTGTGGAGTCCTTTCGTTATTGCAAAATCTAGTAAGTCCGGGATCTTCCGTTGATCCGTAGGCCAGTAAGTGGATTTACCAGAAGACACATAGTCAGTTTTATTACGCCAATTCGTCAAGGCGTAGTAGAACTGTTTAACCTTGGGATTTATAAGGCGTGAACCCCAATGCGTATGCTTAGCGTTGTAATCACCGGCTGCTATAAATTTTTCTCCCTACGACTTGAAGAAAATTTCAAACTGAGCTGTTGTGACAGTGTATCTAGGTGGGCAATAAACAGATGATGACCGTGGCGTCCCAACATTGCAGGCAGATGGAGGTAGTTTGGAGATATTCCTTGTCGTCGTTTTCTAGCGAGTGGTGTTTTATGCGGTCTTTTATGAGTTCCACCTCGACCTTTGCCATCCGGATGCAACGTTTTGTAGAACTTAAACCTTTTATTTTAAAATTGTGATTCAGAGTAAGATGAGTTTCAGATATGAGTAATATGTCTATTTTGCTGTTAATAAGGAAATTTTGCACTTCAAGTTGGTGCTGGCTAATACCGTTCGCGGTCCAATGAAAATTTTAGCGTATTCACTTGTTTGCAAGTATGGATTTCAAAAGTTGATTTTGATTATTACTTCTTGCATCATTGATTGCATTGAGGACATGAACTGTGTCATACCTTGCGTTAAGGTTAAGAGCACTGCCTCTAGATTTTGCGATTGTTTATTGGTATTTGAATTTTCAGCTAAATTTGATTTCAGTGCATCAGAGTAACTCATGACAGGTGGAGCATGTTTGTCGTTGAACGTAGTCGGGATTTGGTGTAGAGGCGCTACGTAAGTAACTTCGTGTCGACCTCTATCCTTCTGTTGGCGCATTTTATTTTTCAGCTCAGCCTATACTGGGCAACCTCTATAGTTTGCTGTATGACTTCCGCCGCAATTATTGCATTTTTTTAATAAGATCATTTTCATTTTTTTTATCGACCGTACAGGCAGAGGATGGGTGGACGTCACCACAACCAACGCAAATGGGGCGTAGGGTGCAATATGATTTGGTATGACCAAACTCCTGGCAGTTGGTGCATTGTACAGGGCCGTTGCGTTTGTGGGGTTCTTCAACTGAAATTCGGCGGTGCATAAGGTATCGCATATTATAGATTGGATGGACTTCGTTTTTTTGCAGCTTTCTTGATTCTGGTTCAAGCGCCACTCGGAACATTGGTTGTGGGACATTATTCTTATTTTTTATGTTAAATATGGATTTTGGGTTGAAACCGGCTTCGATCATTGCTTCTTCCATCTCAGATTGGTCGAAATCTGATTCTATTCCTTTTAATACGACAATCAAACCTTTTCTGCCTTTCAGTTGATACGTATAATAGTTTTTTTTTTTCTACTGTCAAGGTAGTTGATTGCCAAGCGATAATTTTTGTCAGTATAGATCTGAATTTTTGTTTCGTGTAAGTCTCCCTTCTTTAATGCAACTATATGGAAGTTCTTTTGCCCTATCAAGCTAGATAGTCTAGAGACCAGCATATTAGAGCTGCGTTCGCGCAGATAAATTGAGGGAGATTTGACTTCTTTAAGTATTTCTGTACCTTCATTTTTTTGGTCTGGACCTACTACATTATCGGAAAGCAAGGCAAAGCGATTTTGGCTCGGTACTGTGTTTCTGCATTCTTCATATTTATTTGGTTAAAAAATTATTTTTGGGTTTTTTGGCATGTTTTTAAACGGACTTAGCTTTCGCTTAATATTTATATAGCGATCCATGCCAGTCTGTATTGCCGAACTATTCTGTTTTGCAGTTGGTTTAGTGTTGTTGGTTAATGCTTTGTTGGTGGCTGTAGCGGTTAATGTGTTTGCTGTGGAGAGAGCAGATAGATAGTGAATTAGCGCGTAGGCACTGGATATCATCAGTTTTTGAGACTATGCTGATTGCTTTACTGTTTAGTATATGCTGAGCTTTCATCACCAAACGTTCGGGCGACTGCTCAAGCATCAAATTGTCTGTATCGTTAGAGAGCATCAGATCGTTGCTCACATTGTACGATGCGTTATCTGCCTTAGCGAGCTTACGCTCTGGTTGGGGAGCAGTGTTGCCACAAGAAAATTTTTTTCCGACCAAATTTGTTTCTAAATCCTACCAAATTGGGTCAAAACCGACCAAAATTGTAACGAAAAAAAAACAATATTTAATTTATAGAAAACTTTTATTAATTAAACAAAAAATAATATAAATTCAGTCTATTATTTTAATTCTTTAAATAAAAATATATACAAAACTATATAAACAAAAAAATATCTCTTATCTATACAGAGATTTTGGAGATCATATTTGTCAGTAAATCCGAGATCATTTTTAACATATTTTCAGTTCACTACAGTTTATTCGGGGTTTAAAAGTCTTTTTTAGCTGACCATACAGTATGCGGACCTTTGTTCGTGATTAATTCTTTACAAAGCATGATACTGTTAATGGTATTAATTTCAAGTTTGTTTCTTAATTTAGATTTTATAAGAGATAGAGACGAAAACTTTCGTTCAGCAGCGGCTGCACTATGTGGTAGTGAAAGTAAATTAAAGACAAATTTAACTTAATTTTCAAAACAATGTTCATTCAAACCATTTTTTATAGCAGATACATTTTTCCAAAACATGTCTATACTTAAATCAGGAGAAAGAGATGTCTCGCTGAGGCACAATAAATTCCACTCTGTCACAATTAAATCTGGATCACATTCAACAAGACTAGAAAACTCTAAAATAAGAGGCAATATATCTAAGTTTTCCGAAGAAATTACTCTTGGGGGCGTTATTATATTTAAAAGTTTAATGTCTTCACGCTTAAAATCAAATCGATGTTTTAATTGATCCAAAAACTCAACATAGAAATTTAAAACGTTAGACTTAAGTTCATATATTTCAGAATCAGTTAAGTTCGCTTTTAAAAAAATTTCCGCTTTTGAACCAATGAAAATTTTTGAAATATCAATTAAATTTGCTTTATTTTTATAATCAATTTCAACATTATTGTTTATATATTCTCTTTTTACAAAATTGCTTAGTATTAAAAGAAAATTTGTTTTAATACTCGCATATAAATACGGCAAACGGGAACTTTCAGATTGAAATTCCTTATTTAAATTATTAATAATTGGAAGAATATAAGATAAAAACAAAAAATAGCATTTTACTTTGCTTGTCATTTCTTCCGCTATATGCGCTGGTTTTACTCCCTGTACTTCATAATAACAGGAAATAAAATATAGTTTCAGACTGTCCCATTGTTCAATTATTCTTAAAATTACTCCCTCCAGAGATAGCCATCTCGTTTGACACACACCTAATATTTTGTGTGGCTTTACAGAGCAATAGTCTTGGACCTCCTTGAGCTCTTCAATACGTTTAGGACTATGAGAAGAATAACTGTAAATATTTCGGCAAAGACTTTCTAAAGAATTGGGCATTTGTTTGCAAGCGTAGCTTGAACAAAGGTGTAGGGAGTGGCATGTACATTTTATGTAAAAGATGTCGTTTTTGTTACATAACAAAGCTTTTAATCCGCCGACCTCTCCAGCCATGACATTAGCACCATCGGTTGCTAATCCAATTAAATTTTGCATTGGAATTGAAAATGACACAAAAAACTCCTTAATTACATTATAAATTGATATAGCATCGGCTTTTGAGATTTCAATTAAAGTCAAAAACTTATCTAGAATTCCAAAATTAGTATCAAAATAGCGCGCAACAAGCACGAGACATTTTTTTGTCGAAACGTCCGTAGTTTCATCCACAATCAAGAAAACTTTTTTTTCTTCAGGTTGGATAAAGTTTGATCAATTGCCTGCTTCCCAATTATATCTGCAATTTGAGTAACCTTGTTCTGCCGCATTGAATAAGTTTTGCGATTGCTGAATCAGGACAGCACTCCACCAGTAACGCTGGCAAATAATCCATTAGCAAAAATGGCAAATTGTGTGTTATACAAAACATAACTAATGTCAATTCTGCATAACGAACAAGTTTCTTCTGCGCTTGGTCATCTTCATTAAAAAAAGTCTGTATTTTTAGATTTCTTTTTTGGTTGTTGTAATTTGTCACGTGAAGAGATGTTTTTTCATGTGCCCTTAGATGAGTCAAATGACTTGTCAAAGTCTTCGAAAACGCCACACAAAATGCTGTTCCATTTTTGTTCTGCAGCCAATCGAATGAATTCTGCCACTCTTGCCTGAACTTTCACTTTAAATTCTGCGGAATATCATTTGCATCACTGCAGGGAAATAGCACAAATAAATTACTGAGAACACATTTAATTAATAATGAATATTTACCTGCACGAATCATCGTTGTTGTTATCTGCGGCATTTGTTTCTGTTTGCTTTTGCTGCTTTGTAATATATCTGTAATAAATATTATGAAAATCATTTCAAAACTTAAAATAATTATATTTCAATACTTACTTGTCCATGTTTTTGGCTTTTTTTTACTTTCTATACATTTTTTTTATGTTCATGCGTACGTGCTATTGTTTACATTTATTAGTCTTTAAATACCGCGAACAAGCATAACACAGTTCAGAGGCCATACGCTGTTTACGCCGTCTAAGACATCAGAGTAAACGGCAAATGATTTTGTACTTTGGCCTCGTTCCATAGATGGCGTTTCACAAATAGTAATGATTTTGTAAACTGTGAATATTTATAAATAAAATTATGTGCAACACATGGTAAATTATAATAAAAATATATATTTAAAATTTTTATTCAAAAATCTACCAAAATCAGTTTGGGCCTACCATCCGACCAAAATTAAAAAATTGAAATTCGTCCGACCAAATTTGGTAGAATTCTACCAAAACGGCAACACTGTTGGGGAGAGCGTAATGTGCTCATAAGCACTCCCTCTCAGCTATTGTTTGTTTACAGTTTATGTTTATGTTTATGTGTGTGATTTTTCGTATTAATACTTACTCGAAGCAAAGACAATTTACAACAAGACTGTGCAAATCGCTCTTTAGCCAACAGGGGACATGCAACGCATGGAATCGCCGTAGAACTGCTGTCAAAATGTAACATTTTTCTGCTAAAAAGGATTATAACAGCGGCATATTAACAGAGAATCTAATATGAAATTTGAAAAAATTTAATTTCAAACAAAAAATTTCTAAAATTTCTAAATTATTAAAATGTATTTTTGTGTCCAAATAATTATTGCTGTATACAATATATATTTTAATAAATAAATTACTATTTTTACGTTAATTTAATTTTGAATATTCCTATATATGAAACTGTATCGTGGTCAATGTTGGGCAAAGGCACAAAATTCAATAAACGTTCTGCTGTTGGATTAATGAATGCAAAACAGTTTGACGCCCTAAACTGTCTCAAAATTGCCAAAATATTTGCAAGCTTCAGTAGCGCCAGTGGTAAAGCATTCATCGTCTGTCAGCTTTTTCGATGCCGGGTTCAACTCCCCAGAGGAATATACTTTTTATATTTTTTAATTGTTTATCTTTTTCCTAAAGTAAATTAATAATTATTTTTATAATCTTTCTACTATTATATCTTATTATTAATCTTACTGAACCACATTTAATTGCTATTGCCAGAAATGAAATTTATATTTGGTGTAAAGGCTTTGGAGTTCGAGTTCAAGTCCTACCGCCATAACCATTTTTTATATCGTAAAACAAAAGTGATTATTTTTAGAAATAATTATACAAAAATTTTACTATTTTGAATAAATTATTCAGCATTATATGATTTGCAATGGACTAAACTATTTCATGGCTGCTATTGCAGTAGCGTAAGAATATGACAAAAGTTTAGTCAGAATTTCCTAAAAATAGAATTAACAGTAATATTTGTAACTTCCTTTAATTCCATGCAAATAAATTGACTTGCGGCTTTGCTGGAATTTTGTAATCAAAATTATTGTATTGTTTTGCGTTTGGCTTCAATTACTTTTAAGTGCGTAGTGTATTAGGAAGTTAAAAGTGTCACACAGAAAATTAGCGCGTTTGTGTTGTAAGGCATTGTTCTGCCAGGAGATCTAGCGGTATACGTTTATTTAAAATACCGTTGGAGGGATTGCTAGAGTATAGCAGAAATCTGAAAATTGATGTAAAAAAATTATCGCATATTAGCAGAGTTTGCTCAGGGCATTTTGAGCCGGATTGTTTAGGTCATAAGGGCCTAAGAGTAGGTTCTTTACCAACAGTAGATCTGGGTAAGTGTAAAACTTAAATGTACTTTTATACTGTCTACCCTAAGCATAGAAAAAGAGGTTGGAATTCGTCATATCTGTCTGCCTTCACTTAGAATAAAGAATATGATAACATTTATTATATATAATAATTTTGAAATCTTATTACAAATTTAATAGGACATGATGATGGGGAAAATTTAATATATCCCACCTTCGGTAGTAAGTGTGGACACATTCGCAAGTGCAGTGTGCCCACTTGCAAATCGACATCACCTCCTAGTTATATTCTTTTCCCAAAAAAGAAGAGAACCGAAGTGACTGGCTGTCTCAGTGCAATCTGTCACAGACAGAATTATTGAAAGATTTGCGTATTTGTGCAAAACACTTTGAGCCGAAAATGCTTACTAAGAATCGGTTGCGTAATTTTGCAGTCCTAATGCATTTCCTTACAAGTACAGATATTGAACCTCCTATTGTAGAGAATTTAGATGCAGACAATCAGATGGTGGTTTCGGTAGAGGTCGAAATGGGTGAGTGGGAAATTCCAGAAATGGAACAAATATCTCCATGTCCTCATTGCGAGAATAGTAGTCTTATGTTGCGGGTCTACATTAGCATGTGCCTAAAGCAATCACAAGAAATAAAAAAACTCCAATCACAGATAAGGGACAAACAAAACGAAATTGATTTGTGGAAGTCCCGTATAGGGAATCAGTGGTGCGACTCTATTCGGAATAATGACGGAGCAAAACCAAATGCCAAACAATTTGCTGAAGTTATCACTTCTGACAGGAAACGAAAGTACACCAATGATCAGAAGTGTTTACTGCAAAAATATAAATTACTATTTATATAGCAAAACCATGCGATTTATGCGAGAAAGCTTAAATTTCACTTTGCCTTCACCTTCTACATTATATCGTTGGAGTCCTGTATAACGACTGGGAGAAGGATTCAACAGTAATGTACTCAGTAACTTGCAAAAATCTGTAGCAGCAATGCCTCCACTACATAGAAATTGTGGAATTATAATGGACGAGGTAATGGGTAGGCCAGAATTAGAATATAACGAACATGACGATATGGTGGACGGATTTCAGGAGTTGGGTTCTGAACAGCGAACTAAGGATATAGCTTCCAAATTCATGTTCTTCATGGTTAGAGGAATATTTATGAATTGGAAGTATACCCTAAGTTTCTATTTCTCGTCTAGTGTGGTCCATGGCGATATGCTTACAACTTTATTGCTAGACAACATTAAAGCTGTAGTTGATTGCGGCCTCAATATCCGGGGAATAGTGAGTGATCTGGTCGCAAACAACCTCAACTGTTATTCGACACTTAAGGTAAATCCTGAAAACAATTTCTTCTTGTTCAACAACAGTAAGATTTACCTACTGCCTGATTATTGCCACCTTTTTAAAAGTATTCGAAGCACCCTTCTTAAATATGACTTTCGTACCACGCCTGGCATAGTAAATTGGGGTGTTCTGAAAGAGTTTTACGACTTAGATACAAAGGACACAATTGTTAGATTGGCACCAAAGTTAACACGGTCACAAATATGTCCTTCATTATTTGAAAAAATGCGTGCTTTTTTAGCTGTTCAAGTCTTCAGCAACACTGTGTCCAGTGCCATTAAATTGTGTGCGGAAAGAAATTTGTTCAAAGATAAACAAAATAAGCAAAATGCAGAAGCAACTTGGCGCTTTATTCACGAGTGCAATAGTGGGTTCGATATATGTGATGGAACGACATTTTCTTCTAAAAACCCTAACAAGGGGCCAATTTCTAGGGAAAACAATAAACTAGAAAAACTAGAACACTTCAAACAGTTCTTGACTAATTTAGAAGTGCTGGCCTCTATGAAAATTCCAAAAACCCTAACAAGGGGCCAATTTCTAGGGAAAACAATAAACTAGAAAAACTAAAACACTTCAAACAGTTCTTGACTAATTTAGAAGTGCTGGCCTCTATGAAAATTCACTGCATTAGTGGATTCGGGGACACTCTAATTGCTATGCAATCGCTCTGTGATGAATTGTTTTGTGACGAGTCAGTGAAATATACAATGTTGGGAAAACTAAACCAAGACTGTCTGGAAAATTTATTTGCCGTACTGAGGGCTACATTGGGAAACAATACTAATCCTTCAGTACGTGAAATAAAGTCTCTGACAGCGAGATTGCTGTCAATGAAAATCGTCACACAGTCATTCTTACAGAATACTAACTGTGACGATGATCAAGACTACAATCTCGATTGGAACTTTTCTCCAACATTAGATACTTCTAATGTATCGTTTGACCAAATCATCACAGATTTGTGTACCATTCCAGACAATACGGACAATGGTGATAATCAGGACGAATTGACTGACTTTGCACAGGACGAACAATTAGGAAGCAATGAGTCAATTGCGGAAGCCGCCGCTTCCTGTTATTTTGCTGGATACAGTCTGAATTCAAAACTAGAAAAATGAAATGTTCAAACTGTAACCAGGTAATGGCAAAGAGCTGCTTTTGGACACCGAAGCTTTTATTAAGGAGAAGAATTTCAAACCAAATCTTCTCCTGAAAAATCCATCGGACTTATTTTTTAAAATCCGCCAAATACATTTTAGTATATTTGGAGATTTGTTTCCAACTATCACCAAAGACAAATAAATCAGAAAATAATTGCCGTATGCATAACCGAAACCAATGAAAAATACCCAGTTTGGTTTTCGGATGCAAAATGTGGCTGCAGATTCTGAAGTTCTTGATAGTGGTGCTACTTCGAAAGCACTGCCGATGGATGCTTCAGAAACATCTACTCAGAAGGCCTCGAAAAGGTATGCAATGGGTCAGCGTATAGCAAATATGTCAAGTTTTCTGTGTAGCTAATAGATATATGAATGTCATCCATCACGTATATACGAAACCATGTGCTAGATTGTTTTTACTTTGCGCTTATTTTGTTTATCGGTAACAGAATTATATTTGTACATTTTAATGGTAAACGCACCTGTGAGGTTAAAGCTATTACAGTTTGGGGAATTCATTTTTTCGGATATTAGGATGTGTCAATATAACAATTGCTTACTTCGTATGTAGGGAATGAGGAGCCAGTAATTTTATAATAGTATCTTATTGGTGTTCAGTTTCTGACCTGTCTGTCCTTTTCGTTTATTATAATAATACAACTTTAGATAATTGTGCGGTGTTGTGTACTGTACTTCCTGTAAGTTATTTATTATATTTGTTATTCGACTCTCTGCAGCCATTTACAGATCTTCACCAGCACATTGTTCTAGTGTAAGTAGAAGTGGAGTGTAATAGCATGCGATATGAATCGTATTTTTCTAAATATGTATCTAATCAATATTTTGATTTAAACACTGATCATTGAAGTGCTGTTGTCCGGCGTAGAAGTAATGACTTCAGCTAGTTTGCTTCATCATTACCCCTTCCCCATCTCAATTTTAGTTTGTATTCTATTGTACCTTTAAACTCTGGGATAGTGATTAAAATTTTGTTTTTGATAGTATATACGAGTATTATCGTGTTATGCTATCAAAACTAAAAATAAAAGATATTATTGTCGTTATAGTTTTGTTTTTATTATTTTAACACATGCAAAACTAGAAAGCTACTGTTCTTGTATTGGTCTCACTCATTTCGGTCTGATTTTTCTCTCATTTAAATCCACTTTCTAGTTTAGTATGTGAGTTTAGTAAGGTAAATGTATAGAAGTTGCAATATTCGTGACTAATCTCTGCAATTGTTTTCCGCATCGATTTGTTTATCATAAATTATTTCAAATCTTTCAATCTTTCACGAGCAAATTCTCTTCTTGAGACAAATCTTTTGTACCTGGAGTTGTTTTCGGGACGCATTTCTGCCATTGGTGGTGGTATACTGAAACTTTTAGCAAGATTGTTACCATGTATTGTGTTGGCGTGTCTGGATCTGTGGCTTCATACAATAGTGTAAGAGAGTAAAAGTTAAAAAACGGACCAATTATTCGAACTCTAAATTTCAGTTACCATAGCTTCCAGCAGTGCATCCGGCTATTTGCAATGACTTCTGCAATAGCAGATTGTGGATTAGGCCTACCGGGTACACCACTTTAAAAAGAACACACCAATAACTCTACCTCAAAGGTGGTGTGGAAAAGAGTTAAAAAACTTTTTAAATTTCTATTAGTTTTATTACTAGAATATTTTGTTAAATTTTGAATTTCATCATACTACATCGCTACCAGTGTCTTTCTATAGCAGTCATGAAATATTTTATTATAGTGCCAATAATAAAACGATGGTTAATTTAAGGAAAATAAATATCAAAAATTTAAATACATCTGCAAAATTCTTGCGTTTACTACCATAACAATAAAATCCAATCTAACAATTTGCTTGTACGGAAATGCAACAACTTCCTACAATTGCACATATTCATTGACGATCGAAATGTTTGATTGGATTAGATTTTGTGAAATTTATGAGCTTTTTCAGACGAAATGCGCAAAAGCATCACAAAACTAACATCAACAAAGCAATTCAAATCGCACAAACACCAACACAATTTCATGCCCACATGAATTTGTGTATGTGAGCTAAGAATCACCGACTATTTTTTGCAAATATAAATTTCATTGCTGTAATGATCTGCTATAGCAGCAGCAATTAAATATGGTTCAGCAAAATTATTTAATACTGGATAATTTATGTAAATTTTTTGCAAACTAATATTAATAATTATATTATTTTACTAATTATATATACTATATACACAATCCATTCAATAAGTTCACACACTCAGAAGCATGAAACAGTAAGAAGTTTTTGCACTTTTTATATTAGTTTCCTTAACCCAAGTATTCACGTCAATGCCGGTTGTAGTGTTTCGCATGGCGTTTGTGAACAAACATGCAAGCAAGTCGACTTGGGTAAGCCCTGCACACATCATGTAGACATTTTTTAAAGAAAATGTCAAATGAAATGGACAAAAAGATGCACCTTATATTAAAATATGTTTTACTAAACTTTATTGATCCTAATATAAATTTAAAATTTCTTCGATTTTGAAACATTTGAAATAATTTTTTATAGATTTTTCATTATAATAATTTTCGATTATGCAGGGTTTATTACGCGTTGGAATACAAGCATGGTTGAATTATATTTTTCCATAGGAAACAAATGTTTATATGTAGGTTATTGCATTATACACGGTTTTATTTACAAAACTTTGTAAATCAATGTATAAGACGAAAATATGCATTTATTGCTAGATATTGAAGTCAAACATGAACAGATCATGTACTATGTAAATTCGGAAAATCGAGTGTTCATAGATATGTATTCACATATTCATGTACGTACGAGTGGTTTAATTTTTAATAGAATCTGGTTATAGTATTTCAAGCGGATCTGACAAAGTTACAAAAACTTTTAAACAAGTTGACTTTATTGACTGTACAGTTAATTAAAAAAATTTTTAGATGCATTTTCTATTGGAATAGACAACACTATATTATAGATTAACGAATCTTATACCATGTACAGAAACGTTTTATAATTGCACCTAGTAAATACAGGTAATACTAACTAGCAATTTTGTTCGAATAAATTAAACAAATTAAAAGAAAAGCGTTAAGTATTTTATGTACATGCTAACATATAACATATAAATAAAATATCGGCTACTCGAGTTCCATTAGGTCTGACACTGTTTTCCGTTTTAGCCGCCTACGCTGCGAAGTCTTCAGAAGTAAACTGGATGCTGCAACGTTGACATGCGATTTCAGTCGCTGTTTTTGAGAACTGGCAAATTTTTTTGTCACATCAGTGACAGTTGGCATGCCAAGATCACGATGGAGATCGCTATTTCTAACATAGTATGGTGCATTAACAATACATCGCAGCACTTTATTTTGAAAACGTTGGATAGTGGCAATGTATATTTCACTAGCACATCCCCAAAATTGGATGCCATAGGTCCAGGTCGGCTTCAGTATTTGTTTATACACCATTAGTTTGTTGTGAATTGACAGGGTAGAGTGTCTTCCAATAAGGTGGTACAATTTGTACAATTTCAGGTCAAGCTGCTCTCGTTTTTTCTTTACGTGAGCTTTCCAGCGCAATTTGGCGTCGAGTGTAATCCCCAGGTATTTGGCTTCGTTGACATATGGGATTATTAACCCATCCATGAAAATCGGTTTGTAAGGTGTATTTTTCAGTGAAAAAACTATATGCGCTGATTTGGTTTTGTTTAACTTAATGCGCCATTTCTTAGCCCATGAAGCAATAGAATTAAAAGCCTCTTGTAGCTTAGCCGTCGCGTCTTCGATAGTGTTACCTGTAGCCAGAACACCAGTATCGTCCGCAGATGTTGCGGTTACTTGCTGATTTGCTGTTGGTAGGTCGTATGTATACAGGAGGTACAGCAGAGGCCCCAGGATGCTCCCTTGCGGTACACCAGCACTAGATTTTTTAAAAGAAGAATGGGCGTTTTCGTACTTAACACTAAAGTACCTGTCATCAAGGTATGATGAAAGCACCTTGCAATATTGCATTGGCAACAATGTCCGCAGCTTTTGTAATAGACCTGCATGCCACACCTTATCGAAAGCTTGTGAAACGTCTAGGAAGACGGCGGAACACACTTTTTTCCCTTCCAACGCAGTTTCGCCCATATTCACAACTCTGTGGATTTGATCAGTTGTCGAATGATTTTTCCTAAAACCAAACTGGTGAGCGGGAATCAATTTTTTTATTCTCAATTATTGGCATTAAGCGCGTTAAAAGCAATTTTTCAAATAGTTTTGGCATTGCTAGCAGTAAGGATATTGGCCTATACGATGATACGTCGTTGAGTGATTTCCCAGGCTTGGGTACCATGATTACCTCTGCGAATTTCCAATATATAGGAACATGCCTCAACCTGAAGCATATATTAATTAAATCAGACAGAGACGCAGTTATTGGGCAGTTTACGAAGAACTTCCGTCGTTATTAAGTCAAATCCTGGCGCTTTTTTTAGTTTCATTTTATGAATTGGCTTACCAACTTCTTCGGGAGTTACTTGAGTAATGTGAGTATCGCACTCTAGCCAACTTTCATTTATAACTATTTCATCATTTCCTTCATTTGGACTAAAGGCCTTTTCAAGATGTTCAGCAAACAACTTTGCTTTTTGTGCGCTTGTTTTGGCCCACAGTGTATCGTTGATTTTAACTGGAGCACAGTGTTGTATTGGTGAATGATTTACCCGCCTTCCACAAAGAGTACTCTGTGGTCTTGTCAGCTGTAAGATCCATCAGAAATCAATTAAATGTGTCACTGGCTAAGATTAAATTCGGTTTGATTGCTGGAGATCTGGTTTGTTGCCAACGTTTCCGTAGCTTCCGTTTCTTTGCAATTAAGCTCTTAATAAAAGGTGGATATTTTTTCCCATGCAGAACAAGTCTTAGTGTGGGCGTCCTTTTCCACGCTGCCATCTGTATTTGCTGTGTAAAGTGGAGTACAGCATCATCAAGTTGCTCACTGGTAACAATAGAATCAAACTTTGCTAATTGTTCTAGCTGCACTTGAAAGTAATTCCAGTCAGTACAAGCATTTACTAACGTTGAAGTGCTTTGATTTAATGCTGGGGTTTGGGAAACTACCAATTGCACCGGCGAATGGTCAGAACTCAGATCAAATCCTTCATTGATAGTTAAATGTGCTGCAGGGATGTTTTTGTAGACAAAGAAGCCAATGAAGTCTGGTACTTTGCTAGCATCCGATGGCCAATATGTTGGTTTACCATTTGAAATTGAATTACAGCATGTACGCTGCATGGCTTTGAATAATTCTCTTCCTTTTGTCGTGGTGAGCCTTGAGCCCCAAAACGTATGTTTTGCGTTGAAGTCGCCTCCAATTATAAAACGACCATGGAAACGATTAAAAAGAGACAAATAGTCTTCATATTTCAACTGGTGCCTAGGTGGACTATATAGAGCAGTTAGAACCAGTGATTGTTTGGAAGTTTCAACGGAAACGGATGTGGTTTGAAACTCATTTGTGCTGATTTGGTCCTCCAAGTGATGTTTAATGGAGCTTTTGATTATGACTGCGCTACCACCCCTTGCACAATTGTCAGGATGTATTGTATGGTAAAGCGCGTATTTTTTAAGGACACATGCGATTGCTTAGTAAAATGAGTTTCAGAAATTCAGCATATACGAGTATCAATATCTGCATTGTTAAGCACGACTTCCAGCTCATTTTTGTGTTTGGCTAAACCATTTGCGTTCCATAAAATCAGTCTTAGACAATCAGTCATAATTTAAAAATTGTATGTTGTGCTCCAGGGCTCCCAAGCGCAATTCCAACGCTTTGAACATTTTTTCCTGGCGTTTGCTTCGGTGCTGTGTGGGGAAAAATTGGGGCAGAGCCTTTCGTTATTTGAGCATAGCTTGCTGCTTTAGTGCTCGTAGATGGTCCACTTTTGGTGGGGACATTTTTTGACGCAGCAAATTGATTATTATCGCGATCCTTTGTTTTAACAAAAGTTGTCTTCTTCGATCTGATTTTTTGTAATTCATGCGCAATTACACAGCCACGATAATTTGCTGGGTGCGACTCACCACAAATGCAGCATTTGGGTTTATCAGCTATTGGCTTTTGGCACTCTGAAGATATATGTTTGCCAGCACATTTGCCGCATCGTGGAGGTTTCCCACAGAAATTTTTTGTGTGGCCGAATGATTGGCAACTTTTGCACTGGGGAATTAAGTTAGATGATTTTATTGGTTCAATCTTTACAATTGTATTTAAAATGTTTTAGATTTCGTGAATTTTGTTCACATCTTCAGAAGAGTCGAATGTCAGGACGAACATATCAAGCGGTTCCTTCGTCTTCCATTTAAGTTTGTTAATAGCACTAATTACTTTGAGGCCTTGATTATTCAAATCACTTATAATGGATTCCTGGTCACACGAATGGTGCAGATTTTTTACCATTACTTTTATTGGCCTGGTTTGCTTGTCTTCATATCTGAACCAAGGGATACTTTCATTAGTTCACAACTTCGTAACAGCCCGATAGTCAGAAGAGTCAAAAGTTATTACCCTGTATGCACCATTATTAATAAGTTTCACAAAGAACTTGTTTTTATAGTTGCAATAAGCTGGGTGTGTAATTTCTTAAAATCATTTGTACTATTGACAACAATTGGAGGAGGTCGAGCTATTTTACTAGTAGTAACAGTCCCTTTAGCACTTGAAACTGTAGGTCCACTTTGTGTGATCACTTCCGGAGAGGTCTATGCCTTCCGTTTTTTGGTTGGTCTTTTCTTTTTGAGGATCCAGTCCGTCTCTCTGGCTAGTTCATCCTCATCAGTCTCATACTTTTTTTCGTTATCAATAATTTTTGTGTTGGTATAATTTTCGGTTGATTTAAGTTTTACATTCTCACTTTTGAGTACAGATAACTCGTTTTTTAACAATGAGCATAATTTTTCTAAGTTTTGGATTTTTTCGAGCAATTCTGTGTTTTGCGATTCAAGATTTAGTATTTTTTCTTTGGACCCCCTACCAGGTGGTGGTGTTTTTAGTTACTCATTTTAGTTTAAAATTCTAGCAATGTGGCAGCACTGTTGAATATAGTGTCGATAATGCAGTTCAGTATTGACAATAATTGTCATATGCTTACCGCGGTTTGTTTACACACGAGCTTTGCGAATTTCGGCACTTTTGTTTGTGTTATTATGGAACTGAGTGATTTTTTTCGGTTTTAGAACTAGTTTGGCGCGCTTTTCCTTGCGAACTCAGCCAAAGGCTCACAATTTTTTCGATGCAAACACCTCAAAAGTTTCACACCGAACACTACGCAAATGACGAATCAGCGAGGGATGGCCCGAGGCAGATCCCCAGTGCCAAAAGTCGGAGCAATTTACGGATAATACTTAAGTAAGAATTGAATTTCTAAGAGATTAGGGTAAACACGTCCGTTTTTAGGTTGCACAACCGACCAAATTAAGCGTCGCTCTTCTCCGCCGCACTGACTAACTAAGTCGTAACATGAATTAATAAGTTTTTTGATGTTAAATACTTTATAAGATTTAAGCGGGCAGCAAGGCTTTTTCTCAATACTTAACAATGTTGCTTAAATGTATATCTTACATCTAATATAACTCTAATATTTTCAAATAGTTAAATTCTATATTTACATTTTTATACCTTAAAGTAAGATTACTACATCTATGTTTTTTCCAAATGTGCAATATTCTGCATTTTTCTATAGAAAGATTAGCTCCCGGGGTCATTCCCCAAATTTTAACGTTATCTAAAATTTTTGAAAATGTATCTTTAACGATATTATTATCATTTTGTTTCGAAAAGATAATAGCATTTTCAGCATAAATTGAATGTTGAATATTTTTGAATTTGGCAAAAGTTTTGCTTAGTTGGTCAAAGGCAATGATGAAAAGAGCAACTGAGACAGGAGACTCCTGCGGTATCCCATTGATGAACGGGAACGTGCCGGAAATGTATGAGTCAACTCCAACTCGTAACCTGCGGCCGGTCAAGAAAGCTTTAACAAAATTGAAGATTTTCGGATCAACTTTCCAGGTTGCAAGCTGATGCAACACCGCATGCGCGCCTATGCGGTCGAAAACTCTTTCAAAATCAGTTGTCAATACTGTTACGTGGTTTTTATTTGAAAGAGTGTTTGACACATAAGGGTTGCGATGAAGTAGGACATCTGTTGTGCTTTGTTTTTTTTTCAAAAAGCGACTTGGCTAGCGTTGATCAGATTGCTGTTAGAAATTAACCACATTAGCCTCTGAGCTATTATTTTTCCCATATGCAAAGCAGTAGGGATATTGGACGGTAGCTATTAACTTCGAGATGGGCTTATTGGGTTTGGAAATTGGAATGATGATAGCTGTTCTCCAGTAAATAACTTGGTATAGGATGTTGCTGTACAGGTTCAGGATTCTCTCTTTTACGTAGGGCGGAACATTTTTTACCATCGGATATGAAATACGGTCGAAACCAGGTTTAGTAATTTTTTGTTCTCTTTGTTTTGCTTTAGTTGATATATTGCTGGGGTTATAGGATATATTTTTATAGTGTAGTTTTTCAGTCAGAAAATTTGGGTGAAAATTTGTATCATTTGAGAGTTGCGACCAATACGAAGCAAAATAATTAGCTATTTCAAGAGGTGAGGTAATTTGATTTGAGGCAGAGTTTAAAATTTTTATCTTGTTAGTAGTTTTATTCCCTGTAAGTGTAAGTTTTGATGTCGGACCATATCTTTTTAATAGAAGTGTCTGGATTTATTTCTGATGTAAATTTTTGGAGGCAGATCGATTTGGCAGTTTTAGAAGCTTTCTTGAAAACAGCATTCCACCAAGGAGCAGTAGCTTTCACCAGAAATGGTTTGGTCTGAGGAATGGAAAGGTTAGCTGCGAAGCGAATCCCTTTATGCAACTTAGCTGTTTCACAGTTAATGTTGCTGGAGACATGAAATCGAGAGGTGTAATGAAGGCAACTATTCTGAAATAACGCCCAATCGGCGAGATCGGTTTTGAACTTTGGTTTGGGTTTAACTTTGTGGAAATTTAAATGTTTTGCAAGTTCAATAATTATCGGATAATGGTAGCTGCCATGAAGATCCTCAAGAATTTTCTATGAACAACGGGGCAGAGCACATTGTCAGATCGATATGGGTGAACGTTTTATGGGATGAAAAGTGAGTTGACGATCCGTCGTTTAAGATAATTAGGTTCTCATTTAATATGAAGTGTTCCTTAGAATTTCTCTTATTATTGGAGTGCCTTAAGCCCCAAAGAGGGCTCCAGGCATTGAAGTCACCCATAAGGAGACAAGGCCCATTGATCTACGTTTGATCAATGGGCCTTGTCTCCTGATAGGTGTCGGGCGGTGAATTTTTGTGAGGGGGGTATGTAGCTATTTATTATATTGAAAGACGTTAACCTGTAGGCCTATTGTGGATATAAGAGAGGTTATGGGTATACAATAATGTGGTAAATGTTTTTTAATTAGTCCGACACCTTGTTTAGCTGATGTATTGGATGTAAGAATGTGGAAATATCCAGAGGAATTTTTGGGTACAAAAGAGTTATTATTTGTGGACGGTAGATGGGTCTCTGGAAATGCTATAATGTCTGGTGAGAATTTATTTATTAGTAATGATAATTCATTGAAATTATTGGTATAACCATTCATGTTCCACTGCATTATTTTAATGGACATATGCAAAAGTCAGAAAATGTAAAGATGTAAATGTACGTGTGTAGGGTGGGGGAAGAGGCGGGAGTCGGGACTTAAATATTATTTTCTATAGGCTGCATTTATAGTGTAGGAACGTTGTCTGACGAAATATGTGAAAAGTTGGACAAAGGGGTTTTCTTGTTGAAGGGAGGTGTGTTAACTGAATTTAGATTTGAGTTGCATTTATTAAAGTTTTCAGAGAGCTGCGGAGTGGAGGGATCAGTGTGAGTTTGCGGTAAGCTGAGATTGTGAGTGAAATGGGAGAGCGAGGTGTAATTGGAGTGTGTGCGAGTTCAAGAGAGGGCAGTTCAGAGTTTAAGTGATAGGTGGTACTGGTATTAGTGGAACCGGGGTAGGGTGTGTCAGAGTTTGTGTGTATAGGTTTTTCAGTTGAGGAGAGTGGATCGGTTGGAAATTTATTATTTGATGAAGAGGCGGTGGGGCCAGAGAGGTTGATAGTTTCTGAATTTATTTTGATGTTGTTTTGTGTTGAATTTTGTACATTGGTTTTTTTGTTTGCGTTGATTTGATTAGCGTGTTTAGCGATTGAAGAGTAGGATATTGGTGAATTGGTTGAAGGAGAGGAGGGAGTTGTTCTTTGAATTTATTTATGGCCTTGTGCAATGTGCATTTATTTATGGTTTTAATTTTCATTATTTCTCTTGACTGTTGAAATTTTGAGCACTCTGCTGAGGAGGCGGAGTGCTGGTCTGAACAATTAGCACAGTGTGTCCGTGTACAATCTGAGGGGGAATGCGGAGGTAGGTTGCAAGTGACACATGAAAGTGCCCTTTTACAGAACTTTTGCGTGTGTCCAAGTAATTGGCAATTTATGCAGCGCATAGGGCTAGGAATGTATTGTCTTACTTGAACCTTTCTCCAAGCGATGTAAATTTTTTCCGGAAGGTGATACAAATCGAATGTAATCAATACAACTCCGGTAGGCTGTATCTTCCCTTCAATGTTCCTCGTAAATTTGTACACATCTGTAACACCTTGGGGGCCCAATTCCTCAATTATTTACCTTTTCGGATATATTTCTTAGAAAGGGGGCGAAAATTGTGCCTTTGACAAAATTCAAACTGTTGTGATATTTGGCTGATATGGGGCAGATTCCGTGAAGTTGCTTTGCAGCAATGAGGTTTTGGGCAGCATTTTTATCTTTCACTAATATGAGCAAATTACCATCACGAAGCTCGGAAATGGTGAGCATATCTTTTCTTATGAGATTCAACGATTTGTGGACTTGAAAGCATGAATACTCTGCTAGCGATTTGTCGGTATCAGTGGAGCTAGCCACTACAAATTTTGGGTTCTGTTGTTGGAGTTTAGCTAGTGTTGGAAAAAATTCAATGGATTTATTTGATGCTGTCTTTCGTTTTTTTTTACTGGTGAGTCGGATAGTAAGTTGAACCGATTTGCCTCAATATCCCTGGAGCCATCTGTACCTAACTAAACTTAAACAGAAAAGTTTTTTTTTTAAGCACTACAAAAACAATAATTGAGAGCGTAAAAAAGGAAAACGCGAACAATGGGCGTAGAAAATGAGCAAACACTGTCGGAAGAAACACATCTTCACAGCACAAGTGTTAGTCGGTGACTATTTGCAGATATTATTTTTCTGCTTCTGAGAAAATAATCAATTACAATAAAAACCCACTCTTTGGGATGAGCACAGCAGATATTTAATCCAATAAATTCAAATTATGGAACTCAATATAGCTATTCTTATAGTATATTACCAGAGCTGGTTGTTCAGTACACTGGAAAAAGATGAGGGATATCTGCGATTTGAAGTGAAAACAAAATCCAGAAAAAAGTAAACCCAAAAGGAGGGTGGTAGTATTTTTATATCATTCTGTTGTAAAATACAATTGAATGAGCGGGATGATATAAAAAATTTAGTTTTTTTTCAAGGTTTTTTTTCAGTGTGCTCCTATAATAATTTTTTTTTTTTAGTACACCGCGTACACTTCGAACCGCTTAGAACATCTAGAAGAACTAAACAAACTAAAGAATTAAAAAAAACAATTTTTTTACTTTAATATTGCAATCGATATCGGAAGCTTGCTCAATATGTTTTTGAATAAAATTATTCGCAATGAGTAAACAGTCTGCTTCAAAAATATTTTCTAGTGCACTTATACAAACCATCATATTTTCTGATAGTTTGGCTAACCCGCCTTCATTTAAATGGTTAGCCCACATATTAAAATACATGTAAGTATACAAATAATCGGCCTTAGCTTGAGTTGCAGTGTGGTCGATGTCTTCACGCAATTTGTGGCTTATGTATCAAGCAAGATTTTCAAGACCATCGTACGCCAGGCCTTCCAATGCTGTCTGTTTCATTGTGGTTTTGTTGAGGTAATTGGCCGAAATTTTGCGTGTTACGGATAAATCCGTCGAGGTAGATGCCAGGAGCTGCAATATTATTTATTATAAAACCGGTGTCAATAAAGTGATTTCGCGACAACTATATAAAATGAGGTATATCTGCAAAAACGAAAATTTCCTCGTCATCGTAGATGAACCTGAATATATAATGTGTGAAATAAAGGAATATAAAATTAAGGGCATTCTTTTATTTACCAAGGCCTTATCTTCGTTTACATAAAGATCCGTGAATAGGGCTCTGTTACTGCCACCTAGGTCACATACGATTGCAACAACATTGTAATCGCAACGTTTCGTCTCTTTTAAAATTCTTTCCAAGATTTTATTCGTCATTCTGCAGTCGAAGTTAAAAATTGGTTGCTTCCAATTAGACATTAATCCTAATGTAAATAAATATATATTAAAATATATATAAAAGGTGAAAAAACTGCACTCCGACGCTTCACTTTCATTCCAGTTATTACAACCTGCCACCGCACATTTCATTTTTAATAATTGTCTCTCTATTTTCTTATTTATTTTATTATTTATTAAAAATACACTATCCAAACTATGTATTTATTGCTACGGTGACGTCACAGCCCAGCAACGAAAAGCCAAAATCAGAAAGCAAATAATAACGGACCTGCGCAATGCGTAATCTTCTTCTCTATCATTCTTGTATGTAACGTACATCCATTAATGCACAAAGAGAGAGTGCAAAAAATGTGACGGCCAAATATTCAAATTTCAATGCAGACTTTATGTTTATACTAAAAATTGTTTTAAAAAACGCTACGGGACACGCATGTACGAGTATACATACTAATTTTGTCCTTGTTGGATTTGCCTGACATCCCATCGGACGCGTCCCCAGGTGGCGGATAGGGGGACCTTTGGTAGGCAAATGACATTACTTCTGAACCTCTTAGGAGGGGCGGGAGTTATGGCTGTCTGTCTATCACAATGATGGTATATAGAATGGGTACCATCCGCGGACCAAACTGGCTAGGGAGGAGTCCCGAACAAAAACCACTGTCTGGCGATGGACAAAAAAAGATTTATTACTCCAGGTGGAACCCACGCATGTGGAAATCCACCCGCTTCGGCGGCAGGGGCACGGATTCTGGAGGTCCCAACCATCGCTAAAGTCTCTCGCCTTTATCAGCGAGAGCGCATCCTGGAGGAGACGGGGATTGTTACCGCAATCTCTTCTTCTTCAGAGACGGAGGAACGTACCCTGGATCCAGAGGGCCTGCGTCGGGAAGTCACCACAGTGGCGGAACGACCTACCAATGGTTCTAGGGTAACGAGAACACAAGCGAGGAGACAGAGAAAGAAGCGGCTTGATAGGCTTGTGCAGGAGAAATCCTCACGTGGCTCTGCCGGCCCTTCTGTGTCGACTCCCTCCAAAAGGCCCAGGTCGGCGGAAGTGACACCCACGGAAGCCACCGAGCCTGCGGAGGGATTGACCGCTCCGAAAGCTCGCTCGCGAGGTAAGCGGCGGAAGATTGTTGCTGAAAACAGTATTCCCACCTGCCCTGCAGCTGTTACTGCTGGTGGCGCCACGACCCCAAAGGGTACGAGCGAAACCTCGGTGGCGGCTAATGTGGCGGGGAAGAATGTTGCCAATAAGCTGCAACTTGCCCAGCCCCTCGTATCCAGCAAAACCATCTGCCCGGCGAAATCTCTGCCAGTGCGGGTGGTGAGCTGGACTTTCGCCCAAGCACTTCCAAAGGTGCAGCCAAGCCATCGTACAGCGAGAAGGCTAACGGCCCGCAACCAATGGCGGTGATTGGGAAGCTGGGGCCTGACCATCAGCTGACTGATGCAGAAATAAAACACTGCAAAGGTCATCTGATGCGTCGCGTCATTGCCTCCGGTCCTGAAGCTAATGCGAGGGGCTATGAGACAAAGGACGGCACTCTACAGGTGTCGTGCGCGTCTCAGGCCAACTTTGATTGGCTCAGGGGTGCAGTCAAGGACGTGCCCCCATGGGGACCACTCGCTTCGCGGTCTATAGCGAAGCAGGCGTGTCCCTCAGGAAGGCCATCTGCTGGATTCCGGATCCCGATCTGACGACCACAGATGTCCTTTCTTGTCTGCGTGCTCAGAACCCTGGCATCAACACGAGGCTTTGGAGAGTTCTTTCGCACACCAGGGGTAGCAACCGGGATGGTAAAGAAGGTGCTAGTCTTGTGGTGCGAGTGGACGAGGCCACTGTTGATGTCATGGTTTCTCGGTACCGGAGCCGTCTGAGTCTCTTCTTTGGGACTGTGACCTTTCATGTCTTTCCCAGATGAGTGGCTCGGACGATTCTCGTAGCTATCGTCCTTTGACGGTAACGCAGATCAACTTGCAGCATTCTAAAGCCGCTACTGTACTCCTAAGTAGACGACTCACCCAGCTGCACGCATCACCTCACATAACAACAGTACAAGAGCCCTGGGTCTTTAGGGGTCGCCTCTGTGGCCTTGGCTTGTTGAAAGGGGCCACGATATTATATGACAGAAACTCGATTAGACCAAGAGCCGGCCTTATAATATCATCCCATCTCGCAGCGACCTGCCTTGACGCATTCTGTTGTCAGGATCTGGTTGCGGCAGAGATTAGTTTTAAGAGTATGCACGGATGGTTGAGGTTTGTGATTGCATCTGCTTACTTTCCTTACGATGCTTTGGAGGCGCCACCACCTGGGAAGGTCGCTACTCTCGTAGGGTTCTGTGAGCGGCGCGGTCTTGGTCTGGTTCTTTGCTGCGATGCTAATGCCCAGCATACGATCTGGGGCAGCAGCAAGTGCAATGAGCGGGGCTCTCGACTTTTCGAGTATATTGCCTCCTCCAGCCTGAACATCCACAATGTAGGCAGGCAGCCTACTTTTGTGACTGCGAGAAGGCAGGAGGTAATTGACGTCACCCTGTCAAATCCAAGACTGGGGTGGTCGATCAACAACTGGAGGGTCCTCGCCGAAGACTCGTGCTCGGACCACAGATACATTGAGTTTCAGTGTGGCGAGCGGGCGCAGATGCCATTGCCCACCAGAAACCCAAGAAAAACAGACTGGCCGAAGTTCAGGGAGGCACTGCGTAGCAATCACGTGACGCCACTGAGACTTCGCAAGGGGCAGAACATTGAGGCGGCTGTTGAGCATCTCAACACCGCTCTAACAAACTGCTTCGAGCTAGCCTGCCCAATTAGACCTCCTCTTAGCCGGACTCCTGTTCCATGGTGGAACCGAGAGCTTCAGGTGCTGAGGCGTGAGTCTAGAAAACTCCTCAACCGGGCCCTCAAGACGAATCTTGACGAGGACTGGGAACGATATCGACGTGTTCAGAGGGACTACAAGAAGCTAATTCGGGACTCGAAAAGGACTTCTTTTAGAGACTTCTGCAGTGATATCGAATCCCTGAGTGACACGGCAAAACTGGTGAAAGTCCTGAAAAAGGACCAAACCGCTAACCTGGGGTCGCTCATGAAACCTGATGGCTCCTATACGGAGAGGCAAAGTGAGACACTTAGGTTGCTGTTGGAGTCACACTTTCCAGGAAATCAGGTAAGCATAGCCCGTCAACAACCACCTTTGGTCGGAAATGTTGTCAGGGCAGCTGCGCCCTCTCGACATGATTGGTATGTCGCCAGAACTGTGGCGAATGAGACTGCTATTGGATTTGCTATCAAATCCTTTGACAACTTCAAGTCGCCCGGACTGGATGGCATATATCCGATTGTGTTGAAGGAAGGCATTGAGCTAGTGATGGCAACACTGAAGAAGATCTTCACTGCATGTCTCGCACTGGCCTATGTACCACGCTCTTGGAGGATGGTGAGGGTTGCCTTCATTCCTAAGGTTGGAAGAGACGACTACACCAATCCCAAGAGCCTCAGACCTATTAGTATGACCTCGTTCATGCTAAAAAGTTTAGAACGGCTGGTGGAGCTTCGCATGCGTAGGGAGTCTCTGAAGACGCATCCACTCTCTCCATTTCAGCATGCCTATCAAAGCGGAAAATCCTGCGAGACGACTCTGCAAAACCTTGTTGGAAGGATAGAGCGAGCCATCGACAGGAAAGAATACGCAATAGGCATCTTTGTGGACATAGAGGGTGCGTTTGACAATGCTACTTTCGACAGTATGTGCGGCTCTGCTAGGCGGCATGGCGTAGACCGGGTCCTAGTAAATTGGATACGTTCAATGCTGGCCCAGAGAATCATAACGGTGCGGGCGGAGGAAGATTTGCTGGTGTCGTCTGGGGTTAATAGAGGCTGTCCCCAAAGTGGGGTACTGTCTCCATTGCTCTGGTGCATGGTAATCGATCCCCTGCTTAACGCCATTAATGACTCGGGGGTATACGCTCAGGCATATGCGGATGATGTTGGCTGTCTTGTGACAGGTCCATCCCTTATGATTGTCTGCAGAAGGGTGCAGAGAACTCTGGATATGATTGACACTTGGTGCAGTGCGAATGGGCTATCGGCTAATCCTGTCAAGACTGGTATTGTCCTCTTTACCAGAAGGAGAAAGCTTGATGGACTTATTCTGCCTACACTGAAAGGAGTCACTATCCAGCTATCCAAGGAAATCAAATATCTTGGAGTCATCCTTGATAACAAACTTCTTTGGAAAACACATGTCGAACTGAAGACATCCAAAGCACTGTCAGTTTTTTGCCAGTGTAAGGGTATATTTGGTAAGACATGGGGTCTTTCCCCTAGTAAGGTCCTATGGATCTATACAGCTATGGTAAGACCTATTATCACCTATGCATCGATGGTTTGGATGAGCAGACTCTCTCTTGTAGGGGTCAAAAAAGCTCTATCAAAACTACAACGTGCTGTGGCCATATGTTGTACCGGAGCATTTCCGACTACTCCAGGCCCGGCACTTGATGCTTTGGTGAATCTCCCGCCACTAGATGTCTTCATCCGCGGAGAGGCCATTAAGGCCATCTGCAGAGTGAAACATAGTGGCCACTGGTATGGGGTGTGCTCGATGTTGGACGACGGCGCAGGCACTGACATCGATTCTGCAATCCTGTCTATGCCCCCGGACTCCATGTCGTCAACCGTCATACTAGAAAAGCGGTACAATGTGTTGCTGCCAGAGGCTCGTTCATGGTTAGATCCCGATAACGAGCCCGGCAAACACTGCTGCCGTATTTTCACTGATGGCTCCAGGACTGAAGAAGGTTCAGGTTCTGGTGTCTTCGTGGAATCCTGTGGGACCCGTCGGTTCTTTGCCCTTGGTCTGCATGCGTCTGTGTTTCAGGCGGAGGTGTATGCGATACTTGAGGCGATGGACTTTGTTGTGGAAAACAGGTGGAAAGGCAAATCTATTTGTGTCTGCAGTGACAGCCAAGCTGCGCTCATGGCCTTGGATAGTCCGACCACCACTTCCACGATAGTCAGGTCCTGCAAATAAAGGCTAAATTGTGTTGGAAAACATAATAGTCTGACGTTGACTTGGGTCCCGGGACACGCTGGCATTGCGGGTAACGAGACCTCTGACTCCTTGGCCAGGATGGGCTCCGAGGCTGTTTTTATTGGCCCTGAGCCTGTTCTGCCACTCCCTTCCGCTGCCATCAAAGCCACTGCAAAAAAGTGGGTTGTTGCGACCCACAAGCGAGCATGGCGGGCTGAGAGAGGCTGCGGATGGACGAAAATTATGCTACTTGCTATCTCTGACCGATGGTCACGGTTCCTTCTATCTTTAGGTAGGAGGGACTGCAGGCTGTTGGTTGGCGTGATGACAGGGCACTTTCTATGGGCTAGGCACATGGAAACGATTGGCATATCAGACAGTGCGCTGTGCCCAGCCTGTGGAGAGGAAGACGAGACGGCGGACCATTTTCTTTGCGTCTGCCCTGCCTTTGCTCGAATCAGGTTCGGGATTTTTGGCACTGATGTGCTGAGGAGTAACCAACTTGGCTCCTTGGCACCACAGGATCTACTTCTACTTCTTCGGAGGTCGGGTAGATTTAAAACAGAGTAAAATGGAACCTTAAGTGCAGTACAATGGATATATACTTTGTCTGAGTGCTGCGCTTACTAGATTGTTCCGACAAAAAAAAAATAAAAAAAAAAATACATACTAATACTCAATGGGTTACAATGCAGAGTTTTGTACAGAGTTAGTACCGTATTGTGAAATGTGTATATTATATACACATGTATATATATAGGGAAATATATATGTATGTTTAAATTTATTTTAAGTTCGAAAAAACTTGCGGTTTTTTTTCCTGCCTCGGTACCTTATTGTCGAATGTTGCCCTCTTTGGGATGCCTCCGTCGCTGATTTTCTTGTGTGGTGCTCGAAGGACCAATATTTAATTCAATTTTTGTATATTTTTTTTTCCTTCGCAATGCGTACTCTTCCAAACAATTCAAAAATGTGTAAAGGTATTATCACTTAAGGTCCACAATGTGTTTATTTCACTTTTTTATTTTATTAAATTAAGAAAGGACTTCAATGTCCAACTGGCGTACAATTCACCTTTTTATGGTTTAACTGAATAAAAATGTATTAAGTAAAAAATATAATGAAGTAAGAATATTATTAGATGACGACGCGTTGCGGTCAGATCTCAGCTGCAAACTCCAAACTCGCGCTCGTCGAAAAGGAAACGAAGGAAAAGAATAGTCGGGTGTTGGGAGCGTTCTCTCGGGGGAGATTCGGTTGTAAGCAGTGTTGCTCTCGATCTGTACTTTCAATATATGCCCATCAGTGTATACTTTAGTCTTCCACTAGATTTTGATGCCGCTTAAAAATGGAATTCGTAAAGGAAACCAACCTATAAAAATAGGGTAGAAAAAGAAATCAAGAATTTAATTTGTTCAACTGTGACTAAATCCCTTCTTTCGACAATTTTGCCGCGTTGGTCTGTATCGCCAAATCCCTCTTAGTATCTTCCAATATATTCCTTTATTGTAGTAGGAAAGCGTCTGTTTCCTTCCATCCGCAGTCTGTTTCCATCCATTTTCTCACAGCTGGAATTTTTCAAAATCTTATACAAGCCTGGGCGAGTAAAAAAACCACGCTTGTGCTTGTTCCTGCAAAATTTAAATTTATGGCATTGAAAATGAAAGAAAATTTAAAAGAAGGCAACATAAGCACACAAAATACAACGGCAACAACAACAATAACTGCGTTTGCCGAAATAGGCGCAGTATAGAAGCACTTTTTCTTCGTAAATTGAACACGTGAGACTATTATTAATGTATGCATAACTTTTGAGGCGCGAAAATGCGCGGCGTAAATTTTTCTTAAATATCACTTATTTGTTAAACCTTTAAAATTAACTGTAAATCTCAGCTCAATTAGCATGACTTATAACTTCATGTCCACTTAAACTGAGAAAATAATTTTTTTTTGCATTTCCAATATAAACATTAAACATAAAAGCACTTCCACAAATAATTTGTATCACACATTGTACCAAAACAGTGTGTAACTACCTGACCTTGATGGTTGCAGTTTTTCAAATTACTTGACGCAAATATGATTTACTTCCGCAGGAGTTTCAGCTTGTTTCTGGCTATTTTTCACTGTTGTCCCTCAGAATCTTTAACTTCAAAGTGTCACTACAAAGACACCGTTACATATTTGACTTTTTTTTGCTAGTGATGTCGAATTTCATGCACTGTGAGTACATTTGGTTTTGACGGAACTTCATTTTTGGAATTAATCAGTAAATGACTGCACTTGGCACCATTGTGCAGCAGTAGCCAATAATATCGTTTCCTCTCTTTCGCCAAAGAGAACAAAGGAAACTCTTTACGTATATACCCTAGCTATGGATTCGCACACTGGCGATGATAGATAATCCGTTACGGATGAGAATTACTCGTATTGCTCCAGCAATCTGGGTAATGTGTATTTATAAGATTGTCAAGTGTGTCCGCTAATGTTTCCGTCCACGTTCCGTCCTCTTTTTTAAAAAGGAGGGATTGGTACGTTGCTTTGAAAACGCCTTGCTGAGTCTTGAGACTGACTCAATTTACGGACAGAAATCTTTCCAGCCCTCACACTTAGTTTTCCTGATACATTTTTTGTAGTCCTTGAGGTTATCTTGGTATATGTGCCAATTTTTATCATTAAAGCATTGGTTGAATAGCTTTCTGGTTCTTTCCCTGATTTTTGAAAGTTCCTCATTCCACCAAGGTGGATTTTTTACTCCTACTAATTGGACAGGATTTCGTATAGGCTGTAGTAAATACTGCCTCAAGATTATCCAGTTGCTTGTCCAAGTCTTTGGTTGATTGCATGTGAGGCGCCCTAACTTTTCTTTTTTGTAAATACTTAGGGTTTCTAAAGGGTTTTTTGACTATTGTTCCCAGACACACACTGAAGATTATCCAACTATGGTCCGAAAAGCACCCTCCAGTTCACCACCTGAATTGTTGTGTTGTCTGCTAACAGTGTTAGGTCTAACACTTCTTCTCACCTGTTGTTACTCACCTTTGCTAGTAGTAGTGAAAGTAGGTGGGTTCCCCCTATTGCATATAGTGAGATTGGAGTTGCTAATAAAAACAAAAAGTGACTCACCCCTTTCATTATTCTTGGTTCTACCCCAAAACGTATGCTTTGCGTTGGCGCCGCATCCAAGAAGTAGAGGAGTACCTTTAGCGGTTAAGCGGGCCATAAACAACGCAATTTCTTCCGGTCCCTATCATGCCCTCGATTTTCACAACTGTTAAATAGCCTGTGCTGTACTGAGAACAGAGAAAAGCGTTAATATTGTTCTTTACTGGGACACTTGACCTTGACTTGCCACCAGCCTTTGCGTAAAAAGTTAAATACTTTTGTAGTTTGAGCCCCGTTAAATCAGTATTTCTGTCACATGCCTACTGCACGATGTCGATGTCCACATCCTCCTCGCCTAGGAAGGCGGCAAGATTATCCTAGGTATTCCTAGAATGCTGTAGGTTAATCTGCACAACCTTCAACATTGGTAGCTGATTGTTGTGGTGTTACTACTATCTCCCCTTCTGCTTTTGCGGATTTAAGCTTTCTTGATCTCGGAAAATTTTCAACTTGGCGTATCTGATTCCGAACCTAATTGGTTTGTCGGTGGTCTCGGCGCCTTTACAGTCTTCTCGTTTATGTAGAGCAGAAGGGACATGCTACATTTCTGGAGACCCTCGTATTTAATGACTACCCAATGATGTGACATATACATAGATAGATAGAGAAAATGCAAGTCGTTTCCAATAGGTTGTAGCATTTTTTTACAATTTTAATCTATTAAAGACATAAAATTGAGATCTTTTTATTGTTTTACAATTGTATGAAAATAATATATTTTCTACTTTGACATTTTTGCATTCGGATCCAACCAGTGCAACTATTGACAACTAATTTTTGTGTACTAGTAAATTCAGAGACAAGCTACACTAAGATATACTTTTTGAATCGATTATACCCCAAATAATGCAGAATTCCTCAAGCTTTATTGGCTTAATTAAGCTAATTCTCCATCGAATGGCATTCCATTCAAAAATACTGAGACTATCTCCCAAGTGGTTCACCAATACGATTACTTTGCAGCCGTACTATTTTGGGGTCTCTAGAATGCCGTTTATAATATCCCGAAATATTTGTGAATCGAAGTCGCAATCAAATATTCGAAAAGTTGTTGGAATATATATTTAGTCAACCGATGCCATATAATAGAGCAGTTTACATCTGAGTGTGCAAGATTGAACATAATTAACTGGAGCCAGAGCGTCTGTCATACAATCAGATTCGCATGTTTTTCTTTCTACCGAAATTAAGACACAGACTTACTGCGTATCAGTTTTGTAATTTGTAGTCGCTCCCAAACAACAGGTATCGAAATCTGCGATAGGGGACGTCAGGCGTTTTCAATCCATCAGGTGCATTAGACACGTCTGTCACAGTGGACGCAACGAGGATGTCTACTGTTGAGGATGCATCTGCTTCATTTGAGATTTTAACTTCAGTTGCGTTTGAATCGATCAGAATGGGGTCAACTATGGCTTCCCGATTTTATCGTTGAAGCCCTTGCAAAGGACGTCGATGCAAGGAACAGCTCCTAGTGTCAAATGCCTTTTCGTGCATAATACTAATAAGACAATAACTTCAGCAAGAAAGGTTATTTGGAAAGTGAACAAACCTATGAAATCAATTTTCTATTTAAAATTGCCTTCAATATATTTTCATATTTCTGCCCTTGACCCAATTCTTTTAAATTTCCGATTAAACTGCAGAAAATGAATAACAACATGGCCAAAAAATATGACGCGCTCATTTACTTGCAATGATTGACAATTTGCGAAAAGAGAAAAAACGGACCCCCCAAATCCGTAATCTGCAGATTGTGATTTTTTTTAAGACACACCTAAAAAAATATAGAATTTTTACAACCACGCGTACATATTTTGATTAGTTGGTGCCAATTGTCGCCAGCTCAAGACATCCATCGTATTCTTTGCACGAATGACTCATCATTAAATGTCGACATGAATTATTTAGTTAATTTGCTTGCAATTTTCGAGATTGTTATCAAATCACACACCTGATCTGCCATCATCACTACCTCAGTAACTATGCTATTCATTCCCTGTCTGTAGATATAGGCAACTAGCATGTTTTACTTTTCGTACATTAACACTCCAACAATTACATACAATAATTGCATAAATTGTTGAAGAATAGCCAAAATCGATTTATATAATTGTAATTAGTGAAACCAGTGAAGCAATAATTGTTTATTGTTATTACTCATGTCAAAATTAACAGCACAAGCATAAATTCGCTGACTGCACCAGCAAAATCTCAGATCGAAAAAATGTTCTATTTATAATAAATTGTATTCGAATAAATATTTTGTACATTGCACTCACAGCTAGTTGCAAATTGTAAAGTAAAGACCAAAGACTAAAGTCAAGCACTCTGTAGAAATAGTATAAGGAGCTCATAAGAATATTATAATCATTATACATAATTAATTTTTTTAATATACCTTTTAAAGCCTTTTGATGCATTATTTATAAAGTTAATTTGAACTCTGTGCAGTTAATAAGACTATAAAATCGATTCTTTATAAGATCGTGTTATGAATAAGTTACTTCTTAAAGTGAAACTCTATTATAACTTTATACAGCTCTATAAATGTTTCTATTATAATCCCTATTTGACATTTAAAAATTTAATTGTTTGCGTTGTATAACTTAATAGTGAAGCGGAAATATATAAATGAATGTAACTATTTAGATAAAAATTATTTTGTAAATGAAATAAAATGAAAATACACACTTATAATATTTCATTGCTTTTGTTGTTCTTTAGGTAAGTGTTTATCAAGGAACTTGGAGACAAGGAGTGAAACTTGTGTGTTTTTGATAGTTGAGAAGTATCATCATCATAATGGGCGTAGAACCATTTCTGATCATTGCCGAGTTATTAGTCTTCGCCAGTCGTCCCTGCTTCGCGCACGCTGGCGGCAATTGGAAATACCAAGTGCAGCCAGGTCCTCTTGAACTCGGACCTTCCAACGTAGTGGTGGTCTCCCCCTTCTGCGTCCGCCACCCGGCGGCATCGATTCAAACACTTTTTTCGCCGGAGCACTTTCATCCATTCGCACAACATGTCCCAGCCAGCGCAGCCGCTGTGTTTTAATGCGCTGAACTATATCAATGTCGGCGTACAGCTCATACAGCTCGTTGTTCCATCTGATTCGATACTCTCCGTAGATGCATATAGGACCATAGATCCTTCTTAGAATTTTTCTCTCGAACGTCCCCAAAGCTCGCTCATCGTTGTTTGTCATCGTCCAGGTTTCGGCACCATACAGCAGGACGGGAAGGATGAGGGCTTTGTAGAGCGTAATTTTTGTTCGTCGAGAGAGGGCTCTGCTTCTCAATTGCCTATTGAGCCCAAAGTAACACCTGTTGGCAAGAGTGATTCTTCGTTTGATCTCCTTGCTGACATCGTTCGTGATGTTGATGCTGGTTCCCAGATAAACGGAGTCCTTCACAACTTCAAAGTTGTAGACGCCAACAGTGAGTTGAGAAGTATTGCTCCCGTAATTTCAGCTTCTGGCAGTTTTCTACAAGTGATCCGATCACGTGACATTGCTTCTAATACAAGTACGGGAATAAGAGAAGTGGAGCACTTCCACAGCTGTTGTTGATTGGAAAAATTTGGAAATTTTTTCCATTAATTGTTGGTTGGACATAAGTTCTGTGTTTTACTATAAAGAGCGCACTGGCACAATATTAGCTGTTTTTCTTTCAACGCGAGTGTGAATAAAACGCCCGCTTGTGCATGCATATTGACCGCTTCGTTAAAGCAAGCTGTTTGTATTCACTTGTCGTTTAGCGCCTCAAACAGAAATGCTGCCAAAACCATTTTGTTGTCTATTGTGAACGAGTAAAAGAGTAAACCAAGAATAGACCGCTGTAATTATATAAAATGGCTGTAACCTAAATATTCACATATATAGTATATTATCGTGTATTAATTAATATGTACACATTTAAACTAAAGTTAAGTTACCAACGCTTGCTCAGAATTTGACAGTTTCAATTTTTCCTGTTCCTCTTTAAAATTTGTTAACAAGTTAATTCTGGTAAGATTTTATCTTAATTTATTTTTTGAATCAAGTAATATTTCTTCATTTATTTTCAATTCATGATTATAGTGGTTATTTTTGTTTTCGGTTTTATTCTAACTTTTCCACGTTATTCACTACTCCGCTTTTTACTCTCCTCCAACCGGAGAACAACGGCTGTCGAACCTTCGCGACTTCTCTCCGCACCACGTTTTTTATCCCCTCACACCAGAAACAGGTGGTCTCGAACGTTCGCGATTCACTGAGCGCATTCAGAGTATAGTGTTAACTTGTATAAGCATTTTAATTGTCAGAACCAGTGCTACCAAATGCTAAACTGTTAAGCGACGATTAGCATTTTGTTCACACCCGCGTTGGAAGAAACACACACAGCTATGATAATAGAATGCAACTACGAGTACCACAAAATATAACTAAAAAGTTAGTGGCAATTTGAGTGAAATTGAACACACTAACAGACTTCTTATTTCTAATACAAAAAACTGAATGATTAGGCACTAGTACTTAAGATGTTCAGCTTGTTTATATATAGGGTGTTTTTTTAGACGTGTGGTTTTGAAACAGAAATAAAACGCATGTAATTTAATGTTATGGCCAAGAATTTAGCTTTATTGTAAAGATAAGGGTTTGCCATTATATTCCAAAACTGATTTCGGGCAAGTGGCCGCCGCGGCTGCCTCGAATAAATTCCAGCCGAGAGCCAATTTTCGACCACTTTTTGCAGCAATTGGGGCCGTATGTCAGCAATAGCGCGCCGAATATTCTCTTGCAAGGCGTCAATCGTCTCGGGCTTATCTGCGTAGACAAGCGACTTCACATAACCCCACAAAAAATAGTCCAGCGGTGTTAAATCGCACGATCTTGGAGGCCACGCCGCAGACCCACGACGCGAGATAATGCGCTCACAAAATATTTCCTTCAATAAATTGATTGTTTCGTTGGCTGAATGGCATGTAGCGCCGTCTTGGTGGTACCAAAGGTCGTCCACATCAACATCCTCTAATTCAGGCACGAAAAAGTCATTAATCATGGCTCTATAACGTTCCCCATTGACTGTAGCAGTCCATTTCCTGACATGTAGGTTGAACAATGTGGGCGCCTATACTGTAAAGGAGTACTTAGTGGCGATATCAGCAACATTGTTGACATGGATCCCTGTAAGTATGAACTACGGCTTTTTAGGACTTGCAATCGAGTAATCCGTATAAACCTCTAAATTTTTTCCATGCGGCTATGCAAGGTTTCATTGAAATGCAATTTGAATATCAGAGAGTTGCCGCTTTTCTTGGGTAAGTATACAAGTATAGCTCGTAGTAATACTAGATGAGTCCAATGATCAGGGCGGATCTTTCAGAATAAATATTTATTTTTGAAGATGTCGAGTTCAAGCTTTTGAACTATTTGAATCGCGGATGGAATTTTTCAAATTCTTGGATTTACCTCATGGTGATGTCAGTTAAAATTTGTATTCAATTTGGTTGTGTTCAGTTAGAGGGGTTCTTTAAATGCTACTCGCTCTAAACTTGATTCTATTAAATAGTTTTAATTGGGGTGGAGCGAAAAGATTCAACACCGTATTTGGCAATTGCGTTGTAGGACAGTGTTTTTCTAATATTGGTTTTGGATGTGCAATCAATGGAATGGTAGGAGGTAATACTCAGTTTTTGACACGAATTTCGCATGATATAAAACGTGTCTTGCTATCATACTTGGATAAGGAATATATTGGATTTCGATTTTTGTGAGTAATTTTTTTAGATGATCAATATAATTGCCGATCTATATTTATTATCAAAAGTTAATCCATGTATTTTCATATTTGTGACCTATTCAATAATACGACTATTATTGTAAGGCATCCAATGCATTTGTTGGGACAAACCAAGAATTAAAATATAAGAACACTACAATTGTTCAACTTCTGCAGCAGCCTTTATTACTACAAGTGGATTGATCTTCATAGCACAGTATAATTTATTTATTTTCTAAAATCTCCATTTTATTTTGTAATCTGTTATCTAATTCAGCAATAAGCATTACTTAAGACTAACCTACCCTAACCTAAGACTAACAACCTTTTTTACAATTTAATCAGTATTTAATCGTAAAATAGGAAATATACAGACATACTCGTACATCATTTTGTGGCTAATAGGGCGATAGGGTCAAATCTTTTCATCCTACGTGGATTAGTGGAGCTAAGAACACATTAGGATGATTTGAAGACGTCCGATGTATTGGTTGTTACAATTTTGAATTTATTCTATAATCCATGGCATTTGCAGATCTCTATGCAGAGCTTCGTTAATGACGTACCAAGGAGCAAAGTTTTCGACTGGAATCTCTGAATTATGTCTGTGTTAGACTTGGCAACTGTTCCCTATAGCTGAAGACCATAATGGGCTTTAAGATTGACCTGTACGCAAGTAGTTTATTTTCTAATGTAACTTTAGAATTGGGTCCAAACATCCAGTAGAGCGATGTAAATTTAGCCCCCATTTTCAGCCCCAATTGCTTTCTTTTCGAGAACATGTGTTTTTTCCAATTTAGATGCTTATCCAAATGATTTGAGGTATTTCACACTATCAGCTTGTGGTAATAGTACATTCTTTAAGTGCACTGGTGGGCATAAGTCTCTCTTTAGGGTGAATGCACCGATTTCACTGAATTAGTAGTTTGTATTGTAAACTTTTGTAATCAAAGAATTATATAGCGGCGCGAGAGCTAGCGCACAATTTCAATCGGCGTCTACTAGAGTACAGCCAAATATTGAATGAATGAGAAGCGATAAGTTTGGTTTCCAGATCGAATCTGATTTATTGATAAAACCTTATTGCTATTTATACTTTAATTTCCTATGTGCTAAGACTTAGTATATAATATGGTTCTTAATACATAAAGAGGGCTTTTGCAATGTCAGCGGAAAGTATCACGGTCAATGCCAGCGTACATTCGTTCGAGGGCATTGAACATTAGAATGCAGCGTAATCAAAAACGTGTGCGCTGTTCACGCTTCATAACGTGGACATTCTTCGTGTTCGATGTACTTACGTTGGGTCTCCGCTCACATTGCATGTGCCTACGCCGCGTATGGGGTTGGCGTTTGTGTGTATATACATACATTATGCTTTTCATACACTACACAGGACATGATTTTGTTCAGGCTTGTTTGGAGTATGCATGAGTTTCTTCGGCATTTTTATCAGTTGCTATGATTAAAGTGCCATCCGAAAGTGTAGCTGTCACCGTACGGTCTATCGTTGGCAAATCAGCTGTAAAAAGTGTATATAGTAGTGGGCCAAGTACGCTTCCTTGAGGTACTCCGGATTTTATGGGATGCAGGCTCGTCACGAATTCATTTACTTTTACCATAAAATGTCTATTTTTCAAGTAGGACGTGAGTATTTCGAAATAAGTTTAGGGGAGCTTCTTCTTTAATCGCAATAAAAGTCCTTTGCGCCAAACTTTCTCAAAGGTCTGGGTCACATCTAGGAATGCTGCGATACAATAGTCATAACTTTCGAAAGAATTCCCTAATGACTAAATAGATTCTATGCACCTGCTCGACTGTTGAGTGCTGCTCTCTAAACCCAAATTGATGATCTGGAAGTTGTGATATTTCTACATCTGTTTTTAATCTCTGTAGTATCATCTTTTCAAACACTTTTCCTTTGTTAGTAGAAGGCTTATTCGTCTGTATGATGTAGCCAATTCCGCAGACTTGCCAGGTTTCAGTATGAGGACTACTTGTGCTACCTTCCACTGGGTTGGGACATGTGAGAGCCTTAACACTGCGTTAAAAAGATATGAGAGATATTTAAACCGTATATCGGGCAGTTTCTGAAGCGAAAGCTGAATCAAGATACTCATTTCTTTTTCTTCTGCCTCGTTTGCAGATTGTGGAAATAGTTGAGACAGTTTGGCTAGATGTTTCGAAAAGGCTTCAGCTTTTTCCTTATCTCTTCGTGCCCATATATTTGCTGTCGCCTTAATTGGAGCTGAGCGTGGCTTAGGATGACCACAATTTTTTACAGTCCTCTGTGTCTGACGGGGAGAGGCATTTGCGATAAGGTTCAAATTGTAGATTTTCCTGATCTTGGAGCATACCTTTTAGTTTTTTTGCCGCTTTGTTGAGGTCCTTTTTATCATTAGGATATCTGGTATTTTGTTACATGCTTCCAGAATCCGTCGTCGGAACCCTTTTATTTTTTTTTGCGTTGAACAAAATAATTATACATTTATAATATTATTTTTTTAACATACCTTTTAAAGCCTTTTGGTGCATTATTTGCAAAGTTAATTGGAACTGTGTGCAGTTAATAACACTATAAAATAATTTATAAGATCGTTGTAATGAATATGCTATTTCTTAAAGTGAAACTCTATAACTACGTTATACAACTAAATATTTCTATTATAATCCCTATTTGCCATTTAAAAATTTAATTGTTTGCATTGTATAACTTAAAGAGAAGGCAAAATTTTAAATAGATGCAACTATTTAGATAAAATTAATTTTGTAAATCAAATAAAATGAAATTCCAAACTCGTAATATTTCATTGTTTTTGTTGTTATGAAATGAACAATTCTTATAGGTAAACGTGAATCAAGGCAGTTGGCGACAAATATAGAAACTTGTGTGCTTTTATGGCACTGAACTTTTGCTACCGTACTTGGTGGTATTTTACTGGACTAAATTCATCAAAAGGAGGGAAGGAATAAGCGAGTGATGTGCCAACAAGATGTGGGCCATGCGGTATTTTTGAGTATGTATTTCTAGGGCCTTAAGAGGTAATATTGAGACAATACCACACCTCTTCACTATTATGTAAGTGGAAGGAGTCTTCTCATATCTGCATGCGTCCTTTTAAGGCTATTTTCTGCTTTGATGATGTTCACTTTCTGACGTATAGAGTGAGTAGCAGGGGCACAGAGGTATATAGTGGCGATATCCTTAACATAGTTGTCATGGATTCCTTTGAATATACGAACGGATCCACCTGAGTCTAGGTTTATTTGGGAACGCTATAAATGTGTTACGTATTTTGCAGATGGTGTACAATAGGCTTCATTCAGTGCAACGATACTGAATGGTAAGGAATGACAACTATATCGGTTTTACAACTTTCTTCTGAGACATTTGCAATAACTGTATTTATACTATTCTGATCCTGCTTTAGCGATAAAAATGGAGCACATATTATATAATTAAGCTACTCGTACCACATCAGCTAGGCCTTTGCAGCATTTGCAACCATGTGATCCGTGCAAGCATCCAAAATTTGATTCATACTGCTGTCCAAGGTATCACTGAAATATGCTTTTGGAAACCTCAGAGGTACTACTTTTCTTGGGTAAGTATACAAATATAGTACTAATTTTAGATAGTAGTAATACTAAATGGGTGCAACGACCAGGGATTGTAAACAAGTTTTTTGAGTAGAGCGTGTCTGGTAACTGAAAGACTATTTTTCAAATATTGGTTTCTGATGTGTAACCTTACCCGATATTCGACTCTGTCGAATTCAAGTTTGTGTGTAAGCTTTTGAATTATTTGAATAGCGGATGGTATTTTTCAAACTCTTCGATTTCCGTCCGCATTCAATGCTCGTTAGTTTCTCGGATAATGTCTGTTAAAAATTGTAATAAATAGTCGAAATACAAATTCGCAAAATGAAGTTCCACTGCGAATGACTCTGTTCCTGTCGAAGCTTCAGCGGCAGTAACATGCTAGTATGCACGTTACATTCGATCGCTTTTGAATGGATTCGAAGGGGCTCAACTATGGCTTTTCGATGTTATATTTGAAGCCTTTGCAAACGATTATTTTATAAATTTTTTCAATTTCCGATTCAACTACAGAAAATTTATATCGTACAAATAATAAATATAATACACTTCATCAGAAGCACTCAATTGTTTGACAAATTGGTGGGAGATAAAACTTCTTGATATGAACCCAATCGGACAAAGGGTACGCTTAACACCCATTTACTCGATAGCTCCTGGTGACACCATTAATTAGTTCTGAATTTTTAGTTCTGAAGGACCTGACCCCAATTGCCATCATAACTAATTTATTATTTCCATGCTAACTGACCATGACTCTCTTTCCCATTTTCATTAACCTTAATTCGTTCTTTAAACAATTATAGAAATATAAATTATTAAAAAAATGCGGTTAATTCGGACTCAATATTGGATCCCGAAAACTAAAACACGTATCAAGAGCACGATCCTCCAGTGCAAGATGTGCACCCTGATGAACAAACACCAACAGCTTCAGATCATGTCTCGTCCTTTTACCCACATGGGGGTCGGCTTTGCAGGGCCAATCGATATTAAGCACTATAAGGGACGAGCTTGTCAGGTGTCAAAGGGATATGTTTGTATTTTTTTTTGTTTCGCCACCAAAGCAGTGCATCTCGAGGCGACAACTGACCTAAATACACCTTCCTTCCTTGTGGCGTTAACTCGGTTCATCGCTCGGCGAGGGTGTCCTTTAAAAATACACTCCGATAATGGGAGGAATCTTGTGGGCGCCGAGAAAGTACTGAGGTTAGATATTTTGCGGTTACAATAGGAAACGCGCGACCAGACCCTTACAGGCTACATCCGTATACAAGTCGGGTGGGATTTCAGCCCACCTCACGCCCCATGCATGGGGGGACTCTGGGAATCTTCGGTGAAAAGTTTTAAACACCTTTTAAATCGCATGGCAGCGCAACTCAAATACACTTGTAGAATTCTTAACTCTGCTAGCCCGCATCAAGGCGTGTCTCAAATCAGTGCTATCTCGGATGACCCCACGGACTTTAGGTGTTGACGCCCGGCCATTTCCTAGTTTTCCTCAGGTGCTAAAAAGTGAAATTTTATTTATTTCCACTCAATCTAAAAACAGTTAAAATAATTTTATTTGTATATTACCTTGGTAACTCAAAATCTCAGTGAGAGTAAAAACCACAGCAAGTAAAAAACAACAGCATCTGCCTCACAGCAGCTGTCTCATTGACACAATCAGTTCAAACTATTACTTGTTAAAACTCAGTATAGTTGGTTTGCGTATGCACAACATTTTTTTTGATTAAGCCCTCTACACTTAGTAGTATGAGTGTTACCCGCTCCCCCAAATGTTCCAAAAATGTTAACCCACAAGGGGAAACAATCAATGCAGATTGTGATCAATGCAGTACGCTAGAACCAGAAAAAAATAAAAGATAGGGTAATCGAAGTAAAAACGTCACTGGTATGGTGGCTTCAACGAGCCTTAAACTCCCACGATTGGGAGTGGAGGCCTCTGGAATATGGCAGAAAGCACCTAGCTCAAAGAGGAATAGGTCTAGCACAGGCGCAGCATTGCGTCCCACTCCCAAACAATCCAAATTGGATAACTACTGGCTCGCAGAACCTTCTTTAGACAGTTCGAACAGATTCGCTTCTCTAGACCAAAAGAGGCACGTCAAGATGCAACAACTGACGCCCGGAGAGTATCAAAACCTCCGCCTATTTTTATTTCAGGCGTGAGAAATATAATTCCCCTAAAATAATTACTTGAAATAATTGCTATGAAAGAATATGAACTTAGAGTTATAAACGGAGACGTTGTCAAAATACAACCAAAGTCCGCTGAAAAATAATCAGTCATTACAAAGGCCATAACCGAAAAGAACACTGAGTTTCATACTTTTAAATTGAAGCTGGAAAGAGACTTTAATGTAGTACCAAGGGGTATGCACTGGTCAACCCCAATCGACGAAATACGAGAAGCAATTGGGGAAATGGGTTATACAGCTGTTAACGTTTGCAATATTTGCTCCCTAAAAATATGTGCGTTCTTAATGAATTTAATAGGAGCCGGTGCTGTGAGTCAACTACGCGTAGGTAGCTTGATTCTAGCTCACAACATCCCTCCCCTCTTTCTAAAAGAAGTGGGGGCAACTAACTTCCATTAAATCTCTACAATATTTTTCTTGCACTGCAAACAAATATGTGCATCGATTTAACTCTATATTACATACATATAATTTGTTTTTATTTATTTATTTATTTTTTTTTAAATCGCCTTATTTGGGTTCTATCACGGTTTTTATTCTTTTCTTTTCCATATTTTTTTTCTAGCTTTTATTTTCTTTTGTAGTTTTTTTTTCGTTACTCTGTTTTTGTTTTTTCTTATTTTTATCTATCATTTTTTTTTTATATTCCCCTTTTTATAATTTGGTCTTTAATTGACTCTTTTCTCATTGGCGTATATACAAATATCTAAACAATAACACAATTCTATTCTATACATAAAACCTTATATTATACTGCGCCCTCTGCTACCTGCTGGTCCAGTTGACGACCGTCGTTGTCAGAGTGAAGTCCTTCGATGAACTCTGCATACCCCTCCCTTCTTTCTGGACCGGTACGTAAAAAGATGATGCAAGCTTGCGCGACTAGATGCGCTTCTGACGAAGTCAAAATAAATATTCGATATTCGCTTAGTCAGTGACAATGGATATTTTCTCATTGGAGAAATCGTTACGAAGTTTAGCTGATAAAGCTTGGCTATGTTATGCTCGATCTTTTCGTAGTTAAAACGATTTTTTGCGCCAGGAGATTATTCTGCGAAGCTAATTGAACGATGGTAGTTGTGGCTGTTATTGTTGTTGTAGCCGTTTCTCGGTAAAATTACGGAGTAACCTCGGGTTTTGGCTAAAATTACCTCTTCTTCTTTCTAGACAATAATACAATATACATACTGACATATGTAATAATGGCAGACACGTTGGATTTTTTTATCCGGACAACGTACATGTTAGTGTTTTTCATGCCATTTCGTCAGTTATGCAATAAAACTCAAGTAGTATTAGACTTTTACTTGTCAGATAGAGACTATTGTATTCAGCCGATACCATCTCCATTTTTTTATAAGCTTACATCGTAGTCATCTCGCACATGGGAAGTTGAAAGCTCTTTCACTCTTTCATATAAAAATGAATTCTCACTAATTTCGTTTTCATTTTCTTCCAACCAAAAATTATCTCTGGACATCATCGTTGCAAATTTCGTATTATCATTTTGCGGCTTACTGATTACCCTTCTTCCACGTCTTCTCACTTCTTCTTATTCAGTCAGATTTTTGTTCGCTGCTCTTGCATTTAATCTACTGGTCTCCTGGATGTTGGTTAACCTCTTAGTCTGCCTTTGACGCTGCAGGAAATCCCTTCCTGGTTCATGCTGCACCATATTGAACCATCCAGATGTCCTTGTTTGTTCACCAACGCCTGAATATCTAAAAACAATACGCTTAACTTATCGGACTTGCCGAGTTTTAATTATTCTTACTGGCTATTACATTTATTTCATTTTTAATATTCTTGCTAACGAAACTCGTAAATTTTATGTGTTATTTAAATTTATATATCGTATATCTAATACGTCTTAATAACCAAACTATAAATAAGTAATAAAAACAGTTTTCTTTACAAATATTATTAATTAATTATGATACAATTTTCTTTAAATTGTTAGTGGCATTCAAACTTAAAATCCTTCTCAAATATATACATTTTACAACAATTTATTTCATATATAACAAATATTTTCTATATCAAATTACATGCCGCCACAAAAAATTTTTTTTATATCAATTCTTGGCAGAACTAATTGCCCATCTTACATAAGCGAGTATATAAAAGTTAAATTTATTATTTATTTTTCTTTCGTTTAGACATTCACAATTCCTTTCATATCATTTTTCTTTTTATATATCTTTTTAAATTTTTCAATTCTGAGCAAATTCTTTTGCCCTCTGACATACACCAGAATATTTAAGATACACCCGTTTATGTGAAAACATTGTCCATTGCATGACTCAATTTTTCATTGCATCTAATTATTCTATATATTTAAATTTTACTACTAGCCCGGTATGTATCCATTAACAAGTGTATTTCCCTACATCATGTAACCTGTTCTTACATGAATACATACATACATTCAAGGCATACTATAATTAATTGCCAACGTTATTACTAATTTTGTAATGGTAAGCTAAGTATATTGTTCTAATTCAATATATATATACATACATTACAATTCCCCATACGCTAATTTCCTACGTGATAAACCGAAAAAATCTATGTATATTAAAATGTAGCCTGCTTCAGTATGTAAATATCTGCAAAAATATACATACTTACATACCCATTCCTCATAACTAGAATACTTACTTCTTTAAATATACGTTCGTACATTCATTCTGTATATTATACACATATATACATATAAGTTAATGTTTTGTACTTATCTTGTGCGATGTCACGAAAATTAAGTACTCATTTATGGGTAAACCATTCAAGTTTATTGCTCAAAACAGACTAAAAAACTAAAATACAAAATATTCTTATTATGAAGCTAGCCTTGACTTATAATCGCTGGGGCAGCACTTATGTTAAAGCGGATTGGGTTTCGGGTGTCGGCGCATGGAATGTTGGCGGCAGCATAATTGTGCCAAAGTTGCAAAAGTAGCTGAACATGCACCGTTGACTGTGAATTGCATGATCACCGGGTCAGTGAACTATGCCTGGCCGGATGTGTTAACTTATATACTTACTTCACCAACGGTGCCGGCGCTACTACTTACGCATCATATTGCACTTCATTAACAGTCGTATATATGTGTGTATATACTCTACGTTCAGTTTAAATTACTTACCCACGACTGTTTTATAATTTATTTTTTAAAAACGTGCTGTGAACCCGCTTCTTATTATTTAATATATAAAAAATATCTTTCTCTACTGTGCTTCGTTCGGCCATAGTGCCTAATAAGCACATTACGACAATTTTACTTGCCCGAGTTTAAGCGGCACACTTCTACTGGCCTTGACTTTGAAAATCGGAGCTGTGTGTGTTATTCGATATACACACGTACATTTTTACGTTGTTATTCTTGTGTTTACACTTGTAAAACACTGTTAACACATGTCTTTAGTTGTGTGGTCTAATGTGGAACAATTTCAATAAATTATTATGTAGCTTTTTATTCTTGCCCTTAATTGTTACGACTGGGGTTGTAACTGGGCTCCGTATCTCTGCTACTACATACGGACCTATCCATACAGGTGAGAATTTGTTTCTCCTAGCCTGATTCTTCATGAGTACTTGATCACCCACATGAAAAACTACTGGGTTTAGTACCTTGTTATAGGCTTCCCTGGCTACTCGTTTAGCACAATCCTGATTTTGTCTAACCAATTCGTGCGCTCGCTGTAGCTGATATTTTTGCACTTTATTGGGGTCATCAGCATTGTACACTGGCGCACATTTGCGCTTCAAATTTGCTGGCATGTTGAAATCAAACCCGTAGAGCGTCCTAAACGGAGTTTGCTTCGTTGATACATGCACAGTATTGTTGTGTACATGCATTGCAGTGGTCGACCATTGATCCCAATTCGAGCTGTCTTCCTTGGCAAAACTGCGCAAGTACTCGGCCAGAGTTCGATGACTACGTTCCAATGACCAATTGGCCTGGGGATGATATGGTGTTATGTGCAACTTCTTGATTCCCAGCATTTTACAAGTTTCTGAGAACAATTTCGATACAAAATTTGAGCCATTGTCGGTTATCAAAACCTTAGGTATGTTGTATCGTGCTATAATTTCATCAAAGAATGCTTTGGCCACCGTACTTGCTTCAGCATCGGGTATAGCCACGAACGCCATATACTTTGAGAAATCATCTTGGAACGTCAATATGTACTTGTTTCCTGAAACTGTCTCAGGTAGAATACCTACAATATCCATGTGAACTTTATCAAATGGTTGTTTTGGTGTGTCAGTTAACACCATTGGCACTTTGTCAGCCTTGAACTTTTGTTGGCCTGGCACTTTGGGCAACTCTTTACATACTTTTTTATGTCTCTGAGCATACCTTTCCATCCGTATACTCGCCTAATTCTGTCATGGGTTTTCCAGAATCCCTGGTGTCCACCTAGAGGTGAATCATGGAAACCCTTTAACACAGCCTGGATATCTTTTTCATCCTCCAGCCATTCCACATTACTGGCTGTTTGTTCATTGGCGTCGTCACCCGCATTGTTAACATTTCTTGTTGCATCAATTTTCTTTTGTTGACTTCTCTCGGTCTTCTCCTTATCCGACCGTGTTTTGGCCCTCGTTTGTACTACTGATACCTTCTGTGCCTGCGGTACTCTGCTGAGTGCGTCCGCATTCAGATTCTTCTTCCCAGGTTTGTATATGATTTCAAAATCATACTCAGACAATTTGTGTCTGAACCTGGCTAGCCTAGATGTTTGGTCTTTCAAATTGGCTATGCCTCTCAACGGCTGCTGATCAGTGTATACCTTAAATGGGCGTCCTAGCAAATATGCCCTAAAATTCTTTGTAGCCCACACTATGGCTAGGAATGCCTTCTCTATTGTGGAGTGTCTTTTCTCCATATCGCTAAGCGCCCTGCTTGCGAATGCAATTGGTCGGTCATTACCGACTTCCCCTTGTGACAATACTGCTCCTAATGCTTCATTGCTAGCATCAGTGGTCAACAAGAAAGTTTGCTCAAACTCGGGGTACGCCAAAATCGGTGGTGAGCTATTTATTTCCTTTAGCCTTTCGAATGCTTGCCGACATTTCTCTGTCCATTCGAACTTTGCTTCTTTTCGTAGCAACTTGTTAATTGGCAACGCAATTCCGGCTAGTCCTTCTACGAACTTTCTGTAATAGTTCACTAGTCCTAGGAATGCTTGCGCTTCTTTTCTATTTCTTGGAACCGCTAAATTTTTAACGCATTCCACCTTCTGCGGGTCAGGCAGTGCTCCTTCCTCTGAACAACGATGGCCTAAATAAACCACCTCTCTTCGCAAAAATTGACACTTCTCCGTGTTCAATTTCAAATTGTGTTCTCGTAATTTCTGGAGCACCTTGCACAAGCGTTGCGAATGCTGCTGCAAGTTCTTCCCATAAATTACAATATCATCCAGATACACAAAACAATCTAACCCTTGCAAGCCTGTTAGCACATGGTTCATCAACCGTTGGAAGGTAGCCGGTGCTCCTGTTAATCCAAACGGCATTCTATTAAACTCATAATGCCCTAAACCCGTGCTGAACGCGGTTTTCTGCTTATCTTGGGTATCCACCAGAGCTTGGTGGTAGCCACTCGCTAAATCAAGTGTAGAAAAATATCTACTATGCCCCAATTGATCCAGAATCTCTTCTATCCTTGGTATCGGGAACACCTGCTTGATAGTGGCGTCGTTCAATTTCCTAAAATCGACGACCATTCTCCACTTCTTTTGACCCTGAGCACCTCCCTTCTTTGGTACCAAAATTATTGGTGAGTTCCAAGGCGAGATACTCGGTGAAATTATGTTATCTTTTAACACTTGCCTATTTACCTCATCTTTGTGAGCTTGTGGCAATCTGTATTGCTTCTGGTTTATTGGTGGTTGATCCACCCTAGTAGGTATTTCATGCTCTACCTCTGGTGTATATGTCAACTGGTCTCCTTCCAGGAAAAATATGTTAGGGAATGACGTACAAATGGCTTCTATCGATGCCTTTTCTTCTAAATTTACGCTTGGGTCTAACTTCAGTTATTCTAGCACTCTCTCCATTCTTTTCCTTATATCTACCTGCTTAATCTGATTAACCGATCTATAATTCGGTTCCTTAAAATTATCATAACTAGTGAACTTAGGCCTAAACTCTTCATCCATCAGGTAGTCCTTTTCTGAGGCGTTGAGTACGCAAGCGTACACCTTACCCTTGTCAACGAGCGTTTTGGTTTCTCCCATATATACGCCGTCCGCTAACTGCTGCTTGTGCAAAACAAGAGTCCTCAGTTTCGTGTTTACACGCATAGTAACTACTCTAGTTGACCTTCCGTTTACTACCTCCATACCACAATTCTTAACCCTATTCACGGTTCCTTCCTGCCATGACTTTAATGGGAGAGTAAGGATTCTATTCCTATTATCATCATAAAATGATAACTGCTTGACTAGCGCATCCAGTATGGTGCGGCCCCAGAGATTATCGCGGCCAATTATCCCATCGGCCGGGATACCTTTCCTATCTCATGCCCTTAACTTCACTGTGCCCTATTCTGAGCGACCCCAGTGTCCTGATGCATCCTCCGAACGCTCCATTAAGCGTTCTTACATCCTTTGGGTTAACCACTAGTCCTTTACGTAAAACACTAGATTTTACGAGGCTAGTGTCCGCCCCTCAGTCTACCAAAAGCACTAGCTTTCCACTAGCTGCCTCCTTGCAGGGTATCTCGATAAAAGCATCACCTATCCTGCTCACAACGAAACAACGCCCTTTTGATTCCAAAATGGACGCGTATCTATTTCCTAACTCTTCAAATTGTCCTTGCTCCTCCGTATCTTGAACCATTGTTCTTACATTACTCGGTACGTGGTATTGGAGAGCCTCTTGCTCCTCCTTCTCCTGGACTGTAATTCCTACATTACCAGTATCACGTACCTCCGGCCTAACTGCTACTTCCTTTCTTTTGGCTTTCCAGTCTACTGGCCTCGACTGGGCCGCTGGAAGTTTCCCTGGTTTCTTCGTTGGACTTGTCTATCCCTACATCCCGCTGCCCGATGTCCCATTGAAGCATCCACATGAGAAGCATTTCAACCCCTGTTGGGTGTTGTTTATCCTTTGGTCACCTCTAGAAATCCAACTTGGTCGCTGCTGACCAATCCCAGTGTTGAAAGAATTTCTTCCTTGGTTAATTCCTTCCGTTGAATTAACTCGTGGACTACTACCCCTGCCGCCCCTCAAGGGTGGATCCGGGCGCCTCGACGCTGGCTGCCTTCTATTCTGATTCCATTCAGGGTCTACTTGGCACTGTCTACTTGCCTCATGACCATATGCTTGGCATTCCATACAGTAGGGCGTATTCTTCCGTGTAATGCATTCATCCCTTGTATGACCTGGCTTGTGGCAGAACGAACATGTGGGTGCCCTCTGCACAAACTCCTTGTGCGGATTTCTCGGATTCGCGGGTCTGCTGCCGGAGACACCGGAATTATACGCTCCTCTGTATATATTTGGGACGGAATTACTTCCTTCTCTATCCATGACAGCGGCAGTTAAACTGTCCTGTCTATTTTCGAACATATGTATCTCCCCCAAACCGGCCGTACTCCGTTCCACAAGGACTTGCGCTCTAATTGCTTCTTCTACCAATTCCTTCAGATTTCCTGTTTTGCTATTCAGCATATGAATCTTTAGAGCGGAGTTCCGGAGCCCAAATACAAAAGTCGTTAACACCGACTTGTCAACTTCATATAATAATGCGGTATCACCAACGCCTTCGTACTTATTTTTTATTACATCCTGCGCCAACATCCGAAGTGACTCCAAACGCCTGGCAAAAGCGCGTATGTCTTCCCCTGCCAGCTGTTTCCCGATTCTAATCTCTTGGGATAAGTCTTCCAGAGTTCTCTCCTTTAAATAGGTTCTCTTTAAAAGACCGTAAAGCTCGTTCACACTAGCGAATTGCTTTGGCAGCACAAGGTTGTACGCATCTCCAAACAACCTCTGTTTCACACAATCGAAAAAGTCTTGCAATTCGTCAGGACGAATACTCCTTTTTGCTAGCTCACACCCCTGGATAAATCGATGAACCTCCGATCTTAAATCCACCGACTCAGCACCAGTAAACACAGGTCTGGACACGGTCTTGGAGATATCCTCGATACCCATTTTACTTATTCTTTTTTTACTTATGGCTGGTAAAACTTGCGCGTTGTCTTTTTGGGTGGCTTCCAAATGCACTTCTCTCGGATCTGAGATGTACTTAACCAGTGACGGACTCAAACTTATTAATCTTCGACCGTTTGCTCGTACAGGCGAAATACTGTCCACTGTATCGAGACTTTGCTGCACCGTTACTGCTTCTGGCTCGTTTGGCGGATATACCTGATTTTTATTATTTATCGGACTTTCCGGAGAACATGGCTCGACACTGATTTCAGATGCGCCAAACAAAAATTCAGCTTGCCTTTCTTCACAAAAAGCTAATCTGGGCTTTACAATGCGGCTTATCCCTTCTGGTGTTAAATATTCCGGCCAGCGAATTTCCGGAGGCAATGTCAATACTATCTGTGTAAATCCAGCCGATGCTGATTTTGATCTCTCCTTTTCGGTGAGGTCCTATTGGTAGCCCGTCCTCTTTTTAATTCCGCACACTACTTTTCCAACAGCGATGCTGCTTCCTCTGTCTCCGTCAATCTCCGAGAAAGTTCCTTTACCCTATTCTCGAGATACTCTTTTTGTGCTCTCAAATCTTCTGTTTTCTCATGAAATTTGAACAACTTCTCTTCTGTCCATTTTTGGATTACCGTCAAGGCTTGATCCGCTACTTCTAATGGTGACACAGCTCCTCTAGCGTTCGCCTGTTTCCACAATTCCTGAGCTTCTTCCCTGCTCGTACTTGCTTCGAACTGCTCGAATACCCTCTCGGTGAAAAGATCCACCTCCGTTCTTACTGTTCTTAACTCGTTCTGTGCGTCCTCCTTTCTCTTTAACGGAGACCCACTCGGTGCCTCAATCGTTGCCAATTCCGACTCGAATACTTTAAGGCACGCTGACACTAAATTCTCCACATATCCATGAAAACCCGTCGCAAAGTACTCGTCGTCCCTACAGACCTCCTTGTTCGGCAGCAATTTTGCGTGGTTGCTGTTAAATTTTTCCACCAAGCCTCGCAACTCTGTGATGCGTCTGTGATAGTATTTCACGTTTTTGACATCCTTCCGGTCCTTCCTGAAGTTTGAAACCAACCTCTGGACCTCTTTACCCACCACTTCCTGGGATTTCAGCAACTCCTTCACTTCTTTCGAGAGTCCCATGGACTATGCCTAGTTCAATTAATATCCCGTTGAACAACCCAATCTCAAGAAAAAGTCTCCATCCATTTGTACATCCCAAATGCCAGAACAGGTGGCGCATCCCAATTACAAATAAAACCCAATAATTGTTAAAACTTGTTATTAACTTATCCCAATATTTTATTCCATCTTACTTATTGATAGATACAAATTTATTTAAAAAAAACATTCCACCGTAAATTCTCTGTTTATATTCTTTCTTTACTTATCCTCCATCTCAAGTTTCAAATCCGCTGTCTAACGGCGTCCATTAAGTCCTTCCATCAGTGCAAATTGGTTCCTGACTTCCGCACAGATACTCCTTGATTTCCTCTCACCATCTTTAATACTCCCAAAAATCCATAGGAAAGGCCATATGTTTGTAAAAACCGAAATTTGATTTACAGGCAAAAGTGTCTTGATTCATTCCCGGAAATTTGAATCCATATTTAAAAATAAACCCGTAACGTATGCGCCACGTAATAAAAACATCTATATTCTTCCTAATACCCTAAGCTCATGGTATTTAATTGTTTTTAAAAAAAATGAAAAAGAATGTGTATCCAAATATATCCCTACCGACAAAAAAACACAAAACCCCTACAAAAAAAATCCTCACAGCTACGATGAACATACATAGACTGTCCGATCATACTGACGGATTATGGTTGCCATTCAAAGCTGCGTGCAACAGCGCAAACGCGCCTGTATGTTGCGACTTCTTTGACCAGCGCTACGGCGCATTCAGGGTCGCAGAAGTATCTACTTAGATTACGCTAATATACACTCTACTCACCAAAATTTTTTTCGATGACATATTTATCCTTAGTGTCCTTCGAATTCATTGCAGGTTGAGGTCCTTCGAATTCGTTGCAGGATGCCTCACTGCTTCAGGGTTCCTTGCCCTGGGATTCCTCCAATAGGTCCTTTAGACCGGCGGCCCCAAAATGTTGGGGTCGTGTCCTTGCTGGTTGTCCTCGGGAGACGTCCTGTCTCGGTTCGCTGGGCGCGTCGCTGAAAACACTACATCACTTTGTTAAATAAGCACTGCATTATTTTGGGTTTAAAACAACAAGAAGTTTATTCTTAAAATACTATTGGATGATAGTCCACAGAAGGGTTCAGGGCCATTGAAGTGAGAGGCCGCAGCCTTCCTAAGATATCAGCCTTCTCATTTCCCTCTACTCCTATGTGGCCTGGTACCCACGTTAGTGATAACTTGTTCATACCGCCTAGGGAGTTTAGCTTCCCAATACAGTCCCACACAAGTTTAGACCTCACCAAGGGTGAGCTCTGACTCTTGAGTGCTGCTTGACTATCAGATAATATCACGATGTTTTTCCCCCGATACTTCCTGTCAATGTTGATCTGGGCTCATCTTTCAATAGCGTGAATTTCCGCTTGAAAAATGATTGGGATAGAACCCATTGGTTCCCAGTAGTTGGTTCTAGGCCCAAATACTCCTGCCCTAGTTCCGTCCATTGTCTTAGAACCGTCAGTATAGCATAAGAGGGTATTTTCTCTAATTTTATACGTCTCAGTTAGACCTTTCCATTCTTTTTTGCAACTCATCATTGTGCTGTATTTGTGTGCAAAATTGAATTTTCTTGGCATAAAATCCTTGAGAGATTGTAGTATACCATATTCTTGAGTTGAATTTTTACCCCATATATTTTGGGTGTAATTTGATTCTTTCGAGAAAATTCCTTGTATTCTGGTAAGAGATTTCCTAGCAGAGTCTTGAATTACTAGATGTAAGGGTATTAGATCTAGTATAACTTCCATTGCTGCTGTTGGACAGGTGCGCATAGCTCCAGTGATAACAAGGCAGGTAAGGCCTTGTACTTTACTTAATGCAGATTTCGCTGTCTTAAATATGTTTCTATTTGACCAAGCTACAGAACCATAGGTGATGATTGGTCTCACCATCATGGTATACGAGGGCGGATTGATATTGAAGCTACCAAAGTAGGTAAAAAACATTTTTTTTTTCGAAAACCATTTATTTCTCAATATAGTCTCCTTTTACTTCGACACACTTAGTAAGACGATATTCCAACTTTTTTATACCATCTGAATAATACGATTTCGGGAACACCTCAAAATACGCGTTAGTTTCGGTAATCACTTCTTCGTTTGAGATGAATCTTTTTCCTGCGAGCCATTTTTTCAAGTTTGGAAACAGGAAAAAGTCACTTGGAGCTAAATCTGGACTATAAGGTGGATGATTAACCAATTCGAAGTGTATTTCACGTAATTTTAGCATCGTATCTAATGCTGTGTGAACCGGTGCGTTGTCTTGAAAAAAGAGCATTTTTTTCTTCTTTAAATGTGGTCGTTTTTCCTTGATTGCATCAATCAATTGATCCAATAATTCACGATAATACTCTCCTGTGATTGTGGATCCTTTTTCAAGATAATCGATGAGCAATATTCCGTGTGCATCCCAAAATACAGTGGCCATAACCTTGACAGCCGATTTCACTGCCTTCGCCTTCTTCGGAGCACTTCCACCAGCTTCCACCCATTGTTTCGATTGATTTTTGGTTTCAGGTGTGTAGTGGTGGACCCACGTTTCATCAACAGTTATTAATCGACGCCAAAAATCAACAGGATTACGCTTTATCATGTCCAAACACCGCTGTGAAGTGGTCTGTCGAACTCGGTTTTGTTCGACACTGAGCAAACGCGGCACCCGTCTTGCCGATAGCTTTTTCATATGCAAATTTTTATGCAAAATGTTGAACACACGTTCATATGATATGTTTACCATTTCAACAATCTCACACAACTTGACTCGGCGATCATTCATAACGATATCGAGCATTTTCTTGATAATTTCTTCAGTAACCACCTCTTTTGGCCTTCCTGTTGATGGTATTGTTGCAGTGCTTGTTCGGCCGTGTTTAAATTCAGCAATCTGACGGAGCAGACTCACCGTAATGTTTATCGAGCTTTTCTTTTGTCTCTTTCGCCGTTTTCCCTTTCAAATAATAGTGTTTAATCACTACACGAAATTCGCTTTTTTCGATTTTTCAAGAAACACAAAAGTTTCTTACTTCAAACGACTACAACAAATAAACTAATCGATGAATTTGGGTGAAATTTTAATAGCTGACGTTTGACAGATCGCAATTTCTAAAAATAAAAAGTTTTTGTGTTTGTGCTGCCATCTAGCGATAGGTAGCTTCAATATTAATCCGCCCTCGTATATAGCAAATCTTTTAATTTACTTATATAGCCAGAAATGCAGATTTCTTCGTCACTCGGGAAATGTGAGAAGAGATGAATTGCAATACTGAAGCTCCACATGGAACAGAGGATTTAAATATAAGTTGCAATAGTATGCCAGAAATAGGTTATCTGTCCCCAATAGAAAACTTAGATTTAACTCAGTATGGCGACGACTTGGAAAGACTCAAGAAGATATCCTGCAGTACATCGCAGGCTATATAATTAGAAAATTGAATTTAGATGGATGCGACAGCCACGAAAATTCGTTCACTTGGGTCGGCCAAGTGTCCAAAAACGGACTAAGAGAACTGTCTCTGAAATTCTTAAAGAACATAAAGGGCTTACAAGCGACTTTTTCAATTGAATGTTGTTTAGTAATTCATAAGAAAAAAGAAAGTTAATTAAGTCGCTTATATAAATAGTAGCTACGGTATGTTCTTATCTTTAAATGAAAAATGTAATTTAAAATTTTGTCCAATGTTATAAAATAAAAATTTAATACTTCATTAGATCTTATTACGATTCTACATATTTTCACTATGGGGATTATTTTAACAAGAAAAAAAATGATTGCTTTAAATAATGCACCGTTGCTCACATTGGAAGTGGGTGTTGCTGTCTGTTTTTATGTGTAGTTCTTACAGGCAAGTATGATCGAGAAGAAGTTCACGCATTGCGCAGGTGAATATTATTTTTTCAGCGAGTTTGACAAATCAGCTGATGAGTCCTGACATCACAGCAGCGCAAAAGAATCATTAATACATAGCGTGGATTACGTGTTCTTAATAAATATTTAAATAAATGATAAAATAAAGAGAAAATTCTTAAAAATGAGTTGTGCAGTGGCAGGTTGTAGAAACGGAAATACAAATAAAGCATCGGAGTTGTTTTTCCTCTCCGGCCGATGCGGCTGTTTCGAAAAAGTTAATAACTTTCATTCATTTGCATGAAGCATTTCACAAGTTTGGAGAGTGAGTGAGTACTCACAGAGTGGAGATACGCAATTATAGATCTACTCAAGATCCTTAGCCTCTATCCCATTAAGATCGTTGTGCGTGTTGAAGAATCTCACCCTGCTAGAGGTAACCCTGCAACTGAACAGAACACGACGGATCTAGACTGTGAAGTCCATAAATTCCTCCCCTACTCCAGGGGAGTCATACGACCCGTGCCCATTGGATGGTGGGCAGCCATGGGTAACGGTCTTAATACGGAGCCTCACTGATACCTGGTCGACTCAGTGAGTATTGTGACCTTGCCGTGTTAGGGGGGGCTATGACACGGCTGACCTACTGACCCCCACACTCGTGGGAACTTTATGGATAACAATCAAACACTAAACAAAATAGCGGGAAATTATACCGCATCACAACTGGTGAACCTCCAAGATACCGACCGCCAGGTGAAAACGACAAGGAATACGGATTGGAACAAGGGCACGTACCGACGGGGTAAACAGGGTAACAGACCTGGACGAATAGGGAAAGATGCCAATGCCAGAGGAAGAGTCGAACCTACAACTACACCTACGGCATCTACAAGTACTGGTCTGCCCGGTGGGTTAACCGGAAAGAGCGGCGAAACCGGAGGTCCAATCTCTGATCTACCGTCGAAAATGTTACGATTCCGTGACATACGTAAGTCGACGGGTTTGAGTGGCGCCGGCGCGAAATGGTACATAAGGTACCTAAAGGAAGGTTTGACACATGAAGCAACTAAAGAAAAAGAACTGAATCGTGTCAAAACTACACCTCCTAGTGAAGCTCGGAAACGAAATGCCACAGACGAATAAGGTGGCGAAGAAGAAGGAGGACAAACGCATTCCTGTAAATATTGCAGCCAGGGGGTCCGTTGCCAACTACTCCTATGCAGCCAGGACCATCAGAATGGCTGTCCTACCCAAAGCGTTTCCCGAGCAGGTCCTTACCCGAGAACAACTCGGGGAAATTGAAGAAGCGCTCGTGGATGCCTTGGCAAAGGGGTGGTAAAAGATAATAGCCTTTGAAGGTATATACTTCCGCCCTGGGCACATACTGGTGGATTGCCTCGGCAAGGAAACTGCGGAATGGCTGCAGGAAGTAGTCTCCAAACTACCTGGCTGGAAGGGAGTAGATCTGACGACGTGCTTGGGTGATAATCTACCAGGAATACACCTCATGACGGTCTACTTGCCCACGGTTGCAGTTAGGGAAGACAGCACGCTCCTGAATATTCTCGTGACCCAGAACGGGAGCCTCCATACCTCGTTGTGGAGGATTTTCAGCAAAGAAGAAAACAATGGTAAGCTTCTAACGGTAGGGATCGATGACAGATCTCAAGACGCTATAAAGAAGCGAGGCAGCTTCCTGCACTACAGATTTGGTCGGGTGCCTGTACACCTGCATAAACTTAGGATTGGCAGGGCGGCAACAATAAGCGCTCCAACTGGGACAATACAACCAGTTTTACCTGCGGCTGTCGCAACCAAAGTGGCTTAGGACATGGCGGTGTCTAATGTCACCGAAGAGATCAGCCTTCTATCTCACGAACGTGAGGGTGATGAGCAGGGTCTAGCCAAAATACAGCTGGAGGCCAGCTGTATGTCCGTAGGCACTGCGTCAGAGGATTACCAAACTCTGACGGAGGAGGGCCAGCCCATGCAGTAGATGGAGTGACCAGCACCAGGGTGACACAAATAAATCTGCATCACGCTAAGGCCGCATGAGTGCATATTTGAATTTATACTCAGTAGCAAACTAGAAATCTTTAATGTGGGAAATACACCCACTTTTGTAACAAGAACTAGGAATGAGGTATTAGACTTAACCATGGGGAACTCTTACTTGAAGGGCTTAGTCAAACACTGGATTGTGTCTGATGAGCCTTCAATGTCTGATCACCGAATTATTAGGTTCGACATTGGGGTCCATCAGGCCACAGTCATTAACACAAGAACTCCCAGGAAAACCAACTGGGAGTCCTTTTCTAGAAACCTTATGCACAATGTCAACCAGGTAAATCTGGCAAGTCTATAAGGAACTCACTCGAACTTGAAATAGCGGTTGAGGAGCTAAATAAAGCCATAATAAACTCATATCAAGCTAGTTGCCCTACGAACAAAGTTAAATCCACCAAGGACTCGTCCTTGTGGAGTGATAACCTTTCAAATCTTAGGGTAAATATACGTAGACTATTCAACCGGGCTAAAAGCATAGGTAAATGGGAGGAATATACGCTCTCACTAACTACAACAAGGGAATTAGAAGTGCCAAACGTATAAGTTTCAGGAAATACTGTGAAGGTATCACTGAAACTCCGGAAGCTAGCCGGCTGCACAAAGCTCTAGCAAAGGGACACACTATCTCATCACTCACTCTTAGAAGAGATGATGGTAGTTATACAGTAAATGATGAAGAAAAGGCTATGCTTCTTCTGAAAACTCACTTCCCAGGGTCCTTTGTACGTAATGAAGAAGGGGGTAGTGCTAGCACAGTACATAGACTCAGAAAGGAGGACTGGGCTATAGCAAAATCTATATGTACTGGTGATCGGCTAAAATGGGCCATCCACACATTAAAACCATTTAAGTCACCAGGGGTGGATGGTATCTTTCCAGCCCTGCTACAAAAGGGGGTTAGATCTTTTATATTCCAACCACTACTAAAAATTATTAGGAGTAGTCTGGCACTGGGCTACATACCAGCACCATGGAGGAGGGCCAAGGTAGTTTTCATCCCGAAGGCTGGGAAGAAGGATCCACTTCATCCCAAATCCTTTAGGCCAATATGCCTAACCTCATTTATCTTGAAAACAGCTGAAAAGGTCTGTGACAAATTCATCAGAACACAGATTCTGGCGTTTGCACCCCTCCATCCGAACCAACATGCATATAGGGGAGGCAGATCCACTGAAACTGCTCTGTACCAGCTGACGGAAACACTCCAGCAAGCCCTCGAGGACAAGGAGGTGGCGTTAGGGGCCTTTTTGGATATTGAAGGAGCCTTTGAAAACACCTCACACAAGGGAGTGAGTAGGGCTCTTGTTTGTAAGGGGGTAAACTCTACCCTATCCAATTGGATAGTACAAATGCTGAAAACCAGAACAGCCGAAGTATCCCTCCCCTCAACAACCACTGTGGTTAATACTGTTCGAGGATGTATGCAGGGTGGAGTACTATCTCCCCTGCTGTGGTGCCTTGTGGTGGATGAACTTCTCTGGGAATTAACTAACATGGGGCTATTCTGTCAGGAATACGCTGATCACATAGCGATTACATGCAGGGGAAAATTCGAGAGTACACTATGTGAACTACTCCAATGTGGTTTAAGAATTACAGGTGATTGGTGCAACAGGATGGGAAATAAACCTCAAACTACTCTTGTCCCTTTCACGAGGAAATATAAACTCAAAAACTTTAAACCCATTAAACTAAATAGAATGGAGATCAATGTGCAATCTGAAATAAAATTTCTAGATAGAAAACTATTATGGAGGTCTCACATCAATGAGACAATTAGTAAAGCGAAAAGATCTCTCATGATATGTATATCAATCGCGGGGAAAAATTGAGGATACAATCCCAAGATCCTGCGATGAATGTACATCATGATAGTACGCCCAATGATCACTTACGGACTGTGTGGGCTAAGAAAGCAAGACAACTAAACTTTGCGCAAGCACTAGCTAATGTGCAAAGGCTTGCTGGCGTCCGTATAACTGGAGCTATGAGAACCTGTCCTACAGCCGCCCTGATCGTCATACTGGAAGTTACACCCCTACACATATTTGTGGAAACACAAGAGAAGAGTGCTCTGTATAGAATGATGAGAGCAGTAAATGGTCCTGAATCGGATCGGGAGTCAGATGGTAGAAACATTGTCAAAGGCCATTCCAGGCATCTGTATACCGCTACAGTTACACTAAGTTGTGTAAAACAGTGTGGAGCTACAAAAACGCATGGAGGTCTCAGCGAAACCTACAAGTTAGATCAATGCACGATCACCTGGTACACGACGGATCTCTCATAGAAGAGGGATCCGGCGCGGGGGTATCTGGGCCTAAATACAAATACTATGAATCCCTAGGCAAATATACGAGCATCTTCCAGGCGGAAATCCACGCCATTGAGAGATGTGCAATTTTCAACATTGAAAAAGGTTACAATCGCAAGAAAATTGCCATCTTATCGGATAGCCAAGCGGCCATTAGGGCACTTACCTCTTATCAGGTAAATTCGAAACTGGTATGGGAGTGCATCAATAGGGCTCACGCAACAAAGTTACAGTTCTATGGGTACCAGGACATGCTGGCATAAAATGGAACGAGATTGCCTATGAACTTGCAAGGAAGGGAGCTGCAATACCCTTTATTGGCCCAGAACCCTTCTGTGGTGTAGGCAAGGGCCAGCTGTTGAGCCAGCTTAGGATCGATGAGGGACACCATAGGCACAAACACTGCGTTAACACACCAGGCCTAAGGGTATCAAAGAGTCTGCTAGGGACATACCACCTAAAAAGATTGGAATCACTCATCAATCTCTCCAAGAATAATCTAAGGATGATAACAGGCCTACTCACAGGACACTGTAAACTGAACTCACATATGGTGAGAATGGGGGTCACCTCGGAAGGCTCCTGCAGATTCTGCATAGAGGCAGAGGAGACATCTTTGCATGTGTTGACAGAATGTCTGGCTCTCATGCACACAAACAGAAAATATTATGATGGTACAAGTGCATTACAAAACATTTTTGAAGCAATTAACAGAGATGGTTTACTCATTACAAATAATTTTATTCAAAAACATATTGAGCAAGCCTCCGATATCGGTTTTTTTTTGCCAAAACATCTTCCATAATTCACTGCACATGCATATTGCTACCCACTTCCGCTGGCGATAGTCCACTGTCACTTGGTACCCATCCCACACAATTGCGTACAGCGGCAGTGGTCGGCCTACTTGTTTCATTGATCCGTTACCTCACACAATATTTCACTCTCACTTGACTCTGTTCAAACATTTCCACAATTCCACATAATTTAATTTTGCAGAAATAGTGGACGCAGAAGAGACCTGTATAACATTATTCTCAAAATCTCATCTGCTTTTCTAAATTTATTAGATTTTTATTAAATCTCACTTTCAGAATTTTAGATGCTAAATTCAAATTCAAATCCAGGGCACACTTATTTGTGCTCCCTGTTCAAATATAAAATTGGATTTTAAGTTGTGAAAAACAAGTGACAGTTGTTTTCACCCAACTGGAAAGCCAATTTGAGGAAATGGTTGTTGTTGTAGTCTTGCGGCCACCTTCTTAGTTCTCCCTGATTCAGACGTTCCTGTGACAATTTCATCAAAAGGTATTCTTCTAAAATGTTTGCATAGAGATTGGATTGGTGTTGCATAGTGAGCATCTTACCATCAGCTGCAGGTTTGTGAGTGAGGTATGCCCCAGCTTTAATCGCGTAAATTTTTTTATGTATATCCTTTTGCAATCTTTGGGTAATATTGGTTTATCATCTATGTTAGATTTTTTGGAGTTATGTGTGTAATTCCAGGTTTTTGATTGAGTGTTTGATCCATGCCTTTTGCTGAAACGCTTATGTCTGATGTACTCTAAATATTTTCTTGCTTGGTCTGCAACTTCATTTATTTGATGGCAACGTGGTTGCGTCCCCACATTATTTTTAATTTTGAAATCAATAGTGTAAGAAAATGACTGATCTTTTATTATTTTGGTGCAAAGTGTCGTGTGTCGCTCGTATTGCAGATAATTAGTCTGTGAAAATTATATGTTTCCCTTTCTGCGTTTTGAAAATATTTAAGGAATATAATATTGCTTCCGATTCTGCAGTGTTCTTGAAGAAGTACAAGGTATTCTAGTTGATAGTGTTTGTTGACAATCGCGTAGCTGACACAAGCCACGGATTTTGAATCTCTTTGAATTTTTGATCTGTGTAGTGAAATTTCCTGTCTTTAAAATAATTTTTGTCTCTAAAAAGGACTTAATGTATACTGCAGAATTGATACTGTCTTTCTTTAAGTAAGTTAATTTGTCTATTATGCCTTATTTCCTGAAGTCATAAGTGTCATATTTTGAGAAAAGAAAGGGTAAAGTGGTGAGTGCGGGTATGTTACACAGCAAAAGTTAGGGCCAAAAGAACAGCGAGGCAAGGGGTATATTTGAGTAAGCTGATTGCTTTTTAGTTACTTTACATTAGGGATGGCCTGTAGAAAATCCTTCGACTGAACCCTCCCCGAGGGTACTGGCTGGTAATAGGTCTACAATGGCATCAATTGTCTGATGGTGCTGGATCTAGCTAAGGTCAGGGTGTAGCGCTTAGTGTTTGATACTCCTTAATAGTACAGCATTGAGAAATACACCTTGACTATGGTTCGAAGGTAAAGGCTGGATCAAGGTGTCACCGTGGAAAGAGATGAAGGTTCTAGTGTCATGATCAAGGGACGGATTGTTCATAAAGACAACCTGAGCTAAAGGATTTAATGCCATGCGGTGTCTGAAAATCCACTTCAATCATAATTTTCCTTTTTTTATTTCTTCCTCTCCTCCTCACGTCCTATCTTCTTACCTCTCTGAACTAATGCAAACATTATTCTAGGTTACTCACCTTTCTTCATGCGGTGAACTGCAGCATTCACGATTACACTCATTCTTACTACATCCCCGTCACCGGAGGATTAGTGGCAACATACGCAGACCGGGGATACCTTTCCCACGCCACCAACTTCCGAATACCGCCTGATTACTGAGGAGATGGACAAAGTTCTGGGATATTTTCCGCAGTCGCATATGAGGAAGTTAATCGAGGCGGACGTGAAACAAATCGCAAGAACACTAAGGATACTGCAGATCCATTATAGGCATGCCCGAAGCATTGATGCAATTGGAACGATGCTAAAAATTATAGCAGGCGCGCCAGATGCTGATGACTTTGCTACAATATCGAAGGTCCAGGGTCAGCTCGTAGATGCACACGAACTACAAATCCGAATAAGCACCGAAACTCAGGAAGAAATTCGACAACTTACAAAATCCGTGAATATCCACATGGAAACATCAAAGAAAGATAAACTGCAATCCGCCACGCTATTCTCTCTAATCACATGCCGAAACAGAGCGGTAATCACTGAGTTAAAGAATCTGTTGAACTCTATCGCAATGGGAAAGGCTGGGCTTGTAAATCTCACTCTTCTGGATAGCCAAGACGTCGAAACAATAGTTAGAGCAGAGGGCTTTAGCGATGTTAGTGTGATGGATATAATACAAGTGTCAAATGTAACCCTGTATCAAAGCGAAGACGTGTTGGTATTCCTCATCAAATACCCTTTAGTACTAGGAGTTTGTGAAAAAACTCAAGTGTACCCGGTGATAAGGGATAGTGGGTATGTGGTCTCACTTGGATCATCCGCTTTGGCCAACTGTAATGGAACATATCTGACAGTGACCAAATGCGAACGAGCTTCTAGAAAAATGCGGTTCTGCGAAAAGGCCGTTTTGGAGTCCTGTGTCAGTCAGTTAGCGAACAACTTTTCTGCAAGCTGTGAGTCAATCCTTGCCCACGACATTCCGCCACTTCAGGTAATTGATGACGGAACAATCTTAGTGAACAATCAACGCGCACTGGTAGAAATAAAAAATAAGCCACCCATATGGGTAAATGGTACAACCTTGATTACATTCGACCTTGAGGCACGCATTAATGGAACGTTATTCCAGAATCCCCAGATGAGCCAAACGCTCGTTCCCAGGGTCCCAATAGTTCATACCATAAACTTTACGAACTATATGCCCATATTATCATTGCCTTACCTCAAGGAACTAAACTCTCAAAACCTTGATCACATCACGGCCATTCGCAGTAATATCGACGAAAAGTCACGTATGGCCCTAATTATCACTCTTCTGGCCCTATCAGTAGCACTAGTGACTGTAATCATTTGTATGATAAGAAGTCGTCTTCAAGAAAGGAGAGAAGTATTAGGCAGGTTACGAATCTTAGATAGAATCAGGAACCGGGCGACTTCAAACCAGCCCAAAACCACTTCTGCAGCCGAGGACGGCTGATTTTAAGAGGGGGAGGAGTTAGCACGGTACGATGTGATATGCGGAAAAACTGGGCTACGCTGCATATCACAAGTCGACACGTCAGTTTCCACATATCTCCAATGCGTTGAGTCCATTTCACTTGCTGTCATACTTTACGCTGCACTTTACGCCGCATTTTTCTTGCTAGTGAATTTAAACACCGTGTGCCCTCGTCGCAATAGTACCATAACCCGAATTTACGCTGCATCGACAGTTTCGGCGATTCGCAAACGGAAACTGTCTGCACGCGCGTCCGAACTCACGGGAGCATTGGGTTGCGGCAAGCTTGAGCACCGTGTGAAGGCTTTTGGCCGGAAAGTTTGGGAAAGTGCAAGAACAGCATATGTGGACGATCGAATAGGGCTATGGGGTTTGAGGCAACAGAAGTGTCGTGTGCAAATTTTGTCAAGTTGCACCAGGCCAGCTAACTTGGGTAGAGGACAGGTTTAGTTTAGTCAGTTCGAGTTGGGGTTCCTGAACGAGTGGAAGCGAATAATCAAGCCAGAAGGCGAGCGTTAAAATAAAGTGAGGGTGCGGTATTTTAAAAACAAATATTCGTGTCAACCTGATCTAAGTATTGAATTAAAAATATTTGTACGGAAACTGAATTGTGCTTGTTTGTAACTTTGAAAAACATAATTAAAATAAAAAGATAGCAAACAAAATAATTATTAAGAGGAAGTTTATAATCTTAAAAAAAAAGTTATTAAGAAGAAGTTCTTAATAACGAAAATAAATATTTAACTATTAAAAAAATAAATGAAACATTAATGCGACGGAGCTGTATCTTATTTATCGGCGGCAACTTTATCAACGAGCAGGGATCCAGTGAGTCGCAGACCAACACATAACGCCGGGGCATCCAGTAAGTCACAGAGAACGCGTAAGTAGTTTCGCACGGCGCAGGCATTATAGAGAGTTATCAGTTAGAAATAATAATTGTAAACTGGTCGAAGCATCGGTGCGGCGCATCAGCGTACAATCCTTGAGAGGCTCCCAGTCGTAAATTAATTTACATAATATAATAATGTGTACTCGACATGTAAAATAATTCTTGTGCATAAATGAGGAATGTGTTTAACATGTTAATTCATGGTGCCGCATTTCCACTCTTCTTTGCGAACCCTTTGCGGATATTTTAAAACACGCGTTAACTTGAAGATTTATCTCTAAGATGAGGAATTACAAAAAGTGGTTGAAATTATAAAAAGAACTGTTTTTCTTCAAATTCCAATGTTTGACTTTGCTTCCTTTTTTATTAAATTGACAAGAAAGGAAAAATTTAGTATACACGGCAAAGTGCCGCATAAGTCAGTAACTGGTTAACTTATAGATAAGTTTTCAACTAGTAAATTAACCACTTGATTTTTTACTATTAAATTTAGTAGTATATTTTGAAGACTGCCTATAATTTTCGCTGCAGGGATATGAAATATTTTTACAACAAACACAATAGATTCACATACACTATACATGTGACCGAAAAAAAGGGGCGGAACGGTAAATAAATAACGCGCGAATTTAATGTAATTTCTTAGTCTTCTTTGGTACGACGTTACGATACATCGAAACTGCCTGCTTTTTTATGTGTATTTTGGGGTAGGGTAATATTTAAGACCTATGCTAGCTGCGATGTTTATGATGTTTTGGATAGTAGAGTGAAATTTGAACTTTGTCTGTTGTCTAATTTTTGAAGGAGTGTAAAAGATTGGCTTATCTGTAGGGGTAATGATTTTAGTGTATAACCTGCTGTTACTTCTTTGATTCTGTATTCGATGGTGGGTAAGCGTGCTTCTGCTAGCATGTTGCTATTGCTGTATATACAGAAGCGCCTATGCATTTATTTTGTTTATGATAACTTGCCTGTTTGCCCATATATGGCTAGTACGTAATCTAATTTGGATATTTCAATTGACTTGGAGCTATTGTAATTGTATCTGTATGTGTGTTGCTATGAGAACATGTTGGCATTTTACTAAATTGAGCTGCTTACTAGTATTTTAAAATATTCACAGTGATTTGTCTATTGTTTAGTTTGTCGACATAGTTGATTTTTATGTTCTTCAAAGTTAGGTTTGTGGGATAACACTTCGATTTCCTAGTGTGTAGTGTTTTGCATTGGTGGTCACGCTTTTTGGACCATGGTTTATGCACCACTCTCAGTTTATTAAGATTCTTTTGTGGAGTTTTTCTGTTGATATTTAACTGAACTGTATAAGTCAATTGTTTGAATTGCTTGTTTGTAGTATGATTTTGTTGAGTTTTTCAAATGCTATATGCTATAATACAAATAGCGGTGAGCCCTGTGGCCTACCATTTTGCAAAGTATGAGTTTCCGAATAAAATCCATTTAGAAGCACTGGGAATTTTCAGTTCTCGACAAAGAATTCGATATATGAAAAGATCTTTTTGCCTACTTTTCACTCTGACAGTTGGTTTATAATAGAGTGCACTCCTACTCTTTCAAAAGCCTTACCAATAACAATTGATATAACTGGCATATGATTACCGGTTGCTAGAGATTTTTTTGTTTCATATTCGATAAATAAGAATGCTTTTGTACTTGATTGACTGTTTGCTTATTGCATAAGCCGAACTAGGCATTTGGCAATAATTTTTCCTAGTAGTTTATTAACAAATGAAATGAGGGATATTGCTCGATACCCTTCCAGTAAATACGGGGGTTTCTGCTGTTTTGGGAGTGGTATGATTGTAGCTATTTTCCAATGTTGTGGGATGATGATGGTGTTAGAATAATATTGTGGAGATTCATAAGGCGGAGTTTTGCTATATGTGGTAGGTTTTTGAGCATTTTGTAGTTAATTTTACCATACGCGGATGTATTGTGTCGATATTCCAGTTTAATAGGGGTATCAGATTTGGTGAAACAAGTGAGATATCTTCATGAGTGTATGCAGAGCGGTTGATAGATGAGAAAGTGCAGTAGGTGCAAGGATAGAAATTCGATTGGCTTGCCCCTTGTATTACTTTGCCTAGATCTCCATAGTGTGCTATGGGCATTGAAATCTCCTCCTCAGATTATATGTGTGTTAATGTTGTGAAGAAGGTGAGAAGTGATGACTGATAGTCTCGTGATTTTTGTCCCTATGTCGATGTATACTGCGGAAATTGGAATATTTAGAAATTTGTGATGAACATTTTTTTTATTAATACGCCTTCACTACTTTTTATATGTTGTATGCACGTTGTTGTAGGTCAAATGTACAGTGAAAAGTTATAGTTATTAATTTTTATCTGGTCGTCTTTTAGGTGTGTCTCTTCTAAAGCTGTGACGTCAGGATTCTGCTTTTAATTAGGAATTTTAATTTTTTTAAATTTAGATCACATAAATTGTTATTGAAACTATTTAAATTCCATTGGAGAATCTTCAGATTTATTGGTACTTTTAATAATTGTCGATTAGTAGTTTACGTTATATAATATTTGGACAGTTAGTAGTTGTCTATAGATCTTGATTTAAGGACATCGAATCTGACGAGTCATCGATGTCATATACTTTTCGTAGTTGATTGAAATTGTGTTGATCCTTTTTTCTGGCTCTTTATTTATTTTGGTTTTTACTTTTGATTTTAGTCTATTGGAATCATTTTTGGGGCAAATTTTAATTTTTGCTTAAGATAGTTGTTGTGACGTGACTTTGGCACTTCTTGTGTCGATTTTGAATGACGGTGGAGTACGGAGTACGCAGAGTAAGTAGTTCTGTTGTCTACTTTCTGAATGCTTTTTATAGATTGGGTTTCCCGCTCGTTTACAAATATGGGGCATTTTTTCCCGGCCGACGAATGATCGATTGTTTGTATGAGGTTGTGTATACAGTTAACGCATGTTTGTTTGGCATTCGTGGGAATTCGTGAAATTGGTAAGCCCAGTTGCTATACAGATTTTGCTTTTACATGTTTTATTAATGTGGCCAAAGCACAGGCAGTTGTTGCAGCGGATGGGTAGAGGAATATAAAGCCTGGTAGTTTTTGGGTGTTACAAGTTGCCTGTCTTGCTTGTTCAAATTTTCAATTGTAGTATATAACTCCCTTAAAATTGTTTTGTGCTTTGTGTGTTGATACGACTGGTACGTTGTTATTTTAGCACAAATGGAGAACACGTTTAGCTTGGTTGACGGTCGATTTTATTATGCCTTATTATACAGTGATGCTTCTTCAACTACTCGATAGTACAGTCAAAATACTTATAATAAAACTTAAGTACCCTTAGTTAGTTTATAAACGACTAATTACTGACATAATAATCAATGCTGCTACAATTCGGCCATCTTGGCAATAAGATCGTCCCGATCATGTAGTGCTTAAAAGAAATTATTGTGAAGGTTGAGACCTACATTTCTTTTTTTTTCTTTGATTTGTAAACCACGGTTTAATATTTCCAATAGCCCAAAGTTCCTTCAAAGGCGTCCTTGATTGTTGAAACCCATCAACGTCCCGTAGTAAATATCGGTCATTTCGAAAAACTTTTGTTACCTTGTAAGGACCTTTAAATTTAGGTAATAATTTTTTAGATATTCCTTGCGTTGAGTCGAAATTGCTAACCATAACATAGTCACCTTCCTTATACTTCGTTGCTTTCCTACGTTTCTTTCTTACGTACTTTTCATTATATGATTGCAATTTCTTTTGTTCTTTTTCGGCCTTACTTCTTATTTGATCTAGACTTTTGTTTCAATTCTGTTCATTTTCAATTAAATTTTCTTTCAGTCTAACTATCACACTACCTCTTTGTGGAATCCCAAAAAGCATCACACTTGGATGTTCCTTAATACTGCGATGTATTGTATTATTTAACGTAAACTCAATTCTTTCGATTACTGTTTCCCATTGCATGTTTTCGCTAGGCTCGAGTCATTTAGCAATCATTGTTCCCAAATCCCTATTCACCCTTTCCACCTGGCCATTTGCTTGTAGCGATGCTGTAGCAATTTTGCCGTGATTTATGTTGTTCTCTTCTAAAAACTTTACAAATTCCGTGATGTGAAAAAAAGGAAAAAAAAGTGTAACACGGACGTGTTTCAAATCGCTCCGCACAGTTTCGAAAACAGAATACTAAAGCGAATTAAAATGAATTCAAACATTAATAGTCGAGATAGTGACTCTTTTATTGTTTTTAGTGTGTATTGGTTTACCTTTATGGGCAAACAAGACACAATTAGTAAATTCAAGTAAAATTAAAACTTAGTGGTTCAAAACAAAAAACAACAACAATTTACGTGAGCATTCGGCACTCACCGCCACAAGCGAGAGGCCGATGTTTCACCCCCGCGCGAGTTATGTTTATATACATTTAGTAAGAATCACGTCATTCTTTATTAATTTGAACCTTAAGACTGACTTAAAAATATCTTAAAAGCTATCTTATCGGTTTATGTTTGTTTGTATGTATTTATGTTTGTCTGTCGTTTACATTAGGCATGCGCAATTAACACCAATAACTCAGGAAACGGTAAGCACTGAGTAGGCTCAGACTTCTAACTTAATTACGCCCACACCGAAATACATTTACCAGGTATTATTAATAGAAGACCGCTCTCCAAATGTCATTTTCTCTCAGTCATAATAAGTGTCAAAATGAATAAACAATGTTGCTTCTTTTGTAAATTTTGGCCGCTATTTTCGGAATGAGTAAAAACTCGAATGCCCTTTATTTCTTTGGGTTTTTTTCTATTATTATTATTTAAAAACAAAATTATACATACGCACATACGAGTATAACACCTAATACAATTAAAATAATATTTTTAATCATTTACTATTGCCTATTATTCTGTTTTTTTTTTTTGAGTTGCTAATTTTTTACTCTAATATTTAATTCTAAAATACATTCGACATTTAAAAAAAAATTGTTTTACCGCATTTGGTAAATTAACTTTATTGCTTAATTCCATTAACTTTTCACGGAAATTCTTGCAGTGCACAATTTTATTTCCGTTGAACTCTATAAAAATGATCTCTAATGATGGCGTCTTTAGGAACGCTGAAAAATCGAACTTTTTCCTTTCTCCATGTGTTATTGCAAATAACGCAACGATAATGAACCATTTTTCTATTTATTATTGTTTATATATATTTTTCAGTGATTTCACTACACTTTGGAAGCTGACGGCAATAATTTACTTGTTTCCAATCACAATAATTTACTATTTCCCTTTTTTAGTTTCTTTTCGTATACAACATTCGCTAAGAGAGCAGATTTGACACATATTATGACTGTTTTCCTCTCACTCTCTCAATTAATAATCCCTGGTAAATGTATTTTGACAGTAACCCGACAATTACATTAAATCATAGAGTAAAGAAATAAGAGTCACAATCTCGAACAAAAAACTTTTTGTATGGTGGCGCAGCTAATAGCGCCACTTCGACTCAATGTCTCTCATTTTCATATCGCAGCGCCACAACTCATCTGCCATGACCAAGAAGAGCGTGGGAGAGAACATTTTACGCTGCGTGCGATTGAATGATGGTAGATCAAATAGTTGCAGCGCTTGTGTGGCGCTAGATCAAATACAATACAAGTTTTATTTTGCTATATATGTATGTACATTGTACATGTATACATTTTTTCATTTATTTTATACATATATACATATTTTTCATTTTTTCTATTTTGTCCATCTGATTTTTTCTAATGCCCATGAACAATGCTTTCGCAGAAGAACGAGGACTATAAAATCAAGCAGTTGTTTTTTATGGCTGCTACATTCATCAGCGAACCATTCAGGTGTTGATAGCAGACATGCCTTTGTTATCAATTCCTTGATGCAATCAGCTTGAGGCTCTGAATTAAATTGTGTCCTAAAAATTGACACATGTTTGGTACAAATATCAAAGAAAGCTTGAGAAGGAGCAACTAGACTTCCAAAATCCGACTCTCGGTTGTAATTCTTGTGAAATATATATATGCGGAAATGTTTAGTGCCGAATTGAAAGCATGGTCGTCTTCAACAATTTCGCAGTTTGCAGAAGATGTGGACTGAATTATTTTTCGGCACAAATTTTAGCCAAAATTGCGTTAATTTCGGTAATGGAAGGATATTTATTGTGCCCTCCCTTTTGCCGAAGGATCGAGAAAGTGTTTTCCAGTCGATCCTGGGTGAGCATTCGAGTCATTATGAAGTAAATCCCATTATTGGCATCGAATACTTCATCTGCTAGTTGCAAGACAGCGTTCAAAGATATTTTCGTGCCGTTAATGAAAAATACTTTTTTCTTTTTGTCCACAAATGAAATATTCTCCAAATAAGTAATAAATTTCTTTATGTGTCTATACGGCTCATTATTTTTTTGTAGACCACATCTGTAACTGTTTTTAGAATATAGACAATTACTGTTCATACAGTCGAACACTTTGTCTATATTCTTGACGAAATTAGCAGTGGCCAATGCAACTTCGCTTGAACTGTATCTAAATCCCCCCGTTTGCAGAACTGTTCGTATAGCCGCTTTCACTGTCCTGCTGAAAAGCTGTGTCGCATACTTCACCTTCATTTTTTCGAAATGTGTAGGCTCAATGTGCTGTCTTGTTAGTTTTGGGCAAAGTTTAGTGGTTGCATTTTTTCCCTTTGCCACAACTCACGCAAGACCTTGAAGCTTACTACACCGTCTGATGTACTAATGTCACTCTTAAGCAGACCATTTCTCAGAGATTTTATTAAATGGGGGGAAATCAAAAATACAATATATTTTGTTCCCCATTGAATAAGAAATAGGGGTTTTTTACAGTGACATTAAAATTTGAAAACATCTTTCTGTTAGCTGAGCCCTGGTCGCATGTAATTGCACGAACCGTAACTCCGATTTCTTTTAACATTCTTAGGTTTTCTAAAACAATATTGCTTAAGCAATCCTCTGACAGACCGTTTTCAGAAATGAAGTAGTTCATGATAAGAGACCAATTCGAAAAGAGACCTTTTATCATAAACAGACAGTTGATTTCCTATTGCCTTTGTTTTAAAAAACCCCATGTTTTCAAAGCCATCAATTTGATATAGTCGGGAGTTGTACGTCAAATTGGCTTTCAGCGCCATTTCGTCCAAAATCATAACTGCAAAATTTTTGTCATTCTGCATCAATGTGTTGCATTTTTTTTTTAAACTTTCTAATCCAGAATTGACAAAGCCTGGTTGTATAGATTTTATAGGGGTCCAGTTGCTTACCGTATTTTCGTGAGGCAAATTGAACTTTAATCTGTTTCGTAAAAATATATATGTGGATCGGGAAACAAGACAAAGATTTTGCGCTAAGAACCTTGCTTCTTCGTCGTATTCTTTTTGTCGCGATAAAAGCAACATTTTACAAAATGATTTCGATTCTTTGCTAACGTTTTGGACAGAATCGATGGCCTCTATAATGCTCTTGTTTTTCTTTTTCGTCTTCTTTACTTTCAGCAGTTTTATTTCTTTACGCAGCCGTTCATTTTCTTTCAGCGCGTTGAAATATTTTTTCCTATACATCGCAGCGCCCTTGGTTTTCTTTTCACAATTATGGCAAAAAGACTCCAGAACTTCTTCTGTTTATTTGTAATTGGACAAGTTTTGAAGTTCTTTTAAATTATCTTGCGCTTCATCACATCCCAGATTATAAATAGGATAAACGCCTCGTTTTAAAAATTGTTTGCCTATGCCGGAGGGATCAAAGTGTTTGTCGCAAATTTTAAATTTTTTTCCATAGTCTTCTAAACGAATCTCACACTTTTCTCGCCAAATTTGACCTGACGCATTGTCGGCATCTAGAAAACTATTACTACTAATAACTACTACTTTTTATAATAAAAATATAATGATAATAGTAATAATAATATTTATAACATAATAAGAACAGATTTAGTATAATATTGTGCAATAATAAAATTTAAAAAGTAATGTCTCCGTTTATGAAGGCAACAATTGTAATCATAAAGAAAAATGTGCTAGAAGCCCAATAGTAAATGCAAAATGTGCACTGTCAAACTATCTAGGCAAACAGCGTAAACTTGCGTGCCGTACATGGATGCATGTGTATTTCTGCATGCATACTGGCATATATACAAATAATAAGGAAAAAGGTCGCTTAGAGCGATAAAATTCAGTTCTCTGCTCTGTCTCTCTCAGCTTTCGTATAATTACCCCCGACCGATCTCTTCCAAGTCGAAAAATGAGTGACATTTCAGATTGTGACTCTTATTTCTTTACTCTATGATTAAATCCAACGGAGATGCTCTCTCATAATCCATCAGCGCATGCGCAATTAATACCAATAACTCAGCAAACGGTAAGCAAAGACAATATACAGAAAGACCTTTCATTGCTCTCTTGAGTGAGAATCAACATATTAAAGTGTATGGCAACCACATTGGAATCATGATCGGCAATTTCACGAAGCAGTCGTGAATATATATCAATCGGCAGCCACACACATGGCTATTGTTGTTTGCACATTCGTATCAATAATTTAGTGTGTGTGTATTTGTGTGTGCTCACAGCAGAAGGGAGTAGTTTGAAATCAAATTTTTATTTTCTGTTTTGTGTGGCTGGGGTAAAATACACAAGAATGGATTTTCTGTATGCAAAGGTTTTTTATTCGGAAAGTGGGGCTTAAAACAAAGCATTTGTGGTTTTGCGTGTAAGAAAGATTTGCCATGTCATGACGAAGCATAAAGGCCGGTTTTCATATAGCGCAGCGTGACGCTAGCAGGGCGGAGAAAAAACGCTTCTTCATTCACTCTAAGCGACCGCAACGCGAGCAGCAGAAATTGAAATTTTTTTATATTTGAATTGGGATGTAAAAAATCCAAATACAAGTACTCACATTGGTACCGAATCTAAGTGGTACTTGCACTAAAACAAGAAAAATTACATGATTGAAAAGGTACTTTAACTCATACTATATGTAAGAGTTTAGTATTACTTTATTTTTCTGATTTACAAACGAAAGAATTCGAATGGAAAATCAGAATACAAGAGGCAATGGGAGTGTGTGAACAAACACATTCGACATTTAATTACAACGTAATATAACTGATTTGCTACGCATAGCTTCAGTATATGTGATGTCGTTATATACACACGCATATCATAGCAGCGTAGCAATATTAGAATGAATCGCAATACTTTCATAAAATGAAAGAGAGCAAAATAATATAAAATTTTACAAAATCAAAGTCAAGTATTCCAGAAATACCATAAGTATTCTTTTACATATATAAAAGTCCATATGTGACATATTTACTTTGTCATTTAAAAATTTGCCCAAGCGACATACATTATTACAAATGTTTGCAATAAGAAACTAAATACCTAAACAACGGGTACAAAATAAAATGTGAAACAAATTCACATCACTTGATATGCACACAATGCGACATACGAGATTCGGCCGCTCCGAAACGACGCTCGCAACGCTACCAGGGGCAACTAAAATTTTGCTGCCTGACGACGCGCCGCCGACGCTAGCTGCAAAACGCTATGTGTAAAAGGCTCCATTTGATTACATGGAAACTTTATCGAAGCGACAGTTTTTCTGCTGCTAGAGTTTTGTTGCCTGGAGTTTTTACGCTATATGTAAATCGGCCTTAATGCGTGCATATTAGAACACTTGACAATATAAAAGAAATATGCATGCATAGGATCTTTTATAAAGATCGATAGCGCAAGTGGTAGAGCGTTGGTCTATCAATTTTATGATACCGGGTTCAAGTCCGCTGAGAAATGTGTTTATTTTTTGAATTGTTCATCCTTTTTTTGAAAGCAAACTAATAATTATTTTTATAAAAAATAATAAGAATAGTTTCCAGTATTAAATAATTTTACTAAACCACATTGAACTGCTGCTGCTCTAGCAGATCATTACAGCAATGAAATTTATATCTTCTAAAAATAGTCATAACGGTGATTCTTAACTCGCATACATAAATTCATGTGGGCTTGAAATTGTGTTAGTTTTGTACGATTTCAATACCTTTGTTTAAGTTAGTTTTTTGATGCTTTTGCGCAATTCGTCTGAAGAAGCTCATAAATTTCACAAAATCTGATCCAATCAAACATTTTGTTCGTCAATGAATATTTGCAATTTTAGGAAGTTTTTGTTCTTTCGTATATTGAATTTTAATCTTATGGTAGGAAAAGGAAGAATTTTGCAGATGTATTAAAATTGTTCATATTTCTTTTATATTAATACATTATTTACAAAATAATAATTAACTTAAATTAATATCATTATAATATATATAAAAACATGCAGTTGCATAGAAGAACTTAGAGAGCAAATCATTAAAAAATAAAACTAAAAAGAAGTCCCAACTATTATTCACGAATGTAGGTCAAGACAGATTGTTTGATTCAAAGTATTTCCTATATAAGTGGATACACATCCAAAGACAAGTTCACATGCATAAAGAAGCACGAAGCAGTAAGAAGTTTTTGCACATTTTTATTAGTTTCCATAACTAAAGTCTCCACGTCAAAGCGATTGTGTTACCGGTTGTAGTATTTCGAATGGCGTTTATGAAACATTATTTATCCTAATATAAACTTAAAATTTCTTGGATTTTTAAATACTTGAAATAATTTTTTATAGATTTTTGTTTATAATAATTTTCGATTATGAAGTGGTAAAATGCATTGGAACACAATCATGGTTGAACTAAATTTTTCCATAGGAAACAAATGCTTATATGTATATAGGTTATTGCATTATATACGGTTTTATTTACAAAACTTTGTAAATCAATGTATAACGAGAACATATGCACTTAATACTAGATATTGAAGTTCATAAAATTTCCTTCAAACATGAACATATCATATACTATGTAAATGCTGAGAATCAGTGTTCATAGATATGTACATACGTACATATGTACATATTCATGTGCGTACGAGTGGTTTAATTTTTAATAGAATGTGGTTATAGTATTTCAAGCTGAACTGACAAAGTAAAAAAACACGTTTAAAACCTTGATTTTGTTGACTGTACCCTTAATCTAAAAATTATTTAGATAAATTTTCTGATGGAATAGGCAACAGACGAACATTTGAATATTAAAATATTAACACTAATTTTAGCAAAATTGGTTTTTTGCGCATAATTAATCTTTCTTCGGATAGACTCAAAATATGTTTGATCACATGCTGCTAAAGCGAAAATATGAAATATAAGATCGAAAGAGTAAATTGTGCTGATATTTGTCCATACTGAAAATATTGACATATCCAAATTTCATGACAAATTGAATTCTAATTCTGCTTCACTTTATATTTAAAGAAGCCACACCGCACATCATACAACAAAAACTCCTATGCGAGAAATGACGCTTTTATTTTCATTTCATTCTTTTTATGGCACAATTCGCTACCTGCCAAATGATCAAAAGACAAATATGTGCATTCATATGTATGTATGTATATGAGTTGTCAAGGTTGAATTTCATAATACTTCAGTCTTCTTCTATAACAGGCATGAAATAATTCTGCTCTAGTTTTGGTCCAGTAAAATGATATAATACTGGTTAATTTATGGAAGATAGTAAAATACTTTTACTACTATTTATAAAAATGATTATTAATATAAAACAAATCCGATAAAACACAGCATTTTGCTGGGGCTGAAACCCTAAGCCACAAAAACTTTAGACCAACGCGTGAACCATTGAGCTAAAGACACCCATACTATATTGGTTGATTTTGGAGTACATTAGAGAGTCAAAGTATTTGCTGCAATTCTGAATTAACTAAAATTTCTATAATTCTGTACATAACATTCCGCAAAACATATCTTTTGGTCTTCTGCTGGTGCAGCCATGAAGTTTTGCTGTGCAATTCAATGGTGGCTTTTCTGGGGATAAAACAATAAATTAAATAAATACATATTATTATTTATTAATTTTATACACCAATTTTTTTCTTTTTTTACTAATTTAAAATATAAATTTTAAAAATATTCCCATAATTAGTTATAATGCCTCGCCTTCGGTTGCTATGATTGAAATTCGTTTTCATTCCAATTCCAACAAATAAATAAACAACATTCTTGCATTCATATCCATACACACATATGCATGCCGTAAACTTGAAAGCAAGGATACTGTAGTGCATGTGCACTATTGCGCACAAACGTAGTGTAGCACAAAGTCTACCTACGCAAACTACACATCCAAACCATACCAATACATAAGACACACCCATCCGCTGCACTGCAACACTATGACACTTGACATGTGCAGTGTAATTAGAATCCTGGCGTGCGGTCATTGGTGAATTGGTTTGTTTTACAATTGAGTGGAATTTGAGTTAGACTTAAGCGAAAGGAATTAGAAGTAAACAATTAAATTAATCGAGATTTGTTATCGAGTTTGTAACTCAAATAAAACATATAAAAACCCTGCTCGGGAATTAAACTAATCAGTTTCCAACTGGCAACTCAAACATTTGCATTTTTCTTGCAAACAGCCTTTCTTCGGCTTCAGCCTTTCTTCGGCTCAGTTAGAATTTGCTCAATGGCGTCTTGCCGAGCAACGCTCTAATATATAATATATAATATTTATCATATATTTCTCGCACACAATATACGTGCATTACATGGCGATCCTGCCAGTATATGTGCATTACAATACAAACATTCGCACATGTAGTAAACACACACGCTCATATAGAACGCAAACACCAGAATGTGTATCTACTCGTACATGTTTTGCCTTTGCATTGCCGAGCACACTTCGGGTTTTGGCCCAATAGGCAGCCACGGTTTTTTAACTCATTTCGCTGAGTGAAGAGAGCGATGTAATGTCTTTATAGTATATTGTCTTTGATAGTACTGTGGTGTTCGCGGAAGCTAAATTGAAGAGTGGGAATAGTGCGTTTTTCGTTTATATGCGGCATTAGTTTTGCAAGAAAAAGCCTTTCTAGGAGTTTTGATAAGATAGGCAGGAGGCTTATCGGTCTATATGATGACGATGGGGAGGGGTCTTTTCCTGGTTTTGGGATCATTGTGATTACTGAAACTTTCCAGGCATTAGGAAAGTATCCTAAGCGCAACAAAGCCATTAAATAGTGAAGTAAGTAAGATGATGACCATTTGGGGTAACTCCTTGATCATTTTTCCAGTAATGAGGTCTTGTCCTGGAGCTTTGTTAAGAGCAAGGTTACTAATCGCATTACTTACTTCTTTTGTTTTTAATTTAATAGGCGAGCATGTTGTATCTGGCGAGGGGGTTAATATTAGGTTATTGGTATTGCGAGGTGGGTTGGGGGTAAAAACATCTCTTAAGTGTTCGGCGAAAACAGCAGACTTTTCATCATCGCTTCTTGCCCAGTTTCCGTTTTTTGTACGAATCGGTGGAATTCCGCGTGTAGGTGCTTTCATTTTTCTGACAGCTTTCCACAGAGAGTAATTGGTGACGTCAGTCGGAGAAAGGTTTTGGATATATTGGTCCAGGCAACGATCTAATTCTAGATGCAAGGCTTTTCGCAAATTTTCACTGGCAATAGATAACTTCCGTTTTAGAAAAGGGGACCTGGATTTTTGCAATTCACGACGCGTCCTCCTTTTTTCAGTAAGGAGAATATCGATTTGGGTTGAGGTTTGTGGGCGCCGGATGCAGTTGCAGTTGTTGTCACGCTTGTCCGTAGAGTGGCGCACAGCTAATCTTAGGGTCGAGGTAAATTGTTCCAGAAATGTTTCAACACCTTAACGATCTCTCTTCAGATCACTCCTATTATAATACATCTGAACAAAAAGTTACGCCCTACCTACGAATTCACACCCAATAAAACTAACTGGCTGAAATACAGAATATACATCAGTAGTCATCTCAGCCTAAACCCACGTCTCAAAACTAATGAGGACAGTTTTGAGACGTGGGTTTAGGCTGAGATGACTACTGATGTATTTTCTGTATTTCAGCCAGTTAGTTTATTGGGTGTGAATTCGTAGGCGGGGCGTAACTTTTTGTTTTGTTGTATTATAATACGAGAGTGATCTGAAGAGAGGTCGTTAAGGAATTCTACTTTGAGTTGCTCTCGTTTTAGGTTTCTAGCAACTCCAAAATCAATAAGGTCAGGTATCTTACGTGGGTCTGTCGGCCAGTACGGTGGTTGTCCTGAAGAGATAATATCAATCTTGGTATCAGAAAGCATGAAGTTATATAATTGTTTTCCTTTTGGTGTTGTTAGCCGTGAGCCACAGTGAGTGTGCTTGGCATTGTAGTCGCCAGCAGCTAGAAAACTTGTTCCAAGTGTGGAGAAGAAATCTAAGAACTGGTTACTTGTTATTTTAAATCTAGGTGGGCAGTACAGAGCGGATATCGTTAAGTTATCCTCCCATCCGCCCAGACAAATTGATGTTGCTTGTAGGTACTCCTTGTTGTATTCTTCCATAACGAAGTGTTTTATTCTTTGTTGGATTAGGATTCCACTGCCACCATGGGCTTTACCAGCGAGATGCTTTGTATCATAGAATTTGTATCCCGGAATGTAAAAATTGTGTTTTTCGGTTAGATGGGTTTCGGATATAAGAAGTATGTCGATTTCATTATTGAGTAAAAATTTGTTGATTTCAAACTTGTGCTGGCTTACACCGTTTGCATTCCATTGACAGATCTTAAGTACGTTCATTTCGGAGATAGCAGAAGCTGCAGGAGCTGGTTTTGGTTTCTCATCATCTCTTGAATCATTGTTTGTATGGAGGTCATGAACTGCGTCATACATTGTGTGAGCGTTGCTATCATTACTTCAAAATTATGCAGATTTGAACCAGTCCCGGACTGCTGATCCTTCCCTAACTTAAGTACCCCTGCATACGTCGTCCCTGTGTCGGGGTATGGAATTGACTTCTGTGGTTGTGCAATGGGCGGTATATTTGGACTAGGTTGAGTGCGCTTATTCTTTAACTCAGGGTCATTGTTCTTAATTTCCTGGTAAACAGGGAAACCTCTGTAGTTGGCAGTATGGTTACCACCACAATTACTGCACTTTCTAGCAGCTCTATCAGTTTTAGTCTTCGTACATTCTGATGTGGGGTGTAAATCACCACAGGCAACACATACACTACGAAGAGTGCAGTAGGACCTTGTGTGTCCAAATTCTTGGCAATTAGAACATTGAACTGGGCCGTTTCGTTTGAGAGGCTCCTGCACAGTAATTCTGCGATGCATAAGATAGCGGAGATTATAAATACCATGCACTTCTCCTTTTTTAAGCTTTTGGGTTTCAGGCTCCAATTCCACGCGAAACAATGGCTGAGGAATTCTGTTGCGATTTATTATATTTATAATAGAGCGGGCAGCGAACCCTGCTTCATGTAGTGCTTCTTTGACTTCAGCAGGGGGAATATCTGATTCAAGTCCCTTTATGACAATGGTAAGACCTTTGCTACTTTTAAGCTGATAGGTGTAGTCACTTTTTTTCTCAGTGTCGATGTTTTTTATAACCACTCTGTAATTGCTCTCACTATGAATTTGGATTTTTGTTTCCTGGATATTTCCTGTAACAAGAGGGGTGACATGGAAATTTTTAGGACCAATGAGCTCAGTAAGCTTTGCAACTAATTTACTGGAGTTACGTTATCGTAGGTAAATGGGAGGTGGTTTGAATATAATATTAGGTTTGGGTGCGTCTGCCTCCTCAGCACTTTGAAGTAGTGCGAAGCGATTATTACTAGAGATTAGGCTCTCGCTAGTTTTGCTGATTTTTGCGATGTTAGTTTTGATTGCACTCGATTTTGGGCTTCGCTTGCGCTTGTTTATAAGGATATACCTATCTAAACCAGTTTGTGATGTTCCACTTTTCCCTGCTGGGTTGCTTGAAAAATTTTTGGTTGAGTGGTTTGCATTGATGGTTGGTGTGAGTGCATTTTCAGTGCGCTCAGCCACTGTTGGCGAATTTGTTCTAGCACGATCGGACGATTGAGAGAGAGACGTGGATGGAACCTGTTTGCACTCTTTACTTACGGACGCCGTTGGGCTGGGTGTTGAACATTGAGCGCTCCAAGAGGGCGCATGCGCAGAGAGTGCCAGAGACACTTTTGGACATTGGTTCTGGTTTGAGTGCGAACTGTGTGTACTTGCACTTGCATTGTTAAGTGCAGTCGCAATTGAACGCTGTGGAGTTGCAGTCGCATGAGGGCCGCTGACCGGCCGCTCGCCGTTGTGGGACATGGTACCTCCGCTCACTTGTCTCTGTTTTGCAGGCAAAGGTGTTGAGCGAACCACATTCGTCGTCAAACCGCTATCGACAGTCATGCCGAGAACATCCGACCTTGCATTGGGGAGAGAAGGTAACATACTGTACTCACTCAGTTGCGCGATTGCCGGACGCTGCTGGGAAAGCGACTGAGGCAGATCAGGTGTTGGTGCAAGTGCAGGCACACTTTGAGGGCGCATGCGCTGAACAGGAGAGCGCACTGGGTGAGTGGGAGAGCGCAATACGCTCATCCACTGACTGCTATAGTTACGCTTCTTTATTAGAAGCTAACACAAATTCAAATTTTAAGTTTAAAAACTGATATTTGATATTTCGCACAAACTCCTTTTGCCAATTTCACTCACTAACTTTTATTATGCGTCTATTTCGCTGGGCTTAAAAGTCGAAACATTAAATTATTTCACTTTAAATCACAATATAATTGAGGAGCAACCGAAAAACACATCCGAACTCTCTTGCTTTCGATTTAAGAGAGCACATGAACAAAATATATATTAAGGTGTAGTTGTAGATCGCCTCCACGTGGCACACCCTGGGTAACGCTAAATGATCTATATCCCCCAGGTGATGATCCTCCCCCAACAAAACAACGCTCAACACAGGAGGGGAGCGTAAGACGCTGGTCAGGCAGAAGCTCATCACCGAATTTCCATCTGGCTCAAGGCAGGTTGGACCTATTTCGTCGGTCACAAGGCCGGCCTTCAACCTGGAAACTCCCATGACTACCCGCGAACCTGCCGCGAGTACATCGGCCAATGCGCTGCTTAGGCCTCAAGTGGGCGCAGAATTGGTTTGCGTACCCAAAGCCGCACGCACCAATCCAGATTCAGGTGCAAACAGCGCCAACACCTCCACTAGAGCCCACCGAATTGTGGCCAATCTGGATTCCTCCGACCCCTCCACACTCACGGACAGAGACGCGGAGGCCTGAAAGTGGGCCAAGGAGCATGTGGACTGCTGTCCAACCACTGTCATCACGAACCCCTGTTCAGAAGTGGCAAAGGTCGGCTGAACGGACTGCTCAATCTGTGCCTCGAAGCACCACATGGCCTTGCTTGACGCAAGCCCCTCGTGCTGTCAGACGTCAGAAGCCTGCTCCTCCCAGCTTACAGCCCACCAGATCTTTCAACGAGATTGTGAAGGAAGGTTTGACCTGGGCCGTCATTTATACTGGCAACAGTGATGGTACCATCTCTGCAGCAAACTGGAAGGGGTACATGGAACGCATGGTGCTGAATCTTGGTCCATTGCCCTGCTGGTGTGCTGATGGTTGGTACCAGTCACGTCAAACTAATCTCGTGCTCGGATCAACGCTCAGCGGATCTATACAAGCTCGCGATTGACAAATTGGGGGAAATCTGTCAGGGTTCCAAGCTGAAGGCTGTCCCCATCCATGAAATCCCACTGCGTCCGAGGTTTAAGGCTTGGGTTCCTTCGGAGTTTTCTACGCCAGATCAGATGTTGGGGATTCCGAAGATGAGCAACTTGGATTCCCCGGTTTCGACTTGAAATTAGGCAAAATTAGTGAACCCAAAGGCAGTGGCCGAAAGGTCACCATCATCCTCAATGAGCAATCATTAGCTCCTCTTGAGGCCCGTAAGGGAGTGATAAACTACAGTTTTGGTTCTATCACTCTCCAAGTGTACAAAAGTGATAGGCAAAATGTAGGGCATCACCCTCAGAGATATGCCGATGCTAAACTTGTCCCCAAGGACACCAATTAGGTCAGAGCTATCTCCGAAGACGGATATAGAGTCGCCCCTGGTGATAGAAGAAACTCAATCTCCTCTGGTGGCGAAGATAGCGACTTCTTCAACTCAGAGTTGTTTAGGGACTTCTTTAACCGACAGGACCCTTTGACTGATGGTGGCGCAGTCTCGCCTATGTCCGATGAGGACAGTGCGAACGTCACCGTCATCGCCAACCCGGAAAATGCTGAAGATTATACAAATTAACCTTCAGCCCTCAAATCTGCCTCGGCAGCCCTTATCCTCCACCTGGCTCAGAAAGGAGGGGACCTTGTACTAGTCCAAGAACCATGGATCCCTAATGGCGAGGTTCGAGGACTTTGTATCAAAGGATATCGTACGATATTCGTAAAGGGTCAAGGTAAACCTAGATCCTGTATAATCATTAAGAATAATATTAATGCCATTTTACTTCCTAGGTACAGCAATGGGGACAGCGTAGCCATGGCCATTGAAATCAACACCATGGCTATCTGGCTTGTCTCCTGTTACATGGCGCACTACCACGGCGACACACCACCACAGGACTCACTCAAATATCTAATCAAGGATGCGTCAATCAAGGGGATTCCTGTAATAACAGGTACGGATGCAAACGCCCATCCTAAAATGTTGGGCAGCTCTGGTACCAACAAACGGGCTGAGTCTCTTTTTGATTTTATACTCGTAAATAATCTCGAAATTGCTCATCGGGGAGATAAACCGACCTTCCTGACTCCTAACAGGAAGGAAGTTCTCGACATCACCCTAATTGGTGACCGATTTCGTCCCTCGTTACCAACTGGTCCGTCTGCAAGCAATGTTCTTTTCGGATCAAAGGTACGTAACTTTCGAAATTGATGTAGCAGCGACCACTGAAACTAGGTCAGCAAATCAATCAATAGAAAGCGCACAAACTGGACCTTATTTCAGTCCACCCCTGAGTCTAGTTTGTCACCGACCCCACCTCCCATCGAGAAACTGCTTGATGTTGACCAGGCGGTCAACATAATCACAGCAGCCCTCTCTCAAGCGATAAAAGTATCTTGCAACTCTTCATATCAGGACTTCCATCAATCCAACCCTTCTCTCCAAATCCCAACATGGCTACACCAACGGCAAGAGTCGGTGGAAGCTGTGATTCACGTGCTCATTTCTCAGGCAGATAAATCCCTTGCCTTCAAGGAATACACTCTTGACGTCTTTCTCGACATTGAAGGGGCATTTAATAATGTATGTCCCAATGTCATAGTTACAGCTCTATTAGATCTGAATTTAGACGTCAGTCTTGTCAAATTCATGGAGCATTTGCTCTGAGCAAAGACCCTTGCCTTTCGTATTGGCAATCCTCACTGCCAAAGGGCAGTCAGCAGAGGCACACCTCAAGGTGGGGTCTTGTCTCCCCTCCTCTGGAATTTAGAAGTTAACACTGCTCTCTAAAGACTGGAAGATCGCGGTTGCAGCGTAATAGCTTATCGACGTCGCTAGACGACATCGCTATCACTGCCTCTGGTAAATTCCCTCACACGCTTTCTGAAAAGCGAAGCTATGCCCTAGACACCCTGATTAACTGGTGCACCGAATTTGGGCTCGGCCTAAATCCAGCTGAAGTCATACTGTGCACTAGAAGGTACAAAATACCTTCCTTCATTCTGACCAAGATTAATGGAACTTCGCTTAGATTAAGCAAAAAAGTCAAATATCTGGATCTGATACTTGACTCGAAGCTCAGCTGGAAGGGTCCGTAAAGCATCGTCCGCGCTGTATTACTGTAGGAGCTATACGCTCCACAGCTACGAGGGCTCGCTTTGCATTTCTATGCTGGCTACCCGCAAAGCATCTGGTAAAACAACAGGCCAAAATAGTTGCTACCAGACTCAACGCACTTAATCTGTGGGTGAGGAAGGACTTGGGAAATGCTAGGATCTTCAATCAGGACTTGACTACCCCCAGCTCTGTTGACTATGTCTGTCCGAATTCCAACCTTAAAGTGGGTTCGGCCTTATTATCCCAACCAGAGGCGACTGGATCGGAAATAGAGTGATCAACGATGACACTCTGGATATCTACACAGACAGTTCTAGGTTTGGGAACAGGGTCGGTAGCGAGATCTTCTCCAACAAGTTCGATCTTAGCTTCTCGCTCAGACTCCCTGACCATTGCAGAGTCTCTCAGGCAGAAGTAATGGCAAATTGCCACGCAGTGAATTGTGCTCTAAGGAATGAGGATTCTGATGTCTAAATCAAATTCTACTCGAAAAGCCAAGCTGTCATTAGATCTCTTGCGGGCGTCAGTACGTTCTCAAGACTCGTACAGAAATGCCAGTCGAGCTCTCCATGCATTCTCCAGTTCACCTAGTCTGGGTACCTGGTCACAGGGACATCGAGAGAAATTCCGAGGCAGATGAGCTTGCTAAAGCAAGCACAGTGCTATCCGAAGTACACCCTTCTCTAGACATAGACATCTCTCTCGCTACAGCCGAGATGGCGATCAAATGCAGTTATTTCCATGAGGCCAACAAACTATGGACGGAAGAGTATTCTTGCCGTATCTCAAGACCAACCTGGCCCAGCCTCAGCGTACGCTTCAGCGCTTCAACTCGGACGCGTCCATCAGAGCTACGGTTTCGGTGCTGAGAGAGCATTTTGTGATGGGGAGGCTGCGGCTAGGCTGGGTTTAACCTTCTTATGACTTCTGCCGTGGGCGAGTGCTGAGGAGGAAGAAGAAACAGGACTTATATGTTAGTGTCCATCCTTAGCCAGATTAAGAATGCACACGTTTGGGGCTCCTTTCTCAACCAGCCTGACAGAGCTCCCAACCTGTAAGATTGGGGGCGTAGCCAAATTTGTAAAACTGTCAGGTGGGTTCAACACTGTTTAATCGGGGGAATCGTGCTGCCTCAGTTGCTGTACAGGCGCTCACCGTCTAAGCGGTAACTATACTCGGCTTGGATGGTAAGTGCGTATGCAGCGCCCCATCCATGGTATCACAATGGGCCATTATTTGTGCCTAAGTGTGCTTCTTGCTACCTAACCTAACATTATATATATAAAAAAAAAATACTAGAAGTGCACCGTGTGCGATTCGGATGAATATTCGGATTCTTATCGGTTTTGGGAAGCTGTCTCTCAAAAACGATGTTTCAAGAGTGGGGGTGGTCACCTTGCGCCAAACTGCAAGGATCAAAAGACAGAACACGACCTTCCAGAAAAAGAGCATGGCTCTGCTTAAGCTCAAACTGCTACTTAAACCGGGGAAGCAGCCTGATCAACCATGATCGTACCGCCCTTTGCGTACGAGTATGCTGGATACGCTCGGCAAAGAATTGGAGCGCTTCGTATGCGATCGACTACAGGAGCATCTGGAGAAACCAGAAGGGCTCTCAGCAAACCAGTATGGCTTTAGAAAATCGCGATCAACACTGGCCCCTATTCAAACCGTCATCAGTATTGCTCGTCAAGCCACTAATGGCAGACAATGGAGATTCGGTACAAAGAAGTACTGCGCAGTGGTAATGTTGGATATCAAAGAGGCATTCAACTCCGCAAGCTGGTCCCAGATTATGAGCCAACTTAAAAGTTTCGCGGTTCGATTACATGGTCCTGTTTTATGACACCGACGTTGGCGTAAAAACGTACAGAGTAAATGGCGGTGTCCCCCAGGGCTCGGTGCTGGGCGCAATGTACGGCATCCTTAAACTTGATATTCCGGAAGATACAACCCTATTTGGATACGCAAATGACATTGCGATGGTTGCAGTGGCAAAGCACCTTGGCACACTGCAGGCGATATGTAACGATGCTATCACAAGAGTAAGATGGCTGGGAAACGCAACACTCTAGCTGGCAGCGCAAAAAACTGAGGCGGTGCAGCTGAGCACACGACCGGTGCGCGAACAACTGAAAATTACGATGGGTATCATCTCCTCTCAATCGTATTTAAGATATTTAGGTGTGTTATTTGATACCCGGAAGAGCAGCACTGAAGGCTATCATGCTGGTGTAAATATCCGCTCACTAACCAACTTAGTGCGGTTCCAGAAGGCCAACGCCATTTTCAGGAAGGAATTAAAAATACCAAAAAGAGCTAATCTTGTAAAATTTGCTGAATCCATCAAAACCCAACATCCAACCCTAAAAATAGATTGCGATATAGCGGTGGTCATGCGTTCTTTCTTTGTCCCATAGACATAGCCAAGCAGTTTTCATCCTTCCATTCAACTTTAATTAACAATAAAAGTCAATCTCTATGGGACCCCTATCATAACCCATCCCCTTCCCTCTCTGCTAAGCAAATTGAAAGTAAATTCATGATCGACTTTGACAGCATATCTTCCATGTCTGGTAAAACTCCTCCTCTTGACCGGATATCCTACGCAATGTTAAAAAATCTTCCAGGAAACTGCAAAAAACGACTTGTCGATCTCTACAACACCATTCCAGATCAAGGCGTATATTAAAACAAGGGCAACAGTGCTTGTAATTCCTCTCAAAATAGCTCTTAGCTTTGCGAATGACCTGGGCTTATTCCGTTCAAAGACGTTTACCAATTTTTTTGTTTATCTCTTTAAATTTTTCAACTTTCAAAATCAATTCAAATAAAACCAACTAATTTCCACTCCACAACTTTACAGTTCACAATCTTTTCTTTTCTTTTTTGGTACTTAAATTTCGACTCTGAGTGTACTTCGTTCCAATTATTTGCACTACTTTAATAATACCCTTTACTATTGGTTCCTTTCCTTCTTTGCACTTCTCACTTCAAAAATCGCAAACGGTATTCAAGCATATGAAAGACGGCGCTACACATTTCTTAAAATCAATTTTCAATATAATTTTGAATGGCGCAAACAATAACACTTGACTCAATATCCGATCAACAAACACTTCTCATTTTTTAGTTTAATTATTTTATATTTTTTTCAAATCTTAAAGCTCCGCACCACAAACGCTATTTCATACGATTCGATCTCCCTTTTTTTCTTCTCCAGGTTTATATATCTTCCCCCCCCCCCTGCTAATTTTGCGATATAATTTGCATTTAGGCTTTTGCACTGTAACTAGTCGATATTTAAATTAAAACACACAGTTCATGAGTTAAACAGGCAATATGTGCATAGTATGAACACTATCACATAGCATTTTATTTTTATACATGAATAAAAATGTGCCTTGTTTTCCGATCCACTGATTCATGACTTTTTGTGGGTGTAGGAAGACTTAAGTCCCTGACTGTAGTTTTAATGTGAAACCTTAAATTATTTTCGCTGCTTATTTTTTAAATATAGTGCGAAATGGTGAGTCGACACGGATCATATCGAAAACTTAATATTATACGTTGAACAAAAAAAATAAAAAAAATAAAAAAATTACTAGAGAAAATCTACCAAATTTTTCGATATGTATTAACAAAAGAATTAATTTCTTTGATCGGATTAAAATATTTATATCGAATACATTCCTTCAAATCATCTAAATTCTCTATGCCATAAGCAAACATCATTTCAATGGCTACTAATTGCTCATACACTACGACCCATTCCACATTAATAGTCTGCGCACAGGTTTTCAACAGCCAAAAGTATGAACATGGAAATTTAGCTTCCAACATTTTTTTTTGCGGTTTCCGAAGGTACGGTGTGTTACCAAAGAGCATCCAGTAATCCATTTTAGATTTTACCAGCGTGAAAATATTTTTGTCATGGCCATATTTTGGAAAGTGTTCCAGATTTTTCATTTCAGTTAGTATTTCTTCTAAGCTCTGTCGAACAGTGTTTTCTTCATTATCGCATAGGCCTTCAAAAAGGTTTACGCTATTTAGATTACGACGCGGTGCTTGCAAGTTCAAATTATCAATTGGATTCATATTATCTTCGCTAAAGACTTCAAAGGAGTGCATGGATAGTATATCACCATTAAGCTGTTTGCTTCTAGCATCTATTGTACGTTGGGAACGTTGTGACGACTTTCGGGAACGTTGTGGCGGCTTTCGGGAACGTTGTGGCGGCTTTCGGGAACATTTGGAAGGAATCTACAAAAAAAACACAATATTTATGAAAAGTGTCGATAAAAACGTAAATAGATTTAAAAAAATTATTTCATAAAATTTCACAAATTATTTATTATATAATTACTCGTTCGTCGCTGCCCGCCAATTGAGCAGCTTCTTTTTGGTTCATCTGTAGTAACTTGTTGAATTGCTCTTCATAAGCCGAATGTTTCAGCAATTCTATTCTCTTCTCATGTTTTTGCACATACGATTTAACGTATGTTCCTCACTCAGTTTTAAATTTCAATTTGCTCACTTTTCCTAAGTCTGGTGGAAGACTTTTAGCCCATTCGTCTTTACTGATGTTAGTGTCTGCCTCATAACAAGTCTTCTTGCAAGCGTCACTTGAAAGGTCGGCTCGAAATACTCCCACGAAGGTACGATCAGTATTACAAGGTATTGGGAGAGTTTTGAAATGCCAGTTGTGTTCATGGAAAAGTTTTCGCAACGCCGTGCCACTCAAGTATGGATCCATAGTTCGTTCCGCATGATTTATAAACATATAACTCGGTATTTTGAAACACTTTATTTTGTCCTCGGAAAAATCAAGCGCTATGAGTTTAAAATATGAATGTGCAGGTGTTAAACTTGGTTGAAAGTCAAAAGTTTTAGTTGGGGGTTTTATGTTGCTGTTCTTTGGTTCAAGATTTTCAAGAATGTGTTTCATGTTAGAAGCTTTCTTAGTAAGAGTACTCGAATGCGGTATACCAGTGGTCAGTTCAAGATCTCTTATATTCCGTTGCTCTTCGATCAGTTCGTTAGCCATGTATTGTGTACCCTTGCACTGCTTAAATTGGCGACAAAAACTAGGATTGAAATGCGACACAATAACTTTACGCATTTCGATGAATTGAACCCATTCACTCCATACGAACAGCTTGGGATGTGTTGTTAGTCGTTTAGAAAACTCGCTAATTTTTATGTTAGCCTCTTGCGCAGATCTCGACATTAGGTTTTCTTTGTAGCCATCAAGGCCAAAGAGTAACTTCATTACGAAAATAATATATGCCATAGCACGTGCTTCAAAGGCTGGATATGTAAAAGGAGACGGTGTTTCCATTTCCGGGGGCAATATAGTTATTAAACGCCCTATAAAATTACAAAGACCACTGGGGAGGTTCAAATCGGTAATGTAGCGGCAAGCAAGTTTAAAAATGTCGGGTTTGTTGAATTGCCGGATATTTATGAATTTAGCAAGAGAACCCGAATGCTCGCGTAAAACCTGTTAATGAAAACATATTTTTAAGGTTAAATTTAGAATATTAGTAATATAAATCTGGAACAACTCACCTTATCTGAATATTTTTCGGGATACCAATGAAAGTGGATCTCATGCAATATTTTCTTAACAAATGGTATAATATTATCAGGAAAATATTGCAGCACATTCGAAGTTCCGATATGGCCCTCTTGAAGGAATTGCACCAAGTCACTCAATTGTATGTCATCCCCAATTAAATTTAAGGCAATTGCCAAAATGGAGTAGATGTGTTTCATAGTCAAGGTGGTTAACACAAACTCGGAGCGAACGATTGTCGCACTCTTGGGCCTTAACTTATGGCAATTTAATACATTATTCACATCTTTCTCATGCATTTTCAAATGGTTAAGCGGCATCGTTTTCTTCAGAAGTTTGCGTGCTTTCGATGAAAACTTCAACTGTACTGCATGACCTGTGGTTCCTGTAGAAGCAGAACGCGTTGTGAATTGTGATGCCGAATGCAAAGAGTACGCGTTTACACCCAATTTTTTCTGAAAACAATATTTTACCAAACTTTACAAAAACGAATACATACTCGTATATGTATGAAATATGATTTTTAAAACTTTTTAAATTGTTTGAATACGCACGTAATTTGAGAATAAGTTGCAATCCTCTTAATATGGACAACTGAGATTGGGTCAGCTATCTACAAGCAGAAATATCAATTTATTCCTTGCTTTTTTTAGGTTATTGAAGAATTTAAGGCTCAACAAAGAAACATTCAAATACGTATTGGATGTGGTGGAAGATGAACTTGGGCCAAGTAGGAAACAGGGAGTTACAGCTCTAGGACCCGTTGTGGGGGTTTTGCGATTTCTGTCGGAGGGTGGATATCAATACGGCGTTGGTAAACACCATGAAGTCGGAGAATATCGTAATCACGATATCGAAAATATTATTATTATTATTAAACAGTTTATTACATAATACAATTATAAAATAAACTTAAAACTAAGGCACTAACGACTAGGGTTTTCGGCCTGATTGTAATTCGACTGTGTATGTTTTTGTTTGAGATTTAGCTAGATTAGGAGGTATAAGTTATGGTATTTAAGAATATACATAAGGTTGGATATGTTTTCTGTTGTGTTTTCTTGGAGAATTTTGACTATTGGAATATTTGTGTTATTAACTAAATGGGTACATTCGAAGACTAGGTGTGAGATTGTTAGGAGTGTACTATTGCATAGTGGGCATAGGGGTGGTTGTTGGTGTTCTATTAGATGTTTGTGTGTTAAGAGCGTGTGTCCCGTGCGAATTCTGATGTATTTATGGATGTGAATTTTCTGGCTGCTTCTGGGATAGATCGGGACCTTACCCTCGACGTTTATTTGTTTGTAGTAGTGGGAGTAGTTGTTCCAATTTTCTTGACGTTGGTTTAGGTAATACTTTTTGATCTGACGTTGTAGGTCCTTTTTGTGATGTGTTTGTTGCAATAAAATGGGAGCATTGACGGCATGTTTTGCTTCAGTGTCAGCAATTTCGTTTCCCTGAATTCCAGCGTGTGCTGGGATCCACATAATTTTGATTTTGTTGGGATACTGTATTAGAATGTCTCGTATTTTGCAAATTGTTCGTTTGAATGTAGTATATTTTGAATCGCTTTTACACTTGATTGGGAGTCGGTACAGATGATGTGTTTTCCTTTTATATTTCTGCAGAAATTTGCTGCGAATAAGATCGCTTCTACTTCTGCAGTGAAAATAGAGCAGTTATCATTTATTTGAGCGATTCTGACCACATTAAGTTCGGCGTCGATTACTGCGTAGGCGACTCCATTGGTGGATTTCGACCCATCGGCGAAGTAGAGATTCCACCGCTTCATATGCCATTTTTCTGCGTTTTCATGGAAGTATTTTAAATATGTATTGTTGTTTGTGGAGATTTTAGGTAGTAACATTAATGACGATATGATGCTATTTTCCCTGAGTGCCCAAGGAGAGTTTCGTGGAAGAAATCTCTTATGAGGTTTGGAGTGAAGGCCGAGTTGGTGAATGAGGATATATATCCTCTCCAAAGCTGATTTCGTTTTATGTCTTGAGGTACGCCTTAGGTTTGGAAGCAACTGTTTTTCCGCAGGCAGTAAAATATTTTTTGCTAGGCTGGCAGTGCATATTGTTATTCTTTGGTCAAAGGTCAGAGGTCCTGCTTCTGTTAGTATATTTGTAATTGGCGTGGATCGAAATGTTCCAGTTGCGTACCTTGCTGCCGCATGGTATATTGAACGGATTTTTCTGATGTTAGCTATTGTTGTGTATCCATATAATGGTAATCCGTATTCTATTTTTGATATAATTAGTGATTTAATAATATTTACAGTTGTGTTAGGATGAGTATTACTATTTGACGAAGTTACAACATTTTATTAAATTTAGCCTGTTAACAAGAGATTTTTTTAGATAGTCGACATGCACAGACCATTTGTACTTATTATCGAAGATTAAACCTAGTATTTTTAGACTATTTACAGATTCTATGATGTTAGAATTAATTAAGATATTTGTAGGTGAGCAGATTTTTTTCCTGCAGATATGTAAAATCTTTGTTTTTGTGAAAGATATTTTCCCTCCTGTTTTTTCTAACCAATCATAGATTTCGAAGAAAAGGTTGTTTAGTTTTCCTTGTAGGATAGTATCATCTTTATATTTTGCAGTTAGATATAGGTCGTCGGCGTATATACAGTGGTTGAAAAAGGGGTGGCCATTTATAATTTATTTAGCTTCTCGAACGCAATCTGGAACAGCACGACAGACAATGGGGATCCTTGTGGAACACCATTCCACAGGGGGTAAGTACCAGAGTGAGCCGAGTGTATACGTGCTCTAATTTTTCTTTGTGTGAGGAAAGAGCAATTATATTTGATGATCTTGGGACCTATTTTCCATTCTTTCAATTGGTCGATTATCGTATGTATACCAATCCTATCAAAGGCCTTTTCGAAGTCGATGGAGATGATGGATATATGGTTTTTGCTTCTTAGGCTTTTTGCTATTAGATGATCCAGGAAGAGTAGAGCATCCATAGTGCCATTATTGGGCTTGAAAGCCACTTGTTTGGGATGGATTAATTTGTTTATCTGAAGAAACCAAGAAAGCCTTTTAGCGATAATTTTTTCCAAAAGTTTGCTGGCACAAGAAAGTAATGATATTGGCCGATAGCCTTCCAATTTGTTTTGTGCTTTACCCGGTTTGGGCAGCGGGATAACTATTGCTGTTTTCCATTCCTGTGGGATTATTCCATTTATAAATATGTTGTTGTTGTATAGTATAGCTGATTTTGTCAAAACCAGTGGATTTTCCTTTTACGACGGAGAGGATAGAATTTAGTTCTATTAGATTGATTTTTGATTCTATGAGTTTTGCTGATTTGTTAGGAATGTAGTTTATGGTGGAGTTGACTCGACTTTTCTCAGCGATAAAGCTGGGATTGAAATTTATATCGTTGGAGAGTGTTGACCATTTACTGGCAAATTCCGTGACTATTGATAGGGGGTCTGTAATAGTGTTTCCTTGCTGGGTTACTAGTTCTTTAATTGTAGAATATGTATTTTTGTGGTGTAATCTGTTTATATAATTCCAGATTAGTTTTGTGTGTGAATTTGGATTGATTTTGGAGCTAAATTCGTAGAAGGATTTTTTCTTTGCTAATTTAGCTTCTCTTTTAAAAATTGCATTCGCTTTTTTAAATTTGAGGAGGTTTGGAATTGAGCGATTATTTTTTAAACTGAGCCATAATGTCTGTTCGTTTCTGCGGAGTACACTAAGGTCAGAGTTCCACCAGGGTACGTTTCTAGTTCTTTGTGGATTTTGGTGTGTTTTTGGTATTGTTTCGTTCGCAGCAGATAGGATAATTTTATGAAATTGGGCGGCATCTTTATTGTTATTGTTTGAAATTATTGTGTTGGAAATTTTATTTGTCACGAGAAGCTGGAAATTGTGCCAGTCGGCTTCATCGTATTTAAATCTTTGAATTTTTTTTGGAAAAGATCTATTAGACTGGTTTGTGTTGTTGCGGTAAGTTACGTATATAGGAAAATGATCACTGCCGTGCAGGTAGTTATCTATATTCCAGGACAGATGTGGTACGAGGTTTGCCGAAGCAAAGGAAATATCAACGTGTGTGAAGGTGGAGTGTGTTGAGAAATAGGTTGGAGAACAATCGTTTAGGATTGAAAGATTAGTTTGCAGAAAGAAATTCTCAATTATTTTACCTCTTTTGTTGGTGCTGGGAGAGCCCCAAATAGTATTATGGGCGTTTAAATCTCCTAGTAGGAGAATTGGAGTATTTATACTAGTGTAAATTAAATCAAGATCAGTAGTTGAAAAATTGGAGGAAGGTGGAAGATATAGTGAAATGATTGTGACTAGTAACTCGCCTTTTATTGTGACGGCTACACCACATAGATTGCCAGTTAAATTAAAACGAGAATGTTGAATAGTTTTCTTTACAAATATTGCAGTGCCGCCTTTGGCAAAAGAGGAGTTGGAGTTGTTTAGGAAAAAATGGTAGTTGTTGTTAATTGTTATGCTATTGTGTTTTATGTGGGTTTCTTGCAATGCGATTACATCAGGTGACTCTTGTTTTATAAGAATTTCTAGTTCATGTAGATTGTTTTGGTATCCGTTTATATTCCATTGGAGAACTTTTAGGACCATAATGTTGAGAAAAACAAATATTTCAAAAAGAGAAATTTGCTAGAGGAGCAGATCTCACAAATTAAATTATTTTTAGTCTTTGCTTGATTAGGAAAGCATTGGTTCCGAGTCTGAGTCGTTATTTAGTTTGTCAATTGCGTGATTGTTTGCTTTAAGAGTAGAAGGGAGTGAAGAGAGTGGTTGATATTTAGTATGAGTGAAAAGGTTGTCGGTAATTACTGTTGCAGTGGTTTCTGAGTTTTTTTGAGTTTGTGTTTTATCATTATACTTGTTTGTGTTGTTGATATTTTTATTTGTCCAGTTATTATTGTTATTCTTTATTGATGTATTTATGTTATCCTTTTTGTTAGTGTTTACTGTCGTAGCTGTGGCTTGTCGTTTGATAGTTGATGTTTGATAATTTTTGTTGATTGCTGTTTCAATGCTTTCATTTGTTTTTGTAATTATTATTTTTTCTCTATTGAGTGAATTATTGTTTGTTGAGTTGGAGTTGTTACTTGATGATTGATTTGCGTTTTGTTTTATGGAGTTATTGTTGAAGTTATCAGGTGATTTTGCGACGCTGGCGTATAAGAGTGGGGTGGCAGGTCCAGGTGAATTGTTAGTTTTATAGATTGCGTTGGCTTCTCGCATGGTACACTTCTTTTTAGTTTTTATATTTAATACTTCCTTTGCTTGTTGGAATTTAAGACAATTATTTGAAGAAGCAGGGTGTTCTCCGAAGCAGTTTGCGCACATTGTTCTAGTGCAATTTTCGGGAGAATGGAGCGGTAGATTACATGTTGCACAGGCGGGCAGGTTTTTGCAAAATGTTTGTGTATGACCCAGCTTTTGACATGATTTGCATCGCATTGGGTTTGGATAATAAGGTCTGACAGGAGTGGTTATCCAAGCAATTTCAATTTTGTCAGGGAGGAAGTAATTGTCGAAAGTGAGGAGAATAACTCCTGTAGGTTTATTTATTCCTTCTATGTTTCGACTAAATTTGTGTACTCCTGAAACGTTGTACTCTTTAAGTCCCTCGATGATTTCTACCTCTGGTACCTTTTACACTATTGAGTGAATAATGCAATTCAGCTATGATTTGACATATTCCAGGCAGGTATTTAGTGTTGATGAATTTTTTGGCGATTGTTCTGTTTCTTACTAACAGCAGTAGGCTTCCATCACGCAGTTGAGAAATTGAGTTGATTTCAGATGAGATAGATAGAACGGCTTTATAGACAGCAAATATAGAGTACTCATTTAGAGGTTTGGTTTCTTCATCAGTTTTGATCACCACATATTTGGGGTCGTCTTTTTTAGTTACTGGTAGTTGGGGAAATTCATCTATTATATTCCCGGTTTTTTTTCGTTTCGCTCGCGGAATAGGAGACAGTAGAGCGAACCTATTGTCCCATAATTGTGAGGCCCCAGGGGCCATAACGTCAGTTGTTCAATGAACCACTACGATATTATATTACGATATTATATTATAGTATAGACCGAAAACTTAATATTATACGTTGAATAAAAAAAAATTTAAAAAAAATAAAAAAATTACTAGAGAAAATCTACCAAATTTTTCGATAAGTATTAACAAAAGAATTAATTTCTTTGATCGGATTAAAATATTTATATCGAATACATTCCTTCAAATCATCTAAATTCTCTATGCCATAAGCAAACATCATTTCAATGGCTACTAATTGCTCATACACTACGACCCATTCCACATTAATAGTCTGCGCACAGGTTTTCAACAGCCAAAAGTATGAACATGGAAATTTAGCTTCCAACATTTTTTTTTGCGGTTTCCGAAGGTACGGTGTGTTACCAAAGAGCATCCAGTAATCCATTTTAGATTTTACCAGCGTGAAAATATTTTTGTCATGGCCATATTTTGGAAAGTGTTCCAGATTTTTCATTTCAGTTAGTATTTCTTCTAAGCTCTGTCGAACAGTGTTTTCTTCATTATCGCTTAGGCCTTCAAAAAGGTTTACGCTATTTAGATTACGACGCGGTGCTTGCAAGTTCAAATTATCAATTGGATTCATATTATCTTCGCTAAAGACTTCAAAGGAGTGCATTGATAGTATATCACCATTAAGCTGTTTGCTTCTAGCATCTATTGTACGTTGGGAACGTTGTGACGACTTTCGGGAACGTTGTGGCGGCTTTCGGGAACGTTGTGGCGGCTTTCGGGAACATTTGGAAGGAATCTACAAAAAAAACACAATATTTATGAAAAGTGTCGATAAAAACGTAAATAGATTTAAAAAAATTATTTCATAAAATTTCACAAATTATTTATTATATAATTACTCGTTCGTCGCTGCCCGCCAATTGAGCAGCTTCTTTTTGGTTCATCTGTAGTAACTTGTTGAATTGCTCTTCATAAGCCGAATGTTTCAGCAATTCTATTCTCTTCTCATGTTTTTGCACATACGATTTAACGTATGTTCCTCACTCAGTTTTAAATTTCAATTTGCTCACTTTTCCTAAGTCTGGTGGAAGACTTTTAGCCCATTCGTCTTTACTGATGTTAGTGTCTGCCTCATAACAAGTCTTCTTGCAAGCGTCACTTGAAAGGTCGGCTCGAAATACTCCCACGAAGGTACGATCAGTATTACAAGGTATTGGGAGAGTTTTGAAATGCCAGTTGTGTTCATGGAAAAGTTTTCGCAACGCCGTGCCACTCAAGTATGGATCCATAGTTCGTTCCGCATGATTTATAAACATATAACTCGGTATTTTGAAACACTTTATTTTGTCCTCGGAAAAATCAAGCGCTATGAGTTTAAAATATGAATGTGCAGGTGTTAAACTTGGTTGAAAGTCAAAAGTTTTAGTTGGGGGTTTTATGTTGCTGTTCTTTGGTTCAAGATTTTCAAGAATGTGTTTCATGTTAGAAGCTTTCTTAGTAAGAGTACTCGAATGCGGTATACCAGTGGTCAGTTCAAGATCTCTTATATTCCGTTGCTCTTCGATCAGTTCGTTAGCCATGTATTGTGTACCCTTGCACTGCTTAAATTGGCGACAAAAACTAGGATTGAAATGCGACACAATAACTTTACGCATTTCGATGAATTGAACCCATTCACTCCATACGAACAGCTTGGGATGTGTTGTTAGTCGTTTAGAAAACTCGCTAATTTTTATGTTAGCCTCTTGCGCAGATCTCGACATTAGGTTTTCTTTGTAGCCATCAAGGCCAAAGAGTAACTTCATTACGAAAATAATATATGCCATAGCACGTGCTTCAAAGGCTGGATATGTAAAAGGAGACGGTGTTTCCATTTCCGGGGGCAATATAGTTATTAAACGCCCTATAAAATTACAAAGACCACTGGGGAGGTTCAAATCGGTAATGTAGCGGCAAGCAAGTTTAAAAATGTCGGGTTTGTTGAATTGCCGGATATTTATGAATTTAGCAAGAGAACCCGAATGCTCGCGTAAAACCTGTTAATGAAAACATATTTTTAAGGTTAAATTTAGAATATTAGTAATATAAATCTGGAACAACTCACCTTATCTGAATATTTTTCGGGATACCAATGAAAGTGGATCTCATGCAATATTTTCTTAACAAATGGTATAATATTATCAGGAAAATATTGCAGCACATTCGAAGTTCCGATATGGCCCTCTTGAAGGAATTGCACCAAGTCACTCAATTGTATGTCATCCCCAATTAAATTTAAGGCAATTGCCAAAATGGAGTAGATGTGTTTCATAGTCAAGGTGGTTAACACAAACTCGGAGCGAACGATTGTCGCACTCTTGGGCCTTAACTTATGGCAATTTAATACATTATTCACATCTTTCTCATGCATTTTCAAATGGTTAAGCGGCATCGTTTTCTTCAGAAGTTTGCGTGCTTTCGATGAAAACTTCAACTGTACTGCATGACCTGTGGTTCCTGTAGAAGCAGAACGCGTTGTGAATTGTGATGCCGAATGCAAAGAGTACGCGTTTACACCCAATTTTTTCTGAAAACAATATTTTACCAAACTTTACAAAAACGAATACATACTCGTATATGTATGAAATATGATTTTTAAAACTTTTTAAATTGTTTGAATACGCACGTAATTTGAGAATAAGTTGCAATCCTCTTAATATGGACAACTGAGATTGGGTCAGCTATCTACAAGCAGAAATATCAATTTATTCCTTGCTTTTTTTAGGTTATTGAAGAATTTAAGGCTCAACAAAGAAACATTCAAATACGTATTGGATGTGGTGGAAGATGAACTTGGGCCAAGTAGGAAACAGGGAGTTACAGCTCTAGGACCCGTTGTGGGGGTTTTGCGATTTCTGTCGGAGGGTGGATATCAATACGGCGTTGGTAAACACCATGAAGTCGGAGAATATCGTAATCACGATATCGAAAATATTATTATTATTATTAAACAGTTTATTACATAATACAATTATAAAATAAACTTAAAACTAAGGCACTAACGACTAGGGTTTTCGGCCTGATTGTAATTCGACTGTGTATGTTTTTGTTTGAGATTTAGCTAGATTAGGAGGTATAAGTTATGGTATTTAAGAATATACATAAGGTTGGATATGTTTTCTGTTGTGTTTTCTTGGAGAATTTTGACTATTGGAATATTTGTGTTATTAACTAAATGGGTACATTCGAAGACTAGGTGTGAGATTGTTAGGAGTGTACTATTGCATAGTGGGCATAGGGGTGGTTGTTGGTGTTCTATTAGATGTTTGTGTGTTAAGAGCGTGTGTCCCGTGCGAATTCTGATGTATTTATGGATGTGAATTTTCTGGCTGCTTCTGGGATAGATCGGGACCTTACCCTCGACGTTTATTTGTTTGTAGTAGTGGGAGTAGTTGTTCCAATTTTCTTGACGTTGGTTTAGGTAATACTTTTTGATCTGACGTTGTAGGTCCTTTTTGTGATGTGTTTGTTGCAATAAAATGGGAGCATTGACGGCATGTTTTGCTTCAGTGTCAGCAATTTCGTTTCCCTGAATTCCAGCGTGTGCTGGGATCCACATAATTTTGATTTTGTTGGGATACTGTATTAGAATGTCTCGTATTTTGCAAATTGTTCGTTTGAATGTAGTATATTTTGAATAGCTTTTACACTTGATTGGGAGTCGGTACAGATGATGTGTTTTCCTTTTATATTTCTGCAGAAATTTGCTGCGAATAAGATCGCTTCTACTTCTGCAGTGAAAATAGAGCAGTTATCATTTATTTGAGCGATTCTGACCACATTAAGTTCGGCGTCGATTACTGCGTAGGCGACTCCATTGGTGGATTTCGACCCATCGGCGAAGTAGAGATTCCACCGCTTCATATGCCATTTTTCTGCGTTTTCATGGAAGTATTTTAAATATGTATTGTTGTTTGTGGAGATTTTAGGTAGTAACATTAATGACGATATGATGCTATTTTCCCTGAGTGCCCAAGGAGAGTTTCGTGGAAGAAATCTCTTATGAGGTTTGGAGTGAAGGCCGAGTTGGTGAATGAGGATATATATCCTCTCCAAAGCTGATTTCGTTTTATGTCTTGAGGTACGCCTTAGGTTTGGAAGCAACTGTTTTTCCGCAGGCAGTAAAATATTTTTTGCTAGGCTGGCAGTGCATATTGTTATTCTTTGGTCAAAGGTCAGAGGTCCTGCTTCTGTTAGTATATTTGTAATTGGCGTGGATCGAAATGTTCCAGTTGCGTACCTTGCTGCCGCATGGTATATTGAACGGATTTTTCTGATGTTAGCTATTGTTGTGTATCCATATAATGGTAATCCGTATTCTATTTTTGATATAATTAGTGATTTAATAATATTTACAGTTGTGTTAGGATGAGTATTACTATTTGACGAAGTTACAACATTTTATTAAATTTAGCCTGTTAACAAGAGATTTTTTTAGATAGTCGACATGCACAGACCATTTGTACTTATTATCGAAGATTAAACCTAGTATTTTTAGACTATTTACAGATTCTATGATGTTAGAATTAATTAAGATATTTGTAGGTGAGCAGATTTTTTTCCTGCAGATATGTAAAATCTTTGTTTTTGTGAAAGATATTTTCCCTCCTGTTTTTTCTAACCAATCATAGATTTCGAAGAAAAGGTTGTTTAGTTTTCCTTGTAGGATAGTATCATCTTTATATTTTGCAGTTAGATATAGGTCGTCGGCGTATATACAGTGGTTGAAAAAGGGGTGGCCATTTATAATTTATTTAGCTTCTCGAACGCAATCTGGAACAGCACGACAGACAATGGGGATCCTTGTGGAACACCATTCCACAGGGGGTAAGTACCAGAGTGAGCCGAGTGTATACGTGCTCTAATTTTTCTTTGTGTGAGGAAAGAGCAATTATATTTGATGATCTTGGGACCTATTTTCCATTCTTTCAATTGGTCGATTATCGTATGTATACCAATCCTATCAAAGGCCTTTTCGAAGTCGATGGAGATGATGGATATATGGTTTTTGCTTCTTAGGCTTTTTGCTATTAGATGATCCAGGAAGAGTAGAGCATCCATAGTGCCATTATTGGGCTTGAAAGCCACTTGTTTGGGATGGATTAATTTGTTTATCTGAAGAAACCAAGAAAGCCTTTTAGCGATAATTTTTTCCAAAAGTTTGCTGGCACAAGAAAGTAATGATATTGGCCGATAGCCTTCCAATTTGTTTTGTGCTTTACCCGGTTTGGGCAGCGGGATAACTATTGCTGTTTTCCATTCCTGTGGGATTATTCCATTTATAAATATGTTGTTGTAGATATTAAGAAAATGGAGTTTGGCTGATTGAGGTAAATTTTTTAGCATAGTATAGCTGATTTTGTCAAAACCAGTGGATTTTCCTTTTACGACGGAGAGGATAGAATTTAGTTCTATTAGATTGATTTTTGATTCTATGAGTTTTGCTGATTTGTTAGGAATGTAGTTTATGGTGGAGTTGACTCGACTTTTCTCAGCGATAAAGCTGGGATTGAAATTTATATCGTTGGAGAGTGTTGACCATTTACTGGCAAATTCCGTGACTATTGATAGGGGGTCTGTAATAGTGTTTCCTTGCTGGGTTACTAGTTCTTTAATTGTAGAATATGTATTTTTGTGGTGTAATCTGTTTATATAATTCCAGATTAGTTTTGTGTGTGAATTTGGATTGATTTTGGAGCTAAATTCGTAGAAGGATTTTTTCTTTGCTAATTTAGCTTCTCTTTTAAAAATTGCATTCGCTTTTTTAAATTTGAGGAGGTTTGGAATTGAGCGATTATTTTTTAAACTGAGCCATAATGTCTGTTCGTTTCTGCGGAGTACACTAAGGTCAGAGTTCCACCAGGGTACGTTTCTAGTTCTTTGTGGATTTTGGTGTGTTTTTGGTATTGTTTCGTTCGCAGCAGATAGGATAATTTTATGAAATTGGGCGGCATCTTTATTGTTATTGTTTGAAATTATTGTGTTGGAAATTTTATTTGTCACGAGAAGCTGGAAATTGTGCCAGTCGGCTTCATCGTATTTAAATCTTTGAATTTTTTTTGGAAAAGATCTGACTGTGTTGTTGCGGTAAGTTACGTATATAGGAAAATGATCACTGCCGTGCAGGTAGTTATCTATATTCCAGGACAGATGTGGTACGAGGTTTGCCGAAGCAAAGGAAATATCAACGTGTGTGAAGGTGGAGTGTGTTGAGAAATAGGTTGGAGAACAATCGTTTAGGATTGAAAGATTAGTTTGCAGAAAGAAATTCTCAATTATTTTACCTCTTTTGTTGGTGCTGGGAGAGCCCCAAATAGTATTATGGGCGTTTAAATCTCCTAGTAGGAGAATTGGAGTATTTATACTAGTGTAAATTAAATCAAGATCAGTAGTTGAAAAATTGGAGGAAGGTGGAAGATATAGTGAAATGATTGTGACTAGTAACTCGCCTTTTATTGTGACGGCTACACCACATAGATTGCCAGTTAAATTAAAACGAGAATGTTGAATAGTTTTCTTTACAAATATTGCAGTGCCGCCTTTGGCAAAAGAGGAGTTGGAGTTGTTTAGGAAAAAATGGTAGTTGTTGTTAATTGTTATGCTATTGTGTTTTATGTGGGTTTCTTGCAATGCGATTACATCAGGTGACTCTTGTTTTATAAGAATTTCTAGTTCATGTAGATTGTTTTGGTATCCGTTTATATTCCATTGGAGAACTTTTAGGACCATAATGTTGAGAAAAACAAATATTTCAAAAAGAGAAATTTGCTAGAGGAGCAGATCTCACAAATTAAATTATTTTTAGTCTTTGCTTGATTAGGAAAGCATTGGTTCCGAGTCTGAGTCGTTATTTAGTTTGTCAATTGCGTGATTGTTTGCTTTAAGAGTAGAAGGGAGTGAAGAGAGTGGTTGATATTTAGTATGAGTGAAAAGGTTGTCGGTAATTACTGTTGCAGTGGTTTCTGAGTTTTTTTGAGTTTGTGTTTTATCATTATACTTGTTTGTGTTGTTGATATTTTTATTTGTCCAGTTATTATTGTTATTCTTTATTGATGTATTTATGTTATCCTTTTTGTTAGTGTTTACTGTCGTAGCTGTGGCTTGTCGTTTGATAGTTGATGTTTGATAATTTTTGTTGATTGCTGTTTCAATGCTTTCATTTGTTTTTGTAATTATTATTTTTTCTCTATTGAGTGAATTATTGTTTGTTGAGTTGGAGTTGTTACTTGATGATTGATTTGCGTTTTGTTTTATGGAGTTATTGTTGAAGTTATCAGGTGATTTTGCGACGCTGGCGTATAAGAGTGGGGTGGCAGGTCCAGGTGAATTGTTAGTTTTATAGATTGCGTTGGCTTCTCGCATGGTACACTTCTTTTTAGTTTTTATATTTAATACTTCCTTTGCTTGTTGGAATTTAAGACAATTATTTGAAGAAGCAGGGTGTTCTCCGAAGCAGTTTGCGCACATTGTTCTAGTGCAATTTTCGGGAGAATGGAGCGGTAGATTACATGTTGCACAGGCGGGCAGGTTTTTGCAAAATGTTTGTGTATGACCCAGCTTTTGACATGATTTGCATCGCATTGGGTTTGGATAATAAGGTCTGACAGGAGTGGTTATCCAAGCAATTTCAATTTTGTCAGGGAGGAAGTAATTGTCGAAAGTGAGGAGAATAACTCCTGTAGGTTTATTTATTCCTTCTATGTTTCGACTAAATTTGTGTACTCCTGAAACGTTGTACTCTTTAAGTCCCTCGATGATTTCTACCTCTGGTACCTTTTACACTATTGAGTGAATAATGCAATTCAGCTATGATTTGACATATTCCAGGCAGGTATTTAGTGTTGATGAATTTTTTGGCGATTGTTCTGTTTCTTACTAACAGCAGTAGGCTTCCATCACGCAGTTGAGAAATTGAGTTGATTTCAGATGAGATAGATAGAACGGCTTTATAGACAGCAAATATAGAGTACTCATTTAGAGGTTTGGTTTCTTCATCAGTTTTGATCACCACATATTTGGGGTCGTCTTTTTTAGTTACTGGTAGTTGGGGAAATTCATCTATTATATTCCCGGTTTTTTTTCGTTTCGCTCGCGGAATAGGAGACAGTAGAGCGAACCTATTGTCCCATAATTGTGAGGCCCCAGGGGCCATAACGTCAGTTGTTCAATGAACCACTACGATATTATATTACGATATTATATTATAGTATAGACCGAAATTTGTTATCGTTATTTAATATTCTATTTAATTATTAAAAAATTGAATTGATTTTCTTCCGATTTTTCCGATTTGACAGCTAAAAAATTCGAATGTGAAAATATTGTGATATCGAAAATATTAAAACGAAGCCTGAACATTTTGGGAGCGACGCTATGCTGTAAACGGATCACAGTAGATATGACTAATGAATACAAATGGAGGCCAAAATGGATTTTTATAAAAGAACGCGATTTCCTGGCGTCGATGGCACGCACATAAAAATAACCGTAAAGGTTACAACAGTATCAACCCCATGCTGTTTTTTATTTGCCAATTCGTCTAAATGCGAGTTACGATTTTAAGAAATTTGTTGTTCTAATATATATGTGATAGGAACATGCGAATCAGGATGTGGACGTGCGGTACCCAGGGAGTATCAGAACTCACATGCAAAGAATATTTTCAGAGAAAATACTGCGATGGAGAAAGAAATACTTGGATCCTAGTTAAAAATAAAATTTTTGATAGAAATAAAGACTCGTTAAAAATATACAATTTTACAGGGGTTCAGGCTGCTAACTGCAGCCATGGTCAATGAACTCATTTCGTTCAGGCAGTCGTGAAAGTGTTTTCAACAAGGCTCACGGAAAGTGAGAAAGATTGTGGAGAGGTGCATTTGGTTGCTAAAAAAAATCGCTTTCATTGCGTCCTTGGTGCCCATCAGCTTCATTATTCGCCACATAAAAAGTAGCGCAAATTGTTAATGTTTGGTGTGCTTTGCGTAACACCTGCATTCACTTTCTCGTTGAGGACCAACTGATAAAGTGCGACCAGAAGGAGTAGAAACACCTGAAATTAGAGAGCAACTTGAAATTGAAAATTATTCAACCAAAGCCTTTCAAAATGGAGAAAATATACTTAGAACATTATAAAAAGAAACACAAATTCATTTCATAAAATCAGTCCATTTATGTATATATTTTCAAAAAATAAGTAAATATATATGTATAAAAGATTCTCTTCTTATCGGCTCTTCCATAGCATTATTGCGACAAACACATTTCCTACAGCTTCTCAGTTTCTAACTTAACTAAGGTCTCAGCTCATACGATGACGCTTCGGAGACTAGTTGTAATTTCGTCAGCATCCTTACCTTGTCTTTTAAAAAATCCACATTTGCATCATAAAAGCTCTGCTGCATATTGATTAGGTTTTGCAGAAGAGCTGGAGTGGTTTCCTCTTTGTGGCCAGAACTGCTGCCTATGGATACATTAAGTGCTTCACTGAGACCTCATTGAGAAGACAAAGCTTTCTGCTAGCTGTGGCGTTTGAGCTGTAGAAAAAATGTCTGCATCAGAAGTACTTTTGGAGCAGTCCAGGCCGAAACTCCTTGTGCCCTGGATGCCAGACATGGAGGTTTCGAGTCCAGTAAGCCCTCCTACTGTCTGCTCTATACTGCTGAAAGTGTGAATTTCTGTTGCGGCCTCCACCAGTTGATCTCACTTTAGCTGTATTTGAAAACAATTTTCGCTTCACATAGCTTTTGTAGTCCAACCAAACCTAGCATATTGTTACGAAATTGCCCTCTTGACAATTTACTCTAACTCTCTGTACTCGGATTCGTACCACTGGATCGTGCAGTAATCAAACAATCGCTGGTTAAATTAAAATAACTAACTTGCAATTTACACACTTAATATTAGGCTTAGAGTTTACTTTGTTACAATTTGCACTTTACTTCACAATTCATGAATCACTTTATTTAATAAGTAATTTCATCACTTTATTTAATAAGTAATTTCATCACTTTACAAATCACAATTACCAATACTGCTGCTTCGATTTGAATGCACGATGTACACACTGCTACGATCTCTGTTCGAATGACTTCGACTTTGCACAGTCTTGTGCCTTTTATAGTTTCGAATGGTTGAGGTAGAAATTTCTACAAGACACTATAAGTTTCTGGATCTTTCTAGAACTTTCTACACACCTCAGGAAGTTCTTACTTTCGAGATAATTCTTTACACCACAATCTCAACAATGAAAGAAGCTTTTATTCGAATAGATTGTGTCTTGGTGCATTCATTCTCAAACTCCAGATGGGATCCTAAAAGTATGCAATCCCGTTTCACTGATATGCAATCACGTTTCAATATGTATATAAAAATGATTAATTTTAAATTGATCACAAAATAGTTAAAAATCGATTTCTCTTATGGAATTGCTGTGTCATAAGTTTACATACAATGCAGGTAATATTAGCTATCATTTTAGCTAAAAAAAAAAACATTCTAATGAGCAACATGGGAACTGCTCCGAAATTTTTCAGATCATCGTTTCATTTTAGCCTACTTACTTTATTCCCAAGTACTCGTGTCCTTGACGGGCGGTCCAAGACTATTTAGCTGAACACTAACCTCTTCTCAAAATCTGATGACATTTTCTATTGTTGTTTTTGGGAACCCTTGTGCGTTCCGCGATCATATTTACGAATGCTTCATATTGATTGCGGATTGCGCATGGCCGAGACCTATTGGAAAATTACTAATAAATTATGCACAGATAACTAATAATTAACATTACTTGAATTTTTCCGCTTCAAAATATAACAAAATACTATTACTTTTTTATTTGTTTTACTGCTCTTGACACACTTCAGCATTCATAGAAAATCATCACGAAAAACGGTTACATCTTTCGTTTAATTTATAATTACTGATGCCAATCTTCCGAATTTCGAAATTTCGACAGAATTTCGTGGCAAGAACGCAATTAAGAATACGACTATCACGGGAGCTCCGTGATATTTAGACTCAATATAACTATCCCACTATTCCAATCCTTAAAATAAACAAGTCGCAACAAAACCAGATCCCACACAGCTTTAATTTGACTACTTGAATTAATATTGGTCCATCATAATAAAATGCAGTAGAAATATATTTATTTCACTTGATGCATAGTTGCCGCTTTCATTTGACAACTGTCAATACAGCTCCAACTGAAAGTACGAAGTCATTACGTCTACAAATCCATTATCCATAATTTTATTTCCTTTCAAAATCCGCCTTTTATCTTTTTGCCACAGTTAGATCAACGGATTTTAGTGATGATTCTAATGAGCAGGAACACACATCAAAAAGTTATTCCCTAACCCCAGAGCCAAGTTTTTCATATTTCAATATAAATTGATAAATCCCAGTGCTAGGCTAGAAAAGTTTTATTCGCTCGATACAGTGTAACTACGCTGGGTCTCTTTAATATACTACAGCTGAGGTGCACTCAGCGGCGTTCAGGGTTCCATGTCCTATCAAATGCCTATTTCATCAAATTTGAAAAAGTTGGTTTATACTACAACGGCGGCTGGAATATTTCCCCTTCGCGGGTCCTCTTATACTAACTGTGCGGCGCCAGTATTTTACTCGCTCAAGTGGCCGTCCAGCGCGAGTGACTGACTTGCTCAGGTCGTTAGTTATTGGGTCTAAAATGTCCGTGTGTGTTGCTCTGCTTCGGTTTGTTTGGCCGCTGTATTCTCCTTTGCTGCTCACCAATGTTTTCCTCTAGTCCGAAAAGGTTGTACTTGTCAGGAACGCTACACCGATGACTGCTGCTTTCCAAATAGGTGTCTCTGGAATTGGTGCCATCGAGAAAATAGAGCGAGTGTCTGGTTACTACCGCTTTTATAAGGCGGTCCGGTTACACTGTCAGCCGCAATCATTGTTGTGGGTATCAAGAATTTCAATCCTGGGTGCCTTGAAGTTGACGGTCTGTTGCCAAGTGCATACAATTTATTGTATCCGTGTATTGGTTGGTGGCTCTGCGCTTCGTATCTGGGCGACTTCTAAATTGACTTAAAGGAGCCACTTCGAGCTGTTGTCAAGTCCGTGTATCTGTTGGTTCCTCTACTCTTTTTGGGAGACCTCTTAGCTGTCTTGAAGGTCCGGCTTTCAGCTGCTGTGAAGTCCATGTACTTTGTTGTAATAATTACTTTTCATTATTGCTGTTCTAGTTATTGTCTTTAGTTTCATTTTCGTAACAGTTCCCTTCCCGTTACTTTATGCTTTGCCGTGCCAGTTACTTGCCGAACCATTAGCTCGCATCTTCTCAGTTTCTACTTTTGTTGCCCTTTGGAATATTTGTTGTGGCGCGTTATCCTTTGTATTTGTGTATGGTGCAGTTATTGGTAAGTCTGTCTTTCCTTCAAACAGTGACGTGGTATTCTTTTGTTAGGGAAGCCTGTTGTTTGTATTTTCTAAACATACGAGGTTTGTTTCTAAAAGTATCGCGAATTTTGCATTTTCGCGGGCTACGGATGTTCGATTTTCGATCTTTTTGTGGCGTTATGTTGGTACTCATGTCCCTCACTTATGTTGAGAATCTCGGCCATTTTGAATGTTCAGTCAGTTTTTGACAGCTATTGTGCGTGGGCGTGTTTTAGCTTGTCTTCGATTTCTGTCTATCTCCTCAATCGTGGCGTAGCGTCGTCCTTTCATGGGCCTTTTCAGTTTCGGGAACAAGAAAAAGTCACAGGGGGCCAGGTCTGGGGAATACGGTGGCTGCGGCATCATTACAGTGTTGTTTTTGGCCAAAAATTCGCGCACAAGTAATAATGTGTGAGCAGGGGCATTATCATGATGCAAAAGCCAATTTTTGTTCTTCCACAAATCCAGGCGTTTCTGGCGGATTGCTTCTCGCTAAATGCGCATTACTTGAAGATAATACTGTACGAGATAATACAATTTGGTAATAGGCGAATACGAATTAATTAAATTCTGTACTTTCGTTGCTTGTCAATCTTTAATATAAATAAAATCGTGAAATTTATACACCTTATTCCAATTAGTTGTGTCTGCCTGGATTTGGAAATATGAATACTAGCATCTATGTAAGGCTTTCGATTCGAAGAAAAGAAAATGTGAAACGAAGCACTGCGAGACCATATCTTGGGAGTTATTCGAACCTGCAATCCCAAATTTTGTTCTGAATCACCCAATTAAATTAAATTAAAAAATTCTTTTGTATGTATATGAGAGTGTGTGTTTGTTCAAAATATGACACCACATTTTGGTCCAAGTGACTCATTTTTGAAAGAAGCATATTCACACTACTATAAACGGACAAACCGGTTCGGAAACACTCCTAATTTCTCTGCTGTCTGCGAAAGAAAGCTCACCCACCAATGGACAACACCACCGCTGAAATGTGTCCAATTTGCAAGAACCGAACTATATCCATAACCCATATATCGGAATGACACAATACTAAAGAACATAAGAAATACAACCGACTTTGATAGAATGATCTTTGCAAGAATGCGACCAAAGCTAATATTCAAACTATAATAGAGTTAGTATAGAGCCTTAACAAATACAATAAAATTTAACATACTAGCTGAAGACCATGGCCGTTAGTGCCTAACAACGTTTGTAGATATAATTTATTATATATATAAACTGCTGTAAATAAATAAATAAATTAAAGCAAGCCAAGATTTTTTATAGCAAGTTGAGTGATCTTCAGAAAATTAAACAAACAATTTTTTCGAAGAGGGCTGCAATCATACACTTTTAGTAATTTACAAATTTAAAAAACTAACTCATTAATTGTACTTATTGAAATAATTAAATTATTAGAATAATAATAGAATGATAATAATAATATAAATGTTATACTTTTTTCTCAACAATAATTATGTGCTGTAAAGCATTTTGACGATATTAATATGTTACATAAACCAAATTCATATTTTACCCTTATTGTGTACATAAGATGAGCTGGAACAAATTTTCGCAAAGAATAAAATTATCCCATTTTATATATAATTTAACACGACACCCTTCGCCATCGCAACGCCAAAGAGCAGGCGCTAGATCAGTAGAGCCGTATCGAGAGACGTGACAAAAGCATAATTCAGTTGTCGCCAGTTGCACTGTTCAGTCGTGGCAATGGTCATCTAATTCTCCTACGGGATCTGCATTAGAACAACTAATTCACCTGCCACTATAGCAAAATCAACAGCAGTGCCACCTTTCCCATTCGACCCGCATATGTGTTGACTCTTACAACTTCACGCTCACTATCAAGTGATTTGGGCCAAGAATACGGAAAAGATAGGGAGGAGTTAAAAGTTTATACACTTAGAGCAACATATAGCTTTACATCTTGGGGTTTTCTCTTATTTGTTTGTGACTTATAAGTTTCTGGTGGACAGACTAATTTTTATAAAATTGTGCGTTTGGAAATTGCTGGTTAAAATTATTGGAACTATAAAATCCGTTGAAAGAAAACATTGTTTTCTACGTATGACTCTCAATATAAATCGCGTAGAAAAAAATAATAATACGATTTAAGAGCCAACAATATATAGGGTTATCAGTTAATATTGTAAACAAAAAGGATATAGTTTCGTTTATTTTCCACGAAAATAAAATTCCCAGCAGTAAACCCAAACCGCATCAAATAACTTTAGTATAATTCATTGCGCTTGGCTCTAATGACAGATTTTTAATAACTTGAATTAAGGAATTGTTACCTTTGCCCTACGCCAATCCCGTTTAGTACCTTGACTCACTACCGACACACCACCTCCGTTGCGTTTACGTTTTTTGAGTTCTGTTTTATGATTATACAAAATTTGTGCATCCCTATTATAAAAAAAATTAGTATAATTACAAAAAAAAATTAGTATTTTATTTAATTTTAACTCAAACCTTTGTAAAAATTGCAAGCCCAATCTGGGCAGTTCAGTAAATCTATTGCTGAAGAAAGCAACTTCCATTTTGCGCAAATAGGCAGCCCATAACTGCAGTGTTATTAATTTTAGCTCTTCTTTAGCACCCAAACTAAGTAATCTCTCTACTAGACCTCGCAGAATATAGTTGTAGCATTCCCAACTGGTGAGATTCGCTTAAATATAAAATATTGCAGGTAAGTGAATGACTTTACATGAAATGCATAGATCTTACGCAGCTCTTCTTTAACTTTCTGGACTTTTTGCTTTCTGTAATGTTTGCTACTAAGGTATTCAGCTTCGCGATCTATTTCAATATCACGTAGGTCTTCTTGTTTCACCCCGCATTCAGCACAATAATAAAATCCTTCTTTCAAATCCAGCTTACTTCCACCGCAAATCGTACAGTTCAACACAAAGTGCTGCACGTCTTCCATTTTAAAAGTTTAACTTTTGTATTTATGTATATTTATCGTCTTATTTTATTCTATCTATTAATCAAAACAAATGTGCCATAAGCGCCATGAGTTCCACATATACAACTTTTCCCGCCAATAACAATGTTATATGGCCAACAGTAGCTGTATTCCAATCAGTGTTGCACAAGTACGTACTTTCGAACCATTTAGAGTACCTTTTTATATTGAGAGTTCTTTTTATTTTGGTAATAGTACTTTTCATTTTTTCCAACTATAATTTTTTTTTTTTAAAGTACGTGTTAAAGAGTACATTTTCTATAACAAGGTAGGTTCTAAAAAAAACATTTATTTTCTATAAAAAAGCAAGTTTTAAAGAGTACATTTTCGGCATCAAGGTAGGTTCTCAAAAATAATTTTTTCTACAAAAAGGTAAGTTCGAAGAGTACATTTTCGGCATCAAGGTAGGTTCTAAAGAATATAGTTTCGAAAAATGCAAAGTTCTAAAAACGATATTCTCTAGAAAGGAAAGTTTCTAAAAATTTTAGATGGGAGTTTTTTATTTCTCGTCTTTTTTTTAAAACGAGTACTTTTTATTTTTCGCTCGTGCAATACTAGCTGTATTCCAATGGGCACTGGATCGGATCCAATTTAACGCAAAGCAACAACAAATTTGGTATCCAGCTTCATTTTCATATCCAATTATTGGATCCGGAAGTGTTCGGAAAGCATTGTACGGAAAGTAATGCCTGTATTTGCCCCTATTGGCAAAAGTTTACAATCAATCAGCTGATGCCGATTATTGTGGTTTTTTGTTGTTTTCAATTTTTATTTTAATATTTTATTTTTATATTCATTAATTCAAATATGTCTCAAAACTCTAAACACAGATATATTTATATTTTTCATCTGCTTCTTTTGACCACTAAACAAAAGTGCAGCCAAGTTTAACGTGGAACCACATTTTTTAGATCGAAATCACTGCCTTCTTTATGTTGAGTGTTTTTATATTTATTTAATAGTTGTGTAATGCTCCGAAATTCTTCCGCATTTAAATGATCTAATCTAAAACAACTTTTTCCTTCTACTGTGTCTATACTTTTCAATTTTAAAATATTTTGATAGGTGAATTCTTCTTCACCTTTTGTTTCTTAATTTTTTTTGGATTATTTGGAATTTTTTATTATTAAATTCAATAGTCTATCTCTATAATTAATTATTGCATTAATTTTTTCCAGTATATCTATTCCCAAAAGTCCGTCACAGTGTTCAGAAAAATAGATTGTATAAAAAGTGAGGTTCTGGCCTAACTCATATAATTCATTTGTGTTTGGGATTTTTTTTAATTCTATGGTCCCATTAATCGTTTTGAGAACTCGAGGTTCACTTATCCTACATTGTGCAATTAAGGTATTTGGATTTATAAGACTAATGGAAGAACCTGTGTCTAATAAGAATTTCAAGCCATTTATTCTGACATATGGGAGTTGGGTTCCGAGGCTCTTTCCTGAAAATGTATCTTCATTGGTTTGGGCACACCGTATTTTCTTATTCTACTTTGTTCACTATCGTCTTGTCTTAGTCTTTTGTTATAATAATAATTTGGCTGATTGTTAAAATTATTTTGTCCACTGGTGAAATTGTTTTGATTTGTATTGAACCTATTTTGTTGATATTGATTTCTGTTATTAAAATGATTGAAATTTCTTTGATATGGATTTCTATTATTAAAAGAGTTGTTATTTGGTTGATTTGATATATTAACCAAATAAATCTTTAATAGGATCCTAGTAATGATTTTTGGTTAATTGTGGGCGTGGCAGTAGTAATAATCTGCCCATATTTGGAATGCATGCTAGTACAGACCCAGTGTATATATCTACCAATTTGTTTTCATATATCATCACTAGAAACATAGATAGGGTAATTGTCTTTAAGTGGGGCCCCCAAAGTTCATTATATGGGAAGGAGGCGTATCCTTCCTCTGATCGATCCCGATCTTGTGTGTGGCTTTGTAGGGTCCATATACGAACTAATATAAAATTTCGTCCAAAAATATTGTTTACGTCGCAAGTTATAATTATATGTCAATAGTGGGCGTGGCTGTAGAAATAACGCGCCCATTTATTGTGTGGTGTTTAAGGTTAGTATCCGCAACCTTCCTGTGAAATTTCATTGATAAATCTTTAATAGGAACACAGTAATGATTTTTGGCTAATTGTGGGCGTGGCTGTTGTATTATGATTTCCATATTCTGCACACACACTATCATGGACGCCATGTATGTTTCTGCCAATTTTTATTCCGCTGGCATCAATAGGAGCATAGGTAGGCTAATTTAAATTTTTGACCCGAAAGTTCCTTATATCAAAAGTGGGCGTGTCTTTTCTCTGATCAGCCCCATTTGTTGTAGATAGCTTTATAATGTCCACATGTTCCTTCCCGTAAAATTTCGTCCGTAAATCTCTACCAGATCTTAAGTTATTAGTATTTGTTAAAAGTGGGCGTGGCAGTTATTATATACCGCCCACTTTTGCACAGTGTTTAGTAGGACCCACATCTCCACAACTGCCAAATAACGTCACGATTCCGTCAATTGGACCGAAGTTATAGCCATTTTAAAAAAGGTGAAAAGAGTTCCTTATATGGGAGGTAGGCGTGGTCTTTGTCCAAATCGGCTCATATAGTTATCTGTTTCAGTATCTTTGTGCAGGCTACACTTTTGCAAAATTTCATTAAGATAGCTCTAACGGTGTAGAAAAAAAGTGGCCACAGACGGACAGACGGACGGACAAAATAAAAATTGCTTAGAAAGTGATTCTGATCATATCTGTATATACGAGTATATGTCCATACCTACCACGCCTCCTTCTCGAAATTAAAACCCCTCTCAAAAGCACAAAATTAGTATACCTTTTTTACCTTTTTTAAAGGTAAAGGGTAGAAACAGAGAGAGAGAGACCTAATGGAACAAACGAGGGGTAATAATGAGTCAGAGTTGATTAGAGTGTGGTGGAATGAGACAGTACATGGACAGAATTTGATCAGTCAGTTCACCACCTGCAGTTAGCGTAGTTGTCTGGATGGACAGATTACAATAGTTGAAGACCCAGGTTCGATTCCTGGGAGAGTTCATAATTGGTGTGCTGTTGATTTCTGAGACATAATAAAAAATGCTTTGGGAAAAATTGCCTTTCATTGAAAGATCTCTGATGAGGACTAGTGGCGTGTCCGAAATAGCTATAAGATCTGCCAAAAAAATGTTTCAGTAATTATTCTTCTTCTGAAAAATTATTACGGTGGCATAACCTCGCATACGCAATTGCAACTCCTGCTGCAACTTGTCTTGTCAATAAATTCGTTACAAAAATAATCTTCATATTATGTACATATGTATATTGACTGAGAATATATTCGTTTCAATAAAAAGGAAGTAAAGAAAAATTTCACGTTTCCAGAAAGATTAAATAGTATAAAATTTAACGCATTGTTTGAAGTAGTATAATACTGGATACGTGTCATGTGGCAACACTGTTTTAAGCTTTCCAAACAGAATAGTTCATGTTGTATGCGCCCATAAGTACAGGGTGGGCCAAAAGTCACCATGGGGCTTAAAAATTTAATAACTTTTTCGTTATATATTTTTTAAATTTTTTTTCAGATTATAAAATATACAAAATAGATATTTTTTTACACTAAATATGGAAAATAAGGTCACTTAAATGACCCCCGTTTTTAGCTTCGCAATGATGGGCTCGTTTTAGAGCATTTTCCATAAAATCTTTCAAAATTTGTGGCTGTAGTGCTCGATTTCAGGAAAAAAGTTGGCGTTGAGTTGGAGGATTGTCTCGGGCTTGTTCACATATACTCGTTCCTTCAAATAACACCACAGAAAATAGTCGGGTGCTGACAAATCTGGCGAATTCGCTGGCCAGTTTATTTCCGAATTTCTGAAAAAATTATTCGCTCTTTGACTTAAAAGTGCCATTGTGTCTCGAACAGTGTGGGCAGTGGCTCCATCCTGCTGTCTTTTTTCAAGAGCAGCACGTAAAAACTTTTCTATCATAAACCGATACCGCTCTCCATTTACGGTTACAGCACTTCAATCTTCATTTTCGAAGAAGTAAAGCCCAATGATATTTTCAGATGTAATGCCACACCATACTGTGGGGTGCAATTGGTGTTGATGATTGGCTCTTGGATTTTCAAACCCCGGAACCTACAGTTCTGCTTATTAACAAAGCCATTCAAATGAAAATGAGCTTCATCACTCATAATCAGATTCTCAATAAAGTTGATTTCATTTCTGACCAGCTGCTGAAATGTAACTGTTCTTTGTTCAGTTGTGAATCTCTCCATTATTTATTCTCCGGATGTTATTCATATAAACTGAAAAAATATATATATATATAAAAGAAGAAGTTAATAAATTTTTAAACCCCATGGTGACTTTTGACCCACCCTGCCTGCACTGGTGAATGGCGTGAACAATTTCCATTGAAAAATTGTTATCAGGTAAAGTCCTTAGGAAGAATTCTGAGTTTCGTACTTAAACTTGGAAAGTTTAAATGTTAATTTTCAAAATGGGTTGAGTATATTTATTTTGTTTTTCGTAATTGTGATGAATATTTGTAACCCACACAATATTCTTCTCTCTTGGAGATGCACTTCCGCGAGTATTTACCTGGTGAATGATTTCCTTTTAGAACGGTAAATTTCTAGCTATTGTTAGTTTTACTGGAATTGCATCCATTCTAGTTTTAAATATATACATACATATATACATACAAACTTAGATAGATTTATATTTTGTCTGAAAAGTGGATTTTTCATAAGTGCAAAAATTTTTATTTCCATAAAATTGCAGAAAAACCAAATAATACGAAATTTTGAAAATAAGTTATTCTGATGTGAGTACAGTCTTGATTTATTGTTCTGCTTATTTATTGACAGCTTATTTAAAGTTTCTCCAAAAAGTTCTTGCTTTTGGAGCGCATCACTGCCCCCCATTGCCATACATACTACATACATAGATATGTTAGGATAGGGTGCTGAAAACGAGAGGTATGTAACTTTGTACATAATTAAACGCCATATGAAGAAATTAATATATTTTTCCCCGCAGGTGATTTATTGGATATCTCTCCAGTCGCCCTCTGTGGTCTAGTGTTAAGCATGCTAGCATCACACCCCGAGGGTCTGGAGTGCGCTGCCCTCTCGCGAGCGCTTTACTTGCAGCGCAGCTGTTGCAAATTCTTGAGTCTGCATTTGTTTACATTTTGTTTATGTTTTGCTTAATACTATTATGTAGCGACAACACTACACTACCCACCCCGATCCAAAGTAAGGAAAAGTAGTTACCTCAAGAGCAGGTAGCCATTTTGAGGTTCCAAGTCAGATAAGTGTCTCAGCAGTAGTATGTATTTGTAGAGAAGTATTCAAGTTTATAAATGGAGCGCCTATCATGAACCACACCTATTTCCATTTTTAAAATTATATCGTATTATTTGTAGAAAAAAGAGTTAAGTATCTATACAACATACATAATTTTCAATATTTCGTGTGTCATATTTTAAAAAATGTACCTGTAAATAATTTTGTTGTATGTTTTTATTTCATGCTATATATAATTACTTATATGAGCTTTTTTCTTCCGAAGGCTATATTCGATCTTCGCGAGCGCCAGGATCCAGACGAGTTTGCCGGGTATGTGTGTAACACTTATTTAATAAATTATATTAGTTTATACTTATTTTATTGTAATTTTAAATCCAATGTTTGCATATAATTTAAAATTGAAAATTTGTGATTATTCATAACTTAGATAAGCATTCATTACTTTTAGCAGTGTGCAGCAGCGAACTTGTGCACGCTGTTCGATATGCAACCAATTCCTTCTTCAGTTCGAACAATTGGCTTTATTAGTGTTCGTCCAACTAACTATTGGCTTTAAAAGTTTGCTCGCTTCTCACACTTCGTCTCCGCTTATAGTGTGCTTCAGTTAGCTCTGGGACGATCACTTGTTAATTATCGTTGCTAACCCGACGCTCACGCTGCTTGCTGCCACTCACAGCATATTCTTAGCATAAATCTTGTATAACTTCCATTGCTAGTGTTGGTCCAGTAATAACAATGCAACCAAGGCTTAAGGTAGATTTAGCTGTCTTAAGTCTGGCTCTATCAGACCAGGCTACAGAACCATAAGTAATGATAGGTCTCACCATCATGATGTACATCCAGCGAACGATTTTAGGGTTACATCTCCACAACTTACCGACAAACCTTCTGCATATCATTAAGGAAATTGCGGTGTGAGACTTCCGCAATGGTTTCTTGTCGAAAACTACTCCGAAGTATTTGTTCTCACAGCAAATATGGGCCAATATAGGCGTGCCCTTTAGAAGAGCAGGTTTCAAATGAAACCAGATTTACTGATCATGTAACCAAAAGCGGCTAAGCGGTATTTAGCAAACCTGGGCCTGCATGCACTCGTGCAAGATTACAGCACATCCTTCAAATGTGCCAGTGAATGCATCGCTCGGTCGATCAGTGCGGTTTCTTTCTTGCCCCTGAAGCTACCGATGTCCACACCTTGCCTCGAAGGGTGACGTCCGCTTCTTTCTGAGTCGGCCGGGTGCACGGGGGTGTGGGGCTTTAGTGGGGACATCTTATATCGGTTTGCTGATTCGCAGAAGACGGTGGAGTGCGAGCGTACCAAGGTATTCCAGCAGTAATGGTACGCCTGGATCACATCGTTTTCCTGGTTCGGGTCCATCGCGAGCAACCCACGGCAATATCAAATAGTATAGTTGCGATGACACAGTTGGCATTGATGCACGTCCACGATGATCGAGCTGTAACCAGAAAAAAAGGTTTTTTTAATTCCATTTATTCAACTACAATCTGTCCAGCTTGACATTCAGTATTACTTATATTAGATTATAAACATGTGTATCAATTTTCACTAGCATTCAATACATTAGGTACATTAATTTAACAAAGTTAGGTTTCATATATATAGATTTCATTCATTCATGATATTTGCTTTTTGTTTAACTTAATCTTAGGGGGTGAATCTGAACGGTAAGTTCGAAGGGTATTTCGAAGTCGGTCTAGCCGGACTTCAGACTTCTTTACTCGTTTATGAGTCGGCGTGTTCAGAGAATTTTTCATTTCTCGAAGCCAGGAAATTTTCTAAAAATCATTCAGAACGCTAAATGAGCGTTAACAGCGATTTTATAAGAAAGTCGAATATAAAAAGCTTTTAATTGTTAATTGTAAAACATCGTTTAAGGAAGACACTTGAATTTCAATGTTCTTCAAATGATCAAGAAAGTATTACTGAAAATGAGTCGAATATAATAAAACTACTAACTTTCGAGATGGTTTTGAACCGTTTAACAAAACATTGACTTCAATATAGCTTTCAAATAGTTATAAATATGTTATTTTACACTAACTACCGTTTCACCACGCACCAGAAAGTTACTGAAAGCACTTCAGAAATTGAAATAAATTGAAGTAACTCACGTGTTTTGATTGTTTTGATTTTGCTTCTGGCTTCAAAGCCTGCCTTAATTGAGAATTGGTAGCTCTGCCTGCAGGTTTGAATGGAGGGCGCTTCTTATTTTCTTCTCGTGCTATCTCAACTCTCTCCTTCTTTCCTGTTGATAAAGCCCAATGAGAACTCCTGTTGACGACTTTCCTTAAGAGACCGCTTAGTTATCTGTATAGTTGGATTTGTTATATTAACAGAAGTCGATACATTATCCTCCGCCTGAGGTACTACTGGCGGTTCGATTACATTATTTCCTTCACTAAAGTTGGCAGTGGCCACTCTGCTAGAACTTGAAGAAATATTCAACTGTACCCAATCGTGATCTGAGGTTGAATTATTCGAGATCTTACGACTGCGCAAAGACATACGATTACGTTGGGTTCTACGATTTGCATCCTTCCAAAGCCGCTTTTGTTAAATACGGTATTCCGGACCGAGTACCACTGCCGCAATGTTTTTCTTTTATAAATCACTGTGCTGCATTTAACACACAATTATTCTGAAAATTATTATTATATATTAATTGTACACTGTTCTATAAAATATGTGGTATATTGTGGCTCCACCTCGAAAAAAAATTATGTCAAACGTAACAAATTTTTTTTTTTATATCGTGTTTATTGGTATAATTAATTATACAAACAACTTAACGTTAAGCTCAAAGCTAAGGCACTAACGGCTAGGGTTTTCGGCCTATATTTTATTTTAAGTAACAAATTTTTTTTACAAAATACTAGTGCGATTAATTGAACTATTTTATTACACGAGTAAGAGTCGCTCCTGAATAATGTAAGAAAATACTTTTTATTTTTATAACTGTCGACCACCAAGTTTTTAAATATCTATTTTTTCTAGTTTATCCGTACATGATCAAGAGACGTAAGAGATGAGTGGGATTAGTGATTCTGGACAGAAGTTTCCGGAGAAAACCGAAAACTCAAAAATAAATCTCGAGACCGGTTCAATCAATTATACGACATGTGTCGAGAAATACGATAGTCTAATCCACAATAGAGTATTTAGACTATTTATCAAAATTCAGTACTATTTAGTCTTATCTACCCAAACAGACTCCGTGTAGAGTAATAATGCCTTCCATTGTTGTATAGTTATCTCGATGCACCAAGTAACCCTGGCTATTTCACTTCCCGGGGACACATCAATCAGTTAAATCTGTTAGCCGGCAATTAACCTGTTTCCTGAACTGCATGCGTATTCTTGAACCGTGGTTAAAAACTGACCGATTCCGGGACGGGCAGGGCGGTCTTGCTTCGATAATATCCGGCAGTTACTACAACGCCATTATCTTCGGCTTTAATGAGGTAGTTTTCATAAACTGAGCAGATATTCCTTATTCTAAATCACTCCGTTGCAGTGAGTATGCCACTTTGAACAATATATCGGCTGACGACTTCTAAGCGTAAACACCTGCGACGTTTCGTAGTACTTAGTCTGTTATACGGTGCTACTCTGGAGTCGGCGTAAGCTAGGCATCACACAGGCAATCTGGAAAACAACAGTCTGCGGAACTGTCTTCATAATAGAATGGGGGTAACAGCGGACAATTTTTGGGATATCCATCTAGTGCTATATCAACCAAAGTTTATGGAAATCAGAATATTTGTGAAGATGTACAAGCTCCTCAAAGATGCTTCACAGAGTCACTTTCTGGGCTGTTCATTTTAGCCTGGAAGGATTGTCGATAAATATGCAATGACCAAGGCATTTGACAATATTAATGGGTGTACTTTCCGGTGGCAGAATTATCTTCAAAAGCAATACTGGGCTATAACAGGGATATGATGCAATACCCCTTTATATAGCAAGCTTTTTACTTGCAATCTATCACTTGGTGATCGTATTCCTATTCTAACTATTCATACAGTCAAGCCAAGAATTTGTACCTTCCAAATGTATTGGCCAAATTAGTTATACCAACGAACATAAACGTTTATGTTCCTTGGTTATACTCCATTGGTTATCTACTGTTTGCGGCTACGAGTGGCTGCATTTGCTTTGAACATTTCTGTGATTTGACCGAATCACACGTCAAACACGTATTTAACGACGCCTTATTCATTTGATCCCAAAATCTTCTACGGAACCTATGTTCATATTTTGGGTGTTTCTAGAAAAATCACAGTGCAATAATTCGAACTATGATAAAAAAAAAAAAAATACAAATTCGGTGTAATAAATATTCAATAAGGAAACTTACTGGAGAATTTAGAAAGTACTCATATGGCTGTTCTATAAGTGTCGATATAAAAATGGAAAAGCTTTGGCAGAATTAAGCCTGGTTATGCGGATGTTTCAGAAATGAATAACAAAATTGAAGTTGCATTACATATTTCCACATATGAAGGGAAATCGCCAGCTGGTGCATCACACATTTCCAAATGGTTAGCATAGAACTTGTTGCTACATATGCCCAAATGTCGCAACGGGAACGAAATGCAAATAGTCCTTTCATTATATATGTACATATGTATGTGCATACGTTGCTTCAACATCGGCATTTATTAAACATCTCTAGAAATATCAGTGTGAAAGGAGTTGAACATTTACGAAACGGATACTAGAATAGGGGTTACTCAAAATGAACTAAATAATAAAATGTAAAGCGTTGCTGATTCTTGACTCAGTATTTTGGTTACTAATATTTGCTTTACTTTTCTTTCTATTAAAACAAAATACATATTTGCGGATATAGTACTACTCGGTACGGAGGCCGTTCAAAACGCAGGCGTCTGGTGTCGCTGTTCTGATCTATGCTGTGCTCCTGACTGTAGTCTTCGGTTGGGTGGTGCTCTCAGCAGGTGGTGCAGCACTCGATCGTCCTCACTTCCCTACGCCCGCACTCCCAACAAAACAGTATCTGCGCGTTGCGATATTGACGAGCTATGTGACCATTTTGGCCCCAACGCCGGCAGGCTGTCCTGGGATCTATGGGTGCCGCTCTGCTCGTTAGCGTCACCTGACGATTCCTTACCTCTCGTGGTGGACCTTGCTCTCTTCTGCGTTCTGTGGGTGGCATTGTTAGTAGTTCACCTTCTCCCTGAATGCACTCCAAATCTTCGGCCATCTCTACCAGCTCTTGTAGCGATCCGAAATCTCTACGGCGCACGTATAACTGGAACTGGGGCAGGCTCTTCTGGAAGATTCTTTCCAGTTTCTGCTCCTCTGTATAATCCACGTGCCGCATGAGATTCCGCAGTTCGACCACATATTGCTTGAACGTTTCTCTAGGACTATGGTAACGCTGTCGAATCTGGTCTTCGAGTTTCTCCATGTAGCGGGCCGGTAGGAAGAACTTAAGAAAGTCTCTCCTGTACGAGGTCCAATCGCGCCACGTACGATTGTTGTTCCTGTACCACATAAGTGCGCGCTCTCTCAACAGTTCAGGCATAGTACGCGGGAGGAATCTCTTATATATGTCGTACATTTCTGCTAATTCCTCGACTCGCTCTATAAATGCTAACGGGTCAAGCCCTCCGTTAAAGTTGAGAGACCACTTCCTCACTTGGCCAACGATGACTGCATATGGTGCCGCTACGCTGTGCGTTTGTTCCATAGCTGTTGGTGCCACAGCGCGATGCTGTGATCTTCTCCGAAACTCTGTGTCCCATGCCTTTGGTATTGCATCTGTGAACGTCCCTGGCCTGTCCACTTCCAGCGCTTCGCGGGTAACTATGGACCCAGCCTTGGTGACGTGCTCCTAACGTACATGGATTGTAGCTTCTCTAGACGGGTTTGTTGATCTTGAGTCAGTTCTGTCTCAATAAAGAACTCTGATCGCTTACAGAGTTCTTCTACGGTACCTGTAACTCCTACACCGAATTCCACGGAAAAAATTATCAGCTTCTCCTTGCGTAGCGAGTACAACCAACTTGTTTTCACCATCCTGTGGACCTCATAGATGATGATGAAGACTATGGGTGTGTGTGTTGTCAGCTGGTGCTAATTCGGCACTCCTCTCCGTGACTGCGTAGATCGACGTAGTTCTCTGTGGATTTATTTTCTGGGAATTCTATACGTTGAACTTCAGTTTTTCAAGCCTTTCCAAGTTATACAAGTGTAAAAAACATGTTTTCAATAGCTGTGGATGATAATCTCCATACAACCTTCTATCGATATCTAATATAAGCGATTCAAGATTTAGACTTTCCAGTAAAATCGGCAATTCAGCGAGATCAAGGCGACAAATTTTGCTCAAATCCAGGTGTTCCAATTGTGTCCAGAACATAAAATTGCTTAATGCAAAAGAACTATTGACTGAGATTGCGCGCAAATTCGGACACATTTCAGTCAAACTTTTAATTTCTTCATCAGAAAATACGAATGGTGGATGCCAGAACGAAGGTCGTGTAGCTGCCGCCGTAGCACACCGCCAGTCTGACCGCTTATCATTGCTGTCCTTATTAGAAGTTGACATCTACATGAGGGATAAATTTTGAAGAAAGCCTAGCGAGCCCAATTAATTTTTGAAATCAGAAGTTACCTTATATTATTATCAAGGCTGTAGAGTAACCCAGTCGCTAATTGAGGCAAACTTTCGTTTGCCGAAATGGTTCCTATAATGAAGGCGTGTACCGCCGAGTAAAGAAAAGCAATGTTGGGTGCTCCAGTCTTTGTTCAGTAGGAACTGATTTTATTAAATAAATTCATCCTTCTTATATAGTAATAATCTTACATCTAATTTTGACATACATAAGCATAAATTCTAATAATATTCAATACCTATGTAAAACATGCGTTAAATATTAATCCCTATACTGCACACACATGCATTGGCCTGCAATTGCGTCTGTTCAGCATGTTTTCGGGTTCAATGCACGTTTGGCCTTCACACCAAAAACGCCCGCTATGCATAGCATCGCTTGATCCGTTGTATTGGCGTGTGCCGCTTTCGCTTTGTGGTAATTGCATTTGCGTGTGCGGTACACTTGTACGTTAGGTAGTGTTGGTTCAAATGTATTATAGTGTTTTGGGTACACTACGATATGTGATAATTGTCTATAGTTTAGAGCGATATGCTGATTTCATTAAATGCGATAACGAATAGAACTGCTGAAAGGGGATATCCCTGCGGAATGCCATTGAATAAATTATATGACTGGGAGTACTTGTTATTGAGCTTTACTTTAAATGTGCGATTTGTCAAAAAGGATTTGATGAAGTTGTATAATTTTTTTCCCACTTTCCATATAGCCAATTGTCGCAAAACTATATGAGCTCCGGCTCTGTCGAAAGCCCTTTCAAAATCAAGACTTAACACAGATACATGATTTCTATGTGCCAGAGCTGTAGCTGTAAAATGATCGAAGTACAAAAGTGCATCCATTGTGCCTTGGCCTTCTTTGAAGCTAACTTGATGGGGACTGATGTAGTTATTTTTTACCGTACCACATAAGGCGCTTTGCAATGATTTCCTCCATTATCTTTCCAAGGCAAGGAAGAAGGGAGATTGGCCTGCAACCGGTAATTACTATTGTGGGTTTATTTGGTTTCTGTATAGGAACAATAGATGCGCTCTTCCATGCTTGAGGATAAACACCTCGTCTAAGTAGAGATTGAGAGAAATTAATTTGCTTGTTTTTTCAATATGCTTCATCAATCGTTTCAGAACATATATTTCTTGGCTGTATTCTTGACTTTGAGCGTATTTCCATAAAAAGTTTCGAACACTCTCGTACATATCAGCAGTCACGTTATCAGGCTTCTGTTGACGCTTCGAAGCAGCTACAGCTCTTTCGAAGAATAAAATAAACGTTGCAACGGCTCGTTGTAGGCGCTTCAAACATGAGAAATATTCCACATTCGGGTGACACATTTCGAGGTTTCGGATGACGTATACGTGACGTTTAAGTTCGACGTCATTTGCTTCTCCAAATGATTCGCAAATCGGCCAGTGATTGTCATTAGACAATAAAAAAGCCGGGCCTGAAAACCAAGGAACGTAATCCATGCGAGAAGTGCTCTTTGTAGCAAGGTCCGTCGGGATTAATTTCGCCACTGCATGGGTTTTGTGTATTCCAGTATTTCGCCAACTCTGTGCAATATAAATTGCTGAAATTTTTGTAGGATGTAATCGCAGCCATCTGAGCGTTGTCTTCGAATCCGTCCACCAGAATTGCGATTTAGTACTTATCAGAGATGTGCATGAGTGGATTCACTTTTGCTTTGTATTCATAGACTCACTGTTTTTGCCTTGTTTTCAATCAACAACATCTGTATAGTATTGCTTGCTCTCTTTTCAATGACTGCCTCTCTCATACTCTTTGCTTTAGTGCCGTTAGCAATAATAACTCAAAAACCTGTTTTTGTGGTTTGAGTTGTTTGCAGATGATTCAAACCAATCATAAAAGTTCAATGTTATGTAGTGCAAAGTGAATGCATAAAGTGACACGCTTGAAGATAAATAATTGTACTCTTTTACAATGAATTTATTTAATTTTATATTATTTTACCTTATTTTTTTAATTTTATATTAAATTTTTTATTAGATTTTAAGTTCTAAATTAAATACTCTCAAAATATATGAACATGCGTGAATTTAATATTGTTTTTTTTTGTCTATAAAATGAGACTTATATTATACACTAATAAATAAAAGAAAACAACTGTAAGAACAGTGCACATATATACAATCTAAAATGAATTACAAACTTACATAGAAAATCAGATTTTTATTCAAAAAGCACTGCATGTATTCAAAACAATCATTTCCATTCGATGCTTCGGCGAATAGTATGAATTAAAAGACAAAGCAAGCAGATACACACACATAACAACAACAGCAGTCGCTTCGGTGAATCATGCATTGGCATTATTCGTTATGTTGATGTTTAGTGCTGTCTCAGTATTCACTTTTGGAAAACAATCAAATTGTCATATGAGTGCGATTCACGCACATCTCTGGTACTTATACGACGAACGTTTAATACCTGTGTGGCCAACCTTACTCCAATTAAGGCGGCCTGCAGTTTCAATCGTGGAATTGAAAGAGGTCGCAGCGGTGCTACTTTGGATTTAGCAGCCACCAAAGTAATGGAAGAGGAATTGGTATGAACGATGCGTAGATAACAGACAGATGCGTACGCGTGTTCTCCCGCATCAACAAATGTATGTAATTGAATCTCCTCTGCTGAATTCATAGTTGGTGAGTAACATCATGGTACCCGGACAGTAGTAATAATCGGGATTATAATTTTCCATTGGAGCCACTTCTTGCAAAGATGATCATTGAGTGGCTCATCCCAGCCTATGCCAGAGCGCCAGATGTCTTAATGTAATGTAATGTAATGTAAAAAGGAGGTATATCAAGTACTGCGACCTAAAAGATCTATTGTACAACCCTATGCTAATATAGGATAACCGTATAGAAACTCATCCAGCTTTGTTATCCTTAGCAATTCTAGGACATCAGCTGGATCTAGCTTTGCTATTTCATTACCTGGTATCAAATATGATCCCAGGCATTTGTGTCTGCTGTGCATCAGTGCTCCACAGCCGCCTAATATGTGCTCTGGCGACTCGGTTTCCTCGTCGCAGAATCTGCACAATGAACTTGAAACGATTTCTAAGCTGCTTAGGTGTCCCTTGAGCTTACAGTGACCAGTCAAAAGCCCGGTCAGTATTCTTAAGCTGTTTTTGGGCAAGTCAATGAAAAATTTGATTCTTTTGCGGTTGTAGTTGCCCAAAAGTAGTTTTGATTGTCTTAGCCCTATATGACTTGCAAAAAGTTCCTACCGTTTTTGCCTTTCTTGTTCCCTAAGTACTTCTTGCCATTCTCCTCTGCCTATGCCACAGTAAGGTTCTGGGCCTATCATTGCCATGGAGGCCCCTTTTCTGGCAAGTTCGTTTGCTTGTTCATTGCCCCGAATACCTATGTGGCGAGGGACCCAGCATAAACTAACCTTGTTGTACTTTCCCAACTGATTTAATTTCTGTAGACAGTCCCATACTAGCTTAGAGTCCACTTCGTACGAGCTTAATGTTCGAGTGGCAGCTTGACTGTCAGAAAGTATGGCTATTTCCCGTCTTCTATAGCCTCTGTTTAGATTAAACTGCGCGCATATTTCGATGGCGAGAATGTCTGCTTGGAAAATACTTGGATATTTACCCATTTGCTCGGAGTATTTGGTTCTAGGTCCAAACACCCCCGCTCCAGTACCACTATCGGTTTTTGACCCATAAGTGTACCACATGATCGTATGTTCCTTAAAGGAATACGCAGCGTTTAAATTGCTCCATTCCTTCTTGTAACTTAGTTTCACCACAAAGTGTTTCTCAAAATCAAGTTTCTTACTAGTCTTGTCCTGTGGATAATCTAGAAGAGAGTTATTGACCGGGTTTCACAGGCAACATAGCCCTTTGTATGCCCCGGACCTTGTCTTATCCCCCGACATCCTAATTAAAGTTCCTATTGCCACTTTCCGTACAACCAAGTGTAACGGGGTTAACTCCAAGATTACCTCTAGCGCGCTGTAGGACAGGTTGTCATTGCCCCGGTTATACCTATGCACGCTAGTCTTTGAATTTTTGCCATCTCCATTAGAGTTGACTTAAGTTCAGTTCTATTATGCCATGCGATTGCTCCGTATATCACTGTTGGACGAACCATCATGGTGTACATCCAGTATAAGATACTGGGTTTGCAGCCCCATGATTTGCTCGCCAGTCTTCTGCAACATCATTAGAGCATGCTTGGCCTTTTCTGAAATCATTTCAACATGAGCTGTCCATGTTAATTTGCTGTCTAGAGTTACCCCTAGATACTTAGTTTCTGCTTTGGGTGTAATGGTTTCACCCAGCAGTTGAATGTCTATCCATCTGGGAAGCTTTCTTTTCCTGGAACGATTGGGGTTTTGGTAGGATTTATTTTCCATTCTACCGACCTGCACCATTGTCCAACAATACTTAAACTTCTTTGAATAATATCGCAGAGAGTTTCCTCAAATTTGCCTCTAGCTATTAAGACGATGTCGTCAGCATAGCCCTGGCAGTCAATGCCCGCCTCGGACAATTTCGTTAATAGTTCGTCAACAACTAAGCTCCACATAAGAGGCGAGAGAGCTCCTCCTTGTGGGTAGCCTCTGGTTGTGGTGATAGTTATTGTTTCGCCTCCAGCAAATGTCTCTGCCGTTCTGGTATGAAGAACTTCTGCCATCCAGTTTGATGTCATTGAGTCCACTCTTCTTCTATTTAATGCCCTTTTTACTACATCATGTGACGTATTATCGAAGGCCCCTTCTATTTCAAGGAATGCGCAAATAGCTATTTCCCTGTCCTCAAGTGTTTTTTGATTTAGATCTACTAGACTTTTAAGAGCGGTCTCTGTCGATCTGCCCGCTCTGTAAGCATGCTGATTGGGGTGCAAAGGCACCTGCTCTAAGACTCCGCATCTCATATAGTTATCCACAACTTTTTCAAGTGTTTTTAACATAAAAGATGTCAGGCTTATCGGTCTGAAAGACTTAGGGTGGGCGGTGTCTTTTTTCCCCACTTTGGGTATGAGCACCACCTTTGCCCTTCTCCAAGCTGTCGGTATGTACCCAAGAGCTAGACTATTTGGGTAGATATTTATGAAAAACGGTAGTGATTCCTTTATGCCCTTTTGTAACAAAGCCGGGAAAATACCGTCCGTACCTGGAGACTTGAACGGTTTAAAGGTACTTAAGTCCCATTCTACTCTTGTCGCAGATACAATATTTGCCGAACTCTTCTGATATCCGAGTTGGGATTGCTTAGCCTATACCTCGATCCATTGCTCACTACTGCCACACATTCTGGGAAGTGTGTCTTTAGTAGTAGCTCTGCCCTTTCACGGTCGTTCGTGGTATGCCTACCATCTTCCTTCTTTAGGGACATTGTTATGTCCTGTCCAGCCTTTGCCAAAGCTTTATATAGCCTCGCTGCTGCTGGTAAAGGTACGTTTCGCTTTTCTTATTTCTTTATTATATTCTGTCAGTTTAGCTCTATATTCCTGCCATTGCCCGTTCCGCTTTGCCCTATTACTTAGGTAGCGGGCTTCAGTTCTAAGTGCAGAAAGATAGCTATTCCACCAAACTGCATATTTTCCATTGCCCCTAGGTTTTTCGGGACAGGTGCTATGGAAGGCATCCAGTATCGCCCCATTCAGTTGAGACACACTGTCTTCGAGCTCATAGTGATTACGAATGAGTTTGCTCGATGCAATGCCTTGCAAATTACAATTAAGTATTTCTTAATATTTCTCCCAGTCAGTTTTCTTGGGATTTCTATAGAATGGTACTTGAATGTCTAGGCCTCCTAAAGAGCGGTGCTCGGACTAGCCAAAGTTAGGTCTAAGACCTCCTTTCTAACCCTGGTTACAAACGTAGGTTTGTTACACTCATTTGAGATTTTTAGGTTAGATGCTACTAAGTATTCTAAAAGGTACTCACCCCGACTGTTGGCGTCAGTGCTGCCCCATATCGTGTTGTGTGGATTGGCATCGCATCCCAGTAAAAGTGGCAGATTGTTTCTGTCACAAAAATCCACAAATTGCCGCACCTCTGCGGGCGGCGGTGAGATCGCTTCGTCCGGAAAATATGCTGATGCCACTACAATGACTCGTTTACTGCCCTCTATGTTAATGAGAGCCTGGATTGGAACTAAGTCCCTCGTGATAAATTCTGTAAGACAAATATAATTAATATTTTTACTAAGCAAGATGCAGGCTCTAGGTGCAATGTGCCTATTATCCCATATTACCTTTCCGCTGTCGCAGCTCAGCCCTCTGATCGCACATTTATAGTGCCAGGGTTCTTGGATCAATACCATGCCAGGTTAAATTTAGTAAATGTCCTTGCAATTACTGCCGAAGCAGCTTTTGCGTGATGGACATTTACCTGGGCGCATTTGATACACGATGCGTCACTTATCTAAGGAGAAGTTATGTGCTGCTGCCCAAACTGCTGCCACTTAGCAGCAAATTATCGTCATCCTCGATAGGATCTGCTGTGCCGGTTAGTTCTTGGCTGATGCCCTCCGTGTCGCTTACTTCCGGTAGTATACACTCCGTCTCCATCGCCTCCGATGTTTCTGGAACGGGTTCTGCGGGAGCTGTGCTGCTCTTTTGTTGTTTGTCCTTGGCAGTGCCATGGACTGTAACCTCGCCGAACCTGTAATTGATGGTGTTACCTGATTTCTTGATGGCTTCAAGCGATTGCTCATCAATGCCAAACGTAATTAGCTGTCCATTGCCCTCTTCCTTGATTTTTAGCACTCTCCAGAAAGGTGTTTTTATCCCCTCATTTTGAGCACTAATCAAGGCCATGATCTGCTCGATCGTTTAACCGGGACTTCTAGAGAGGAAGATTGTTACTAGAGAGGAAGATTGTTACTACATATGCTCTGCGTACCTCATCTCCCGAGCATGCAACTAATGGTGCCCCCTTCCACGCCGTAAGCATAGGGGCAGCTTGTCTAAGGCAGTCTGCTGTATGTATATCCTTGCAATCAACGAGTACGTGCCCCGGACGAAAATGGATGCCCTCAAATTTTAGTTAGTGGTCCCATCCTTTCGCCACGTCCACAAGGATAGCTTCTTCTAGGGCAGTTAGCTCCGCGGGTGTGAGATTCACTTCAGGGTACTCCTTCGGTAGCACTGCCATCCTAACCGATTTCGACACGTCTGCATAGGTCTTACTCGCAGCTCTCTCCGATGCCCTTGCGGTGCCGTTGTCGGATTTGTCGGTGAACTTTGGCTTCTTGCTTTCTGCCAGTTGTGGTGGTGTTATAAACTTACTGCCTCTTTTGCCCGTCTGTTGGTACGATGACGCCGCTTTGTGCTCTACAGCCTTCTTCCTAGCTTCATTCGGTTCAAGCCCTTTTCTAGGTACCTAAGGTACCACCTGCAGCCAGCCCCGCTAAGTCCTTTCCTCAGTGGGTCGTCGATTGCTCCAGGTTGTCCAGGAGGTGGGACCTTTGGGATGCGTCGGGTTTCATGACCCCGCGATCTTGGCCTATTTCCTGCAACAGCTGTAGATCCTGTTGCCTCTCACCCAGTTTGGGCCGCAGAGCTGCACCGCTGTATGCTGCTGTTGCAGCTGCATCTGCCCTCTTTGTTGGGTCTCCTGTTCTTGAAACATCAGCCGCCGCTGGCCTACTTCTTTGCGCGGGTAGTGCAAGAGCATAAGACGCCGATGTTGAAGCAGCTACGTTGGTCTGTGTGGCTGGTGCTGATGTTCTGCTGGGTGTTTCTGGTGCTAATGCACCAGACTTCACTGGTTGGCCTTTGTGACCAATCTGCTTAGCCCCTGGTTTCATGCGCTGAGGCAAATGAGTAGTGCTCCTGCTGGTAAGAGTTTTGTCCCACGAACCGTCATCACAGAGCTGATGCACCATTTGGTTCGCGAGTTCTGTCGCGGATAATCCCCGCGTGTTTAAGTTTTTGACATTTTTCTTATTTAGTTCTTCCATCTTTTTCTTACGACCGCCTACCCGCCTTAGCAGGTAGGCAGTCTACAACACTTCATCGGGACTGGGATGGTCGACTATGACAATGCCCGGTTGCCATAGCAAGGTCACAGCTACTCTTGGATTCGACCCGGTGTCCAAGAGACTCCGTTAAAATACAGCACGATATTACCCCTGGCTGCATATCATCCCATCGGCACGGCAGTTGCATAACACCGTGGATTAGGGGGGGGACTCTTCTTATTTGCTACTCTTCAATCTATCTTTCCGATATGGGTGGCCCTAGCAGGGAGCTTAATGCTCCCTATCGGCTTAGCTAGTTGAGTCATTGCAGCAAGAATTATCACACCCTAAGGGTGGTCGCCCTAGTGAGTTTGCCTGATCTATCTTAGTCAATCGCGCACCAGCTGCCTGGCGCGCCCTATCAGAAGTAACAAGTCGCACCAGACATCTGATGCGCAATTGTTACCAGCCGTCACCGCGTGGAGGTGATAGACCCAACTTCCGCCAGAAACTCAATTACGGCACGCACCTAAGTACATGTTGGTCCCCTTGAGTGACTGACGGCACGACGACCGGCCTGCCGCTCTCTTTTTGTCTAAATGAGTTGAGATAAAATGCCACATTTCTTTCGGCCTCCACCGTAGGTCCATCTGGGGCATTAGGTTGTCTAATGTTGGTATTTTAAAGTTGTTACTAGGAGGATTTGGCTGGAATGCGATTTTAAGATGTTGAGCAAAAACTTGCCCCTTCTCCTCTTTGCTTCTCGCCCGTCTTCCGTCTATAAGTCTTAAAGGCGAGTCCGATTCTCTAGGTTTATTCGTGTTTTTTGACTGCCTTCCATAAGGAGTAGTTTGTGGATTCTAGGGGGTTTAGGTGCGAGATGTAGGCCTGTATACCGCCTTCAATTTCGTCGCGCAATGCGCTTCGCAGTTTGTTTTTGGCTGTCGTGGATTTTTGCTTTAGCGCTGGTGACCTGTGCTTTTGCCACAGTCGTCTGAGCCGTCTCTTTGCCGTTATCAGTCTTTCAATTCCGAATGATGTTGAGCATATTGATTTGCGTGGGATTTGGCCGTTTGGGGGTGCAGCGTGGATTGCTGCTGATACCAGTGTGCAGCTGAATGTTTGTACTGCGGAATCTAATTCATCCGGGCTTTTAATACTACATTTATCAGGAAGGTGGCTGCAAATATATTTACGGAATTTTAACCAATTTGTTTTACCTGTTACTAATCGAAAAGGCTGGTTTGTGTCTTCTGGGTATTTCCTTAGGTGCATTATAACTGGGGAATGATCTGAACTCAGCTCAAAGCATCATTCTGTAGACAGACGTTTTTGTGGAGTCCTTTCGTTATTGCAAAATCTAGTAAGTCCGGGATCTTCCGTTGATCCGTAGGCCAGTAAGTGGATTTACCAGAAGACACATAGTCAGTTTTATTACGCCAATTCGTCAAGGCGTAGTAGAACTGTTTAACCTTGGGATTTATAAGGCGTGAACCCCAATGCGTATGCTTAGCGTTGTAATCACCGGCTGCTATAAATTTTTCTCCCTACGACTTGAAGAAAATTTCAAACTGAGCTGTTGTGACAGTGTGTCTAGGTGGGCAATACACAGATGATACCGTTATGTTGGCGTCCCAACAATGCAGGCATATGGAGGTAGTTTGGAGATATTCCTTGTCGTCGTTTTCTAGTGAGTGGTGTTTTATGCGGTCTTTTATGAGTATGCCTGTTCCACCTCGAGCTTTGCCATCCGGATGCAACGTTTTGTAGAACTTAAACCTTTTATTTTAAAATTGTGATTCAGAGTAAGATGAGTTTCAGATATAAGTAATATGTCTATTTTGCTGTTAATAAGGAAATTTTGCACTTCAAGTTGGTGCTGGCTAATACCGTTCGCGGTCCAATGAAAATTTTAGCGTATTCACTTGTTTGCAAGTATGGATTTCAAAAGTTGATTTTGATTATTTATTACTTCTTGCATCATTGATTGCATTGAGGACATGAACTGTGTCATACCTTGCGTTAAGGTTAAGAGCACTGCCTCTAGATTTTGCGATTGTTTATTGGTATTTGAATTTTCAGCTAAATTTGATTTCAGTGCATCAGAGTAACTCATGACATGTTTGTCGTTGAACGTAGTCGGGATTTGGTGTAGAGGCGCTACGTAAGTAACTTCGTGTCGACCTCTATCCTTCTGTTGGCGCATTTTATTTTTCAGCTCAGCCTATACTGGGCAACCTCTATAGTTTGCTGTATGACTTCCGCCGCAATTATTGCATTTTTTAGTAAGATCATTTTCATTTTTTTTATCGACCGTACAGGCAGAGGATGGGTGGACGTCACCACAACCAACGCAAATGGGGCGTAGGGTGCAATATGATTTGGTATGGCCAAACTCCTGGCATTTGTTTCTGTTTGCTTTTGCTGCTTTGTAATATATCTGTAATAAATATTATGAAAATCATTTCAAAACTTAAAATAATTATATTTCAATACTTACTTGTCCATGTTTTTGGCTTTTTTTTACTTTCTATACATTTCTTTTATGTTCATGCGTACGTGCTATTGTTTACATTTATTAGTCTTTAAATACCGCGAACAAGCATAACACAGTTCAGAGGCCATAAGCTGTTTACGACGTCTAAGACATCAGAGTAAACGGCAAATGATTTTGTACTTTGGCCTCGTTCCATAGATGGGGTTTCACAAATAGTAATGATTTTGTAAACTGTGAATATTTATAAATAAAATTATGTGCAACACATGGTAAATTATAATAAAAATATATATTTAAAATTTTTATTCAAAAATCTACCAAAATCAGTTTGGGCCTACCATCCGACCAAAATTAAAAAATTGAATTCGACCAAAACGGCAACACTGTTGGGGAGAGCGTAATGTGCTCATAAGCACTCCCTCTCAGCTATTGTTTGTTTACAGTTTATGTTTATGTTTATGTGTGTGATTTTTCGTATTAATACTTACTCGAAGCAAAGACAATTTACAACAAGAATGTGCAAATCGCTCTTTAGCCAACAGGGGACATGCAACGCATGGAATCGCCGTAGAACTGCTGTCAAAATGTAACATTTTTCTGCTAAAAAGGATTATAACAGCGGCATATTAACCGAGAATTTAATAAGAAATTTGAAAAAATTTAATTTCAAACAACAAATTTCTAAAATTTCTAAATTATTAAAATGTATTTTTGTGTCCAAATATTTATTGCTGTATACAATATATATTTTAATAAATAAATTACTATTTTTACGTTAATTTAATTTTGAATATTCCTATTTATGAAACCGTATCGTGGTCAATGTTGGGCAAAGGCACAAAATTCAATAAACGCTCTGCTGTTGGATTAATGAATGCAAAACAGTTTGACGCCCTAAACTGTCTCAAAATTGCCAAAATATTTGCAAGCTTCAGTAGCGCCAGTGGTAAAGCATTCATCGTTTGTCAGCTTTTTCGATGCCGGGTTCAACTCCCCAGAGGAATATACTTTTTATATTTTTTAATTGTTTATCTTTTTCCTAAAGTAAATTAATAATTATTTTTATAATCTTTCTACTATTATATCTTATTATTAATCTTACTGAACCACATTTAATTGCTATTGCCAGAAATGAAATTTATATTTGGTGTAAAGGCTTTGGAGTTCGAGTTCAAGTCCTACCGCCATAACCATTTTTTAAATCGTAAAACAAAAGTGATTATTTTTCTAAAATAATAAATAATTATACAAAAATTTTACTATTTTGAATAAATTATTCAGCATTATATGATTTGCAATGGACTAAACTATTTCATGGCTGCTATTGCAGTAGCGTAAGAATATGACAAAAGTTAAGTCAGAATTTCGTAAAAATAGAATTAACAGTAATATTTGTAACTTCCTTTAATTCCATGCAAATAAATTGACTTGCGGCTTTGCTGGAATTTTGTAATCAAAATTATTGTATTGTTTTGCGTTTGGCTTCAATTACTTTTAAGTGCGTAGTGTATTAGGAAGTTAAAAGTGTCACACAGAAAATTAGCGCGTTTGTGTTGTAAGGCATTGTTCTGCCAGGAGATCTAGCGGTATACGTTTATTTAAAATACCGTTGGAGGGATTGCTAGAGTATAGCAGAAATCTGAAAATTGATGTAAAAAAATTATCGCATATTAGCAGAGTTTGCTCAGGGCATTTTGAGCCGGATTGTTTAGGTCATAAGGGCCTAAGAGTAGGTTCTTTACCAACAGTAGATCTGGGTAAGTGTAAAACTTAAATGTACTTTTATACTGTCTACCCTAAGCATAGAAAAAGAGGTTGGAATTAGTCATATCTGTCTGTCTTCACTTAGAATAAAGAATATGATAACATTTATTATATATAATAATTTTGAAATCTTATTACAAATTTAATAGGACATGATGATTGGGAAAATTTAATATATCCCACCTTCGGTAGTAGGTGCGGACACATTCGCAAGTGCAGTGTGCCCACTTGCAAATCGACATCACCTCCTAGTTATATTCTTTTCCCAAAAAAGAAGAGAACCGAAGTGACTGGCTGTCTCAGGGCAATCTGTCACAGACAGAATTATTGAAAGATTTGCGTATTTGTGCAAAACACTTTGAGCCGAAAATGCTTACAAAGAATCGGTTGCGTAATTTTGCAGTCCTAATGCATTTCCTTACAAGTACAGATATTGACCTCCTATTGTAGAGAATTTAGATGCAGACAATCAGATGGTGGTTTCGGTAGAGGTCGAAATGGGTGAGTGGGAAATTCCAGAAATGGAACAAATATCTCCATGTCCTCATTGCGAGAATAGTAGTCTTATGTTGCGGGTCTACATTAGCATGTGCCTAAAGCAATCACAAGAAATAAAAAAACTCCAATCACAGATAAGGGACAAACAAAACGAATTTGATTTGTGGAAGTCCCGTATAGGGAATCAGTGGTGCGACTCTATTCGGAATAATGACGGAGCAAAACCAAATGCCAAACAATTTGCTGAAGTTATCACTTCTGACAGGAAACGAAAGTACACCAATGATCAGAAGTGTTTACTGCAAAAATATAAATTACTATTTATATAGCAAAACCATGCGATTTATGCGAGAAAGCTTAAATTTCACTTTGCCTTCACCTTCTACATTATATCGTTGGAGTCCTGTATAACGACTGGGAGAAGGATTCAACAGTAATGTACTCAGTAACTTGCAAAAATCTGTAGCAGCAATGCCTCCACTACATAGAAATTGTGGAATTATAATGGACGAGGTAATGGGTAGGCCAGAATTAGAATATAACGAACATGACGATATTGTGGACGGATTTCAGGAGTTGGGTTCTGAACAGCGAACTAAGGATATAGCTTCCAAATTAATGTTCTTCATGGCTAGAGGAATATTTATGAATTGGAAGTATACCCTAAGTTTCTATTCCTCGGCTAGTGTGGTCCATGGCGATATGCTTACAACTTTATTGCTAGACAACATTAAAGCTGTAGTTGATTGCGGCCTCAATATCCGGGGAATAGTGAGTGATCTGGTCGCAAACAACCTCAACTGTTATTCGACACTTAAGGTAAATCCTGAAAACAATTTCTTCTTGTTCAACAACAGTAAGATTTACCTACTGCCTGATTATTGCCACCTTTTTAAAAGTATTCGAAGTACCCTTCTTAAATATGACTTTCGTACCACGCCTGGCATAGTAAATTGGGGTGTTCTGAAAGAGTTTTACGACTTAGATACAAAGGACACAATTGTTAGATTGGCACCAAAGTTAACACGGTCACACATGTCCTTCATTATTTGAAAAAATGCGTGCTTTTTTAGCTGTTCAAGTCTTCAGCAACACTGTGTCCAGTGCCATTAAATTTGTGGGCGGAAAGAAATTTGTTCAAAGATAAACAAAATAAGCAAAATGCAGAAGCAACTTGGCGCTTTATTCACGAGTGCAATAGTGGGTTCGATATATGTGATGGAACGACATTTTCTTCTAAAAACCCTAACAAGGGGCCAATTTCTAGGGAAAACAATAAACTAGAAAAACTAGAACACTTCAAACAGTTCTTGACTAATTTAGAAGTGCTGGCCTCTATGAAAATTCCAAAAACCCTAACAAGGGGCCAATTTCTAGGGAAAACAATAAACTAGAAAAACTAAAACACTTCAAACAGTTCTTGACTAATTTAGAAGTGCTGGCCTCTATGAAAATTCACTGCATTAGTGGATTCGGGGACACTCTAAATGCTATGCAATCGCTCTGTGATGAATTGTTTTGTGACGAGTCAGTGAAATATACAATGTTGGGAAAACTAAACCAAGACTGTCTGGAAAATTTATTTGCCGTACTGAGGGCTACATTGGGAAACAATACTAATCCTTCAGTACGTGAAATAAAGTCTCTGACAGCGAGATTGCTGTCAATGAAAATCGTCACACAGTCATTCTTACAGAATACTAACTGTGACGATGATCAAGACTACAATCTCGATTGGAACTTTTCTCCAACATTAGATACTTCTAATGTATCGTTTGACCAAATCATCACAGATTTGTGTACCATTCCAGACAATACGGACAATGGTGATAATCAGGACGAATTGACTGACTTTGAACAGGACGAACAATTAGGAAGCAATGAGTCAATTGCGGAAGCCGCCGCTTCCCGTTATTTTGCTGGATACAGTCTGAATTCAAAACTAGAAAAATGAAATGTTCAAACTGTAACCAGGTAATGGCAAAGAGGGGTCTTCTGCTTTTGGACACCGAAGCTTTTATTAAGGAGAAGAATTTCAAACCAAATCTTCTCCTGAAAAATCCATCGGACTTATTTTTTAAAATCCGCCAAATACATTTTAGTATATTTGGAGATTTGTTTCCAACTATCACCAAAAACAAATAAATCAGAAAATAATTGCCGTATGCATAACCGAAACCAATGAAAAATACCCAGTTTGGTTTTCGGATGCAAAATGTGGCTGCAGATTCTGAAGTTCTTGATAGTGGTGCTACTTCGAAAGCACTGCCGATGGATGCTTCAGAAACATCTACTCAGAAGGCATCGAAAAGGTATGCAATGGGTCAGCGTATAGCAAATATGTCAAGTTTTCTGTGTAGCTAATAGATATATGAATGTCATCCATCACGTATATACGAAACCATGTGCTAGAATGTTTTTACTTTGCGCTTATTTTGTTTATCGGTAACAGAATTATATTTGTACATTTTAATGGTAAACGCACCTGTGAGGTTAAAGCTATTACAGTTTGGGGAATTCATTTTTTCGGATATTAGGATGTGTCAATATAACAATTGCTTACTTCGTATATAGGGAATGAGGAGTCAGTAATTTTATAATAGTATCTTATTGGTGTTCAGTTTCTGACCTGTCTGTCCTTTTCGTTTATTATAATAATACAACTTTAGATAATTGTGCGGTGTTGTGTACTGCACTTCCTGTAAGTTATTTATTATATTTGTTATTCGACTCTCTGCAGCCATTTACAGATCTTCACCAGCACATTGTTCTAGTGTAAGTAGAAGTGGAGTGTAATAGCATGCGATATGAATCGTATTTTTCTAAATATGTATCTAATCAATATTTTGATTTAAACACTGATCATTGAAGTGCTGTTGTCCGGCGTAGAAGTAATGACTTCAGCTAGTTTGCTTCATCATTACCCCTTCCCCATCTCAATTTTAGTTTGTATTCTATTGTACCTTTAAACCCTGGGATAGTGATTAAAATTTTGTTTTTGGTAGTATATACGAGTATTATCGTGTTATGCTATCAAAACTAAAAATAAAAGATTTTATTGTCGTTATAGTTTTGTTTTTATTATTTTAACACATGCAAAAGTAGAAAGCTACTGTTCTTGTATTGGTCTCACTCATTTCGGTCTGATTTTTCTCTCATTTAAATCCACTTTCTAGTTTAGTATGTGAGTTTAGTAAGGTAAATGTATAGAAGTTGCAATATTCGTGACTAATCTCTGCAATTGTTTTCCGCATCGATTTGTTTATCATAAATTATTTCAAATCTTTCAATCTTTCACGAGCAAATTCTCTTCTTGAGACAAATCTTTTGTACCTGGAGTTGTTTTCGGGACGCATTTCTGCCATTGGTGGTGGTATACTGAAACTTTTAGCAAGATTGTTACCATGTATTGTGTTGGCGTGTCTGGATCTGTGGCTTCATACAATAGTGTAAGAGAGTAAAAGTTAAAAAACGGACCAATTATTCGAACTCTAAATTTCAGTTACCATAGCTTCCAGCAGTGCATCCGGCTATTTGCAATGACTTCTGCAATAGCAGATTGTGGATTAGGCCTACCGGGTACACCACTTTAAAAAGAACACACCAATAACTCTACCTCAAAGGTGGTGTGGAAAAGAGTTAAAAAACTTTTTAAATTTCTATTAGTTTTATTACTAGAATATTTTGTTAAATTTTGAATTTCATCATACTACATCGCTACCAGTGTCTTTCTATAGCAGTCATGAAATATTTTATTATAGTGCCAATAATAAAACGATGGTTAATTTAAGGAAAATAAATATCAAAAATTTAAATACATCTGCAAAATTCTTGCGTTTACTACCATAACAATAAAATCCAATCTAACAATTTGCTTGTACGGAAATGCAACAACTTCCTACAATTGCACATATTCATTGACGATCGAAATGTTTGATTGGATTAGATTTTGTGAAATTTATGAGCTTCTTCAGACGAAATGCGCAAAAGCATCACAAAACTAACATCAACAAAGCAATTCAAATCGCACAAACACCAACACAATTTCATGCCCACATGAATTTGTGTATGTGAGCTAAGAATCACCGACTATTTTTAGCAACTATAAATTTCATTGCTGTAATGATCTGCTATAGCAGCAGCAATAAAATATGGTTCAGCAAAATTATTTAATACTGGATAATTTATGTAAATTTTTTGCAAACTAATATTTACTATTATTATTATTAACAGGCTAAGAGAACACCGCGACCTAAAAGATCTATTGTGCAGCCTCGTACCCAACTAAAACAGTCCTAGACTGTTTATAAATCTCGTAACTGCTGTGGGCTTAATTTTAACTAGGTGATTTGGAGATATGAACCCACTGCTTAGGTAATTATGTCTGCGTCTTGCCACCGCTGGGCAAGTGCATAGAATATGTTCTGCTATTTCCTGCTCCTCTTGACAGAGTCGACAGGAATCGTCTTCTACCACTCCTATTTTTTTCAGATGGTAATTTTGTCTACTGTGTCCTGTTAAAAGTTCAGTATAGAGTTTGATGTCATTTCTGCTGAGGTTTAAAGAAGCATCTACCCTGATGTGTTCAGGATCAATGAGTAGTCTCGACTGCCGCATGCCTTTTTGGGCTCTCCAGTAGTTTAGCAGACCTCGTTTTTCCTGTTCGCACAACAAGTTATTTGTGAAGCTACTGTTTACCCCACAGAAGGGTTCTGGACCTATAAAGGCGGTGTCTGCACCCCTTTTTGCCAAAGAGTCTGCCATTTCGTTGCCCTCATGTCCCTCATGTCCCGGTACCCACATTAGCGTAACAGAGTTTCTCGCTGCTAGGGTATTGAGAAGTTTAGAGCATTCCCAGACCAGCTTTGATTGGAATGGGAAGTTTATTAGTGATTTCAGAGCTGCCTGGCTATCTGAGAGTATGCATATTTTGGTGTTGCGTGTACCCCTGCGTATACATTCTCTAGCACATAACTCTAAAGCGTGGACCTCCGCCTGAAAAATGGAAGCTGTTTTTCCCATTGCAATTGCTTTTTGGAAATTTGGCTCTACAATTCCAGCTTCTGCTCTGCCATCTTCTATTTTGGACCCATCTGTATACCACAACTGTGAGTCCTGTTTTATTATTATTTCATTGTTTCTCCAAGCTGAACGGTCACTGATGACCACTTTGAATTGCTTGGAGAAGTCTAATTTTCTGTCCATTTTGTCGAAGACCATGAGGCACGGAGAATTCCAGACAGTGTCCAGAATCTTTGCGTGCCCCGAAAGGTTGCCTTCTTTAAGATGTGCTAGATTAGGTAGCCTTAGGGCCGCGCCGGCCGCCATCCTTTTAACTACAAGGTGTAGAGAAGTCAGTCCAGTGATCACTCCCAAAGCTAGTGTGGGGCACGTTCTCATTGCTCCCGTCACACTCAAACAGGCTATACGGTGAATCTTGTTAAGGGTCATCTGAGTCTTTGTTTGGTTTACTTTTGGCCACCATACCAACGACGCGTATGTAATCATTGGTACTATTATTGTTTTATATGACCACGCTATCATTTTTGGCTGTAGTCTCCATGTTTTACCGTACAACCTCTGGCAAGCGTAGGTTGCTCTTAAGGCTTTACTAGTTATGTATGATAAGTGGTTTTTCCAAGTTAGAGTTTTGTCTAGGATTACTCGTAAATATTTCATTTCATTGGACATTGTTAAGTTCGTGGTCCCTAAACTTAAGGTCCCCAGATTCAGTTTCCTTCTTTTGGTGAAGGGTACCACGTTTGTTTTATTCGGATTTATCGATAGTCCTTTCTCCTGACACCAGTTTTGAGTGATGTCAAGAGCTAGTTGCATGCGATCTGTAATGGTAGAGTCAAACTTGCCTCTGACCATAATTACCAAATCATCCGCAAAGCCCTGAACTTCGTATCCGAGGTCATTGAGAGTTTGTAAAAGCTCGTCGATAACCAATAACCATAGGAGTGGCGATAGGACGCCCCCTGGGGACATCCTTTGGTTGACCTGACAATTAGCTTTGCTCTCCCTGTTTCCAAGATTGTTGTTCTGTTTTTCAACATATTGAGAACCCATGTAATGATCAGTCCTTGTATACCTTTCCTGTTCATCCCCTTCTCAATTGATCAAAAAGTAGCATTGTCAAAAGCCCCCGTAATGTCAACCAATGTACAGAGAGCTATTTCTTTACCCTCAAACGCCTTTTCAATTTTGCGCGTTAAGCTATGTATGGCTGTCTCAGTCGATTTGCCTGATTGGTAAGCATATTGTTCAATATGAAGAGGAGAATATTTAAGATAAGTTTCCCTGATATATTGGTCCAGAACTTTTTTCATAACTTTTAGCAGGAATGACGTAATGGGCCGATAGGCTTTTGGCGTGTGGTCCGCCTTTTTGCCTGCTTTCGGTATGAAATCCACCCTAGCCTTCGTCCAAGGCTTAGGCACTATGCCTAGCTCCAGGCTTATCCTGAAAATGTTTGTTAGCACAGGTGCCAATACATCAACACCTTGCCGAAGTAGGCACGGTTGTATATTATCGACACCTGGGGATTTGAATGGTCTAAAAGTGGAGATGGTTTTGTTGTGTGACGAGCAAAATTATTTATTAATTTTGCTCGCACAATAATTCTCCAAAGCAATAATCACTGCGAAAATGGACCGCCAGCATCACTCGCGTGCGAAGAAGTTTGAGTGCTGTAACCAATCAGCTTGCGCGGCCCCATCAACGCTTAATATTAATTGTTAGAATACCTTCGCACCAATAGAAACCACGGCGAAAGCGGGAGCGCATGAAATGCACAAAATAATAAACGTTGATAAATCACATGCAAATTGTACCAACAACTACGCAGGCGGAATGTCAACAGCAGCATTGGCAAAGCCAAGCCAGCCGCTTGCGTAAGACAAGGAAAAGGAATTGCATGTGAATTATACCAACACGAATGCGCCGACAGACTTGGCGAACTCAAGCCAGCCATTTGCACTGATCGACAACAACAACAACACTGCAAGCAGACTTCAATTAATCCGTCGTTAATTACAACAACACGACTCGGTAGAATTTACCGAGTGCGTTAGCTCGGGAAATAGAACAACAACAACACGAGGAATGAATGAAAAGAAAAGAGACAACGACATAACAATCGCTGTGCAGACAAGTTGCGCGGACATCACACAAAGGAGAAACGCACAAATAGTGTTCAAACGCTGGTGGATAATTTAAATAATATTAACCACCAGCAGAAAGAAATCATGCGTACAATAGCAACAACAGGGCGTGCAACAACAACAACAGGGCGTGCAACAGCAACAACGTGCCGCTGCAACTACTACGCGCTTGACAACAGCCGGACTTTTCCAGGAAAGCGCTGAGGGTCGCCTAAGGTCAAGAGGAAAACACCAACAAAGCCTTGGCCTTGGGACTGGAACAACAACTAGAAGTTCAACAGGTGGCTATAAAAACGCCTGCAACCGGACATACGTTTTTTTTTCCTGCTAAGACATCGCGCAAGTAAGTACTTTAGAAACGTTGCCGCACAGACGCCACGAGACTAGGAATCATTACCAACGGACACACACACACACACACACAAGCGCTGCATTTACTACGAGTGTTGGACTTTAATCCACTCTCATAATAAACCAGAGTTTGTTCGTCAGCGTTAGAAACGGTGGAAGTGGTTTGTCAATCCACCACCGTTGAAACGAAAGACTAAAGGCACAGACCGAGACATTAAGACGAACTGAGTTTGCTACGAACGCTGGGTTTTTCAATCCGCCTTCATAGAAAACCAGGACTTGCTTCTCAGAGTCAAACCGGTGGAAGTGGTTTTCAATCCACCACCGTCGAGACTGGAGACAGGACGGCACAGCACTAAGTTCAGGAGCGGTTTTCATAAAGCCCATCATTTCTTTGTAAAACCGTGTAAGCCTAGTAATAATAATAAGGATTGAATAAAGTAAACTGGAAAAAAATCAACGCTCGAGGAATTTTCTGTATACGACCCCTGGAGCCGCTGAGTTTTTACCCCAGCTATAAATTTGAGTCGTTACAGTGGCGCCCGAGCATGGACTTTTAAAAAAAAACAAGGAAATCTAACGCCCAAGCTACGTTTGCCATAACCAACGTGGTGACAAGATGGTGAAGACGGGTTGGGTTTATTCGCTGAGGAAAGATCAATTGGTGGCCTACTGCACTGAGTTCAAGCAAGATACAACAGGAACAGTTGAAGAGCTCCGTAAGCGATTGGCGGAGTGGGTTGGCGGCACCGAATTGAGCCAGGATCAGCAGCTTCGAGTGGCTGAATGGCAGGCCTATCACATGAGAAGGTTGTCCCCAGGTACAAGCTTGACTTGCAGGACACCCCATGGCATCGAGCGGACAGAGGTTGCTAGTGAGTCGATAGACATAAGAAGGGATACGCTATCACCATGTAGGGGCGAACAACCCGGACCACTGCAGGACACCGTACAAAGTGTGGCGCCGGACTTTCCCCGGAGTGGAAACAGTCCATATTCAGTGGTCATTGATCACGTAAGAAAGTGGTCGATTAAGTTCGATGGTGGCCGTGACCCGCTGGCATTTCTTGAACGGGTGGAGGAGCTTTCGGAGGTGTATGGGCTCAACAGGAACATGCTGCCGCGTACCATGCCGGAACTCCTAAAGGATCGTGCGCTTCTATGGTATCGCAATAACAATCGTTCCTGGACAGCATGGAGCATGTTCCGAAAGGATTTCCTAAAATTCTTCTTGCCTGCCAGATACCTGGAGAAGTTAGAGGATGAGATACGGCAAAGGCGTCAAAAACCACGGGAGACGTTTAAGGAATACGTTGTGGAAATACGAAATCTCACGCGGCATGCTGGGTACTCCGAAGCACAGAAACTGGAACGGATCTTTCGGAATAGTTTGGAAGAGTACCAGTGGTATGTACGCCGCAAAGATTTTGGGACTCTGGAGGAGCTGGTGGAGATGGCTGAGGATCTCGAAGGCCTACGTGGTGATCGTGATACTCACCGAGTAACCCCTGTGCAATCGCGAGTCGAGCGTACACCACCACGTGAGACACGCCATCGACAAGTGGCACCAGTTACTCATGCGGGAACAGAGGGACCCATAGATGTACGCAAAGCTTACAGGCGCTGCGGTCAAGCGGGGCATTTTGCGCGACACTGCCGAAATGCGCAATTGCTGTTCTGCTGGGAGTGCGGAAAGAGAAATGTAAGAACACTGGAGTGCTGCAGGGCATCAGGGGGAAACGGACAGGGCTGCCGCCAGGAGGGAGGCACGGCGCAGTAGATACGCCTCATCATCAATAAGCGCGTTGCGCTGCGATGGGCAACGTATATGAGCAACGGTCGTCCTGGAGGCACACGAAATAACAGCAACGATCGACACGGGAGCTACACGAAGCTTCGTTAGCGAGCGGCTCGCTCGTCAACTACGTACTACCACAGGTAGGGTTGTCCCTACACTCATTAGAGCACGTATGGCTGACGGACGAACTCGAGACATAACGGAGGCGCTAGTGATCAATGTAAGGCTTGGAGAACGGGTATGCCAAATGGAACTACTTACGATGCCTGACTCCACCGACGACTTGCTTCTGGGTTTAGATTTTTTGACGAAACAGGGAACCACTATAAGGTGTGGGGATCAAGTAGTGAATTTGAGACCACAGGCCAATGGCGTGCAATCACAGGGTATCACATCGTGTACGACCATTCGAGCTGAGGCTATCTCCGAGGAGGCTATGATCGACACATTTCTCGCTGTCCAACTTAACTAGTCATAAAATCGTGATGAAGGACGACAAGCCAGTGAAGCAAAGGTATTACCCCAGGAACCCGGCACAACAAGCGCTCATCAGCAAAGAGATAGACGAACTATTGGCGAAAGGCTGCATAGAACCTTCCCACAGTCCCCATAGCGCCCCAATCGTATTAGTTCGGAAAAAAGACGGAAGGTGGCGACTGTGTGTGGATTATCGCCAATGAAATGCGAGATCCATCCCCGATGCGTACCCATTACCCCGTATTCAGCACATTTTGGAGTGCTTACGCGAGGCCAAGTTTATTAGTAGTCTGGACCTTAAAAACGGTTATTGGCAGATCCCGATGGAGGAGAAGAGTAAGGAGTATACAGCGTTTACCGTACCCGGCAGAGGACTCTTTCAGTGGCGAGTCATGCCATTTGGCTTACACTCCGCACCAGCAACGTTCCAGCGAGCACTAGATCAGGTAATTGGCCACGACATGGAACCACACGCGTTTGCTTACTTAGACGACATCATCGTCACTGGAAGAACACTGCAGGAGCATCAACAAAATCTGGGGAAAGTGTTCCATCGACTGCGCAAGGCTAATCTAAAACTCAATGTTGAGAAGTGTGCGTTTTTCCGGAAGGAATTAAAGTACTTGGGCCACGTGGTGAGTGAAAAGGGAATCCATACGGATCCGGACAAGGCGCGGCCATACGGGAACTAAAACCACCACAGAACGTAAGAGAGCTCCGACGTTGCTTGGGAATAGCCTCGTGGTACCGGCGTTTTGTCCCCGATTTTGCGAAAATCGTACAGCCTTTGACCGCACTCCTGAAGAAAGGGAAGCATTTTAAGTGGGACGACGCTATACAGCAGGCTTTCGAAACGTTGAAGCGGCAGCTAACCGAGGCGCCAATCCTGGCATGTCCAGACTTTTCGCAGAAATTTACTCTTCAGACAGATGCTAGTGATTACGGGTTGGGAGCGGTGCTCACCCAAGATATAGAAGGAACAGAGCGGGTGATATCCTATGCCAGCAGGCATCTGAATGCAGCAGAGCCAAACTACTCTCCTACGGAGAAAGAGTGCCTAGCCATCGTCTGGGGAATACGTAAGATGCGGCCATACCTAGAAGGCTATCAATTTACGGTCATAACGGATCACTTGTCCCTGAAGTGGCTTAACTCAATCGAAAGCCCTTCAGGACGTATAGCTCGATGGGCGTTGGAACTCCAACAGCACTCGTTCGAGGTGCAGTATCGTAGAGGAAAGCTAAACGTAGTAGCCGACGCGTTATCAAGGCAGCCAGTTGAGGCTGCGTGCACCATCACAGTGGAGGAGAAGCCGGATGAGGACTGTAACTGGTGGCAGAAGCGGAGGGCAGAGGTGATGGCCGAGCCGGCCAAGTTCGCAGACTACTCTCTCGAGAACGGACATCTTTACCGGCACATCTCAAATCGATCAGGCGACGAGGACTGTGCTCCTTGGAAACTGTGTGTGCCGACTGCGCTTAGGGAACGCATCTTGAGAGAGAACCACGACGCACCAACAGCGGGGCATCTAGGCATCCGGAAGACCATAGCGCGCATCGCAAATAGCTACTATTGGCCGGGACTCTTCCGGGATACCAGTCGCTATGTACGAAGGTGCAAGCTTTGTAATTATATTTGTAATTATTCTAAAACTTTTGTAATTATATTTGTAATTATTTGTTAACAAGATTAAAAATTATTAATTCACATTTCAATTATATTTGTGGTGTGGTTGGTTTAAATTTCAGTGCCAGCTTCTTGGTTGTTTAGAATTTGCTGCTTTCTTCCCGGCTGCTCTTCTGCTACTCACTCGTTCGTTCAAAAATTACCGGACGAGTTTGTACTTCGGCGAGACATTTTACGGCGAAGACAGAGCTTTTAGTGCGACATCCCACCTCCCGGTGGATTCATACTGGGATCCACGAAACTTAAAGCGGCTAGCTTAGATGCAGGTCGACGGATAATACCGCGGCTGGTGCGTACCGCGGCACTCCGGACTTGGCCGTCCTTGGCAGTGAAGACTTCAATTATTCGCCCTTTGACCCATTGGCTTCTAGGTAAGACAGGATCGCATATAACAACCAGTTGGTCTACTCTTAGTGGTGAGGCTGTACTCCTCCATTTTTGTCGATGCAAAAGTTGTGGCAAGTACTCCACAATCCACCTTTTCCACAGACGATCCTTCAGGTTCTGCGCAATTCTCCATTGTTTGCGCAGACAGATTTTCTCATCTTCCGGTGCAGGTGTTTGAGTGGAATTGAGGCAGCCACTCAAGAAGTGGTTCGGAGTAAGTGGTTCCTCTTCTTCATGGGTTATAGGAAGTTCTGTAAGTGGACGGCTGTTTATTATATTTTCCGCCTCAATCAGTGCGCTGCGGAAGGTCTCCAAGCGTGGTGCCTCATCCTTCAGGGTTCTCTGTAGCAGGCGTTTCACGCATTGGATAAGCCGCTCCCAACAACCTCCAGCGCTAGGATTGGCTGGGCAATTAAAAATCCACTCTATGTTTTCCTTTGACATTGCCCGTCGAACCCGATCTACGTCAAATAAGTGGTTCTCCTGGCGAAACTCCTTTTGCGCACCTATAAAGTTGGTGCCATTGTCGCTACGAATTCTAATCGGCACACCGCGACGGTTCACAAAATTCCTGAAACAAATTAAAAATGCATCGGTGGACAGATCTTCTGCCACCTCCAAATGTAGGGCTCGAGTGGTGAGGCAAGTGAATAAAGCCACCCAACGTTTCTCTCGTCTGCGGCCGATAGCAACGCAGAATGGTCCACAGTAGTCCACCCCTGAGTAGGTAAAAGGTCGGACGTACGGTGTTAGGCGGTCTGTGGGTAACTGTCCCATAAGTGGCACAGATGGCTTGGCTCGAGCGGTAATACAAATGACACAATCCCTCTTGATCCTTTTTAATAATGTGCGAGCATGAGGCACCAAGAACTTTTGCCTCATTTCATTTATTGTTAGGCAGTCGTTCTGGTGATGTCTCTTTTGGTGGTAATGCTTCATTATCAGCTGCGACACGCGATGTTTCTGCGGTAATATTATCGGGCGTCGGGCTGATTCAGGAATGTAATTAGCGGCGTCGATTCTTCCGTTGACTCTTAGCAGACCATCAGGATACAGCATCGGCGTGAGCCTAAATATGGCACTGGTCTTTGAAATTCCTGTACTTGCGCGTAGGGCTGACATTTCATCTGCAAATGACTCGTATTGTACGCGACAGCATACAAATTTTTCAGCATCAGAAACTTCAGCTGCTGTGAGCTCTCCAAACTGACGGGATCTAGATTTGGCGTTGCGAATGAACCGAAATATCCATGCTATCACCCTCAACGTCTTCATGTAGGATGAAAACTTGATCAAACTATCAAGAATATTGTCTGTGTTTATTATGTGTAACACCTGATTAACAGCTTCTTCAGATACACAGTGCTCTGAGAGAAGCATCCCAGCTTCTCGAGGCCAGTGTATTCTCTTCTTGGCACAAGAAATCTGGACCCAATATCCAACGGCTGTCTTGCTCTACATACTGTGGCAACTTGGCTCTAGTTGCATCGTCGGCGACGTTCATCGATGTTGGTATCCAGCTCCATTGCATCGGCGTGGAAGTGGCAAGTATCTCAGCAATACGGTAGGCAACGAATTGCTTATACTTACGGGTTGTGGAACGAAGCCAAAGCAGAATTGTCTTGGAATCGCTCCAAAATGTCGTAGCGTTGATCTTGAAATCATGACAGTCTTCAATCGAAGTCTTCAGTCGGCTTCCTAGTACGGCCGCTTGCAATTCCAGGCGTGGTACGGTCATACCCTTTGCAGGTGCACATCTCGTTTTGGCAGCAACGAATGCGACTTCTACCTCGTTTGCTTTGCAAACACGCAAAAAGGCGACTGCTGTAAATGCACTTTCACTAGCATCAACGAATATGTGCAGCTGTATATCATCGGCATTCGGCAACAAATACGACAAGCAACGCGGGACTGAGAAGTTTTTCACGCCCTGAAAAACGTTCCACCATGCAAACTACTGTTTCTCCAAATCTGATGGCAGCTGCTCATCCCACTGGATTTTCCGCTTCCACAGCGACTGCAGAAGTAGCTTGGCGAAAATAGTGATGTTGGCTAAGAGGCCAAAGGGGTCGTAAATAGCCATAACGATTCCCAGCAACTCTCTCTTAGTCGGTGTTCTCCTGTACTCCAGCACCTGGCGTGGAATTCTATGGAACTTAAAGTGGAATTCAAACCTGTCGACTCCAGAGTTCCAAAACATACCCAGCACCTTCTCTGTTGTTGGCTGCAGTTCAGTGTTGACAACTTCTTGTTGCTTGACTTGGCTACCATTCAGTTTGACCTGCAGCTTCTTGCAGTTTGATACGAAATTCCTGAGCGTGAATCCTGCGGCAGCGTTTATCTTCCGGGCCTCAAACATTACCTTCTCGGCCTCCTGTACGTCATCAAAACTTATGACCAGGTCATCCACATAGGTGTTGTCAATGATAGCTTTTGCGCCACCTGGCATGTGAGGCAAAAACTGTGCTGCGTTCACGTTTTTTATGTATTCTGCACAACACGGCGAACAAATCGCTCCGAAGATCATCGACATCATTGAGTGGACACGGATTGGCTCGGCTGAATTTCCGTCTCTCCAAAGAAAGCGCTGTGAGTCCTGGTCTTCAGCTCGTATGCGGACTTGTGAGAACATTTCTTGAATATCTCCTGCAACAGCAATACCTCCTTGTCGAAATTTGTGCATGATGGCCAAAAGTGGCTGCGCATGCTCAGGACCCTTTAATAATACTGAGTTGAGCGATACGTTAGAAATAGCAGCTGCAGCATCAAAGACGATACGAAGCTTATCCGGCTTATGCGGGTTCACTACACCAAAGTGAGGAAGGTACCAGGTTGTAGGACTATGTCTCTCAGCAGCCTCTGGTGACAACAATTTGGCGTACCCCTTGTCAATGTATTTGGCGACTTCCGTTTTATATCTGGCTGCAAATGCGGCATCCCGGGACATCTTCCCCTCAATATTTAACAGGCGCTGCTTGGCCATAACATAGCTCTGCGGCAGCTTAGTGGCATCGTTGCGCCATAATAGACCAACTTCATAGTGTTGGCCGATGTTTTGTGTGGTCTCAATCAATAGTTTTCTTGCTCTGGCGTTCTCATCTGACTCCAGGACTGTGCTGGTGCTGCGGACTCCAAAACTTTCTACAGAAAAGTACTCTTCGACTAATCTGTTCAGTTGTGTTAAAGTAGATGCTTCTTTGACGTGCAACACCCTTGACATTGAGGTGGTGCTTGAGTGAAGTGGCCCATATGCCACCCAACCCAACATAGTTGCCGCAGCGATAGGTTGATCTGGACCGGCGGCGACAGTTTTCTCTGATATGCCTAAAAAACTATTATCCAATCCCAGCAGCAGGACCGGCTTGGCGGCTTGGTAGCTGGCGATTGGCACATCTGTGAAGTGCCCATGCTGTTGCTTGATGAATGTCTGCATTGGTAAGTTAAGCTGCTTCACGGTGCGTACGTTTCTGAGTGGGTACTCCTGGCCACCACACTCTGCACGTACGTTCAAGCTTACTTTTTTCGATGGCTCCGTGGTTTGCTTCTCTCCATACCACTGAAGCGTCAGCTGTGCAGTAGGGCCTTTGAGACCAAGTTGATTTGCGATGGTCTCTTCAAGAAGTGAGACCGAAGAACCTTCATCAAACATCGCAAATACAGGTATGCTACCACGTGGACCAAACAGCACCACGGGTAGTATCTTAAATAAGCTTGACTGCTGGTGTTGACGGCAGTTAAGCACATGCTCGACATCCTCTGGTTTCAGCTCTGCTAGCGGCTTAGTTGTCTGGTGCAGTAAGTTGTGATGCATACGGGTGCATCCATTTATACCACATGCATGCCTTGCCTGGCAACTCAGCACGTTATGCCCTCTATGCAAGCAGGCAAAACAAAGGCGGTGACGCTTTACCAAAGTCCATTTGTCATTTGTATTAAGCGCCTTAAATTGACGACATGCGCTCAGTTTGTGGCTCAAATTGCATTGCACACAACTGAGTTGTTGCTGCTCAACTTGAGGTTCGGTGCTATGCAAAACGCGACGTGGAATAGCACCTCGTGATATGGTCTGACGGTTCTGAAGGTTACCTTGTTGCACCCCTTGGTGCGGCTGCGGGGGTTGATGTTGGCGCAAAGCTGTACTAGCTATGGCTGGCATCAAGCTCACTACCTTTGCGAGTTCACTAACCCAGTCGGCAAAGGCTTCAACGGTGGCATAAGGCGTTATATTGGAGGCGCGTCGACTCCATTCATATTGCTTGGTGGGCGGAAGCTTTCCAATAAGCTGCTCAAGAAGAGTAGGGTTGGCCAAATGGTGATCGCATTTTGCTGACTTAAAAAAGGCGACAATATTTCGGAGGTGGTTTGAGAATTCCAACACTTGCTCAAGTCGATTCTCATAAATCGGTGGGAACTGCTGCACCTTTTGCAGCTGCGAGCGGATCAATAAGTCAGAGTGTCCAAAATTCAACTCTAACTCCTGCATGACTTTGGTCACGTCGTCAGGATATATGAGTAGTGACGTCACAGCGCGCTTCGCATTCCCTTGAAGTGCCTTATGCAAACGCATAAGGTTCTGGCGATTATTATAACCAAATTCATTGGTCGTGTCTCTGAAGTTGGCTAAAAACAGGGGCCAATCTTCAGGGTTTCCATCGAAAGATGGCAGTGGATATAACTTACCGCCGAGGCTATCGATAAAAGTCATGACACCATTATACGGCGTCGATGTACTTGGTGGCTGCGATTGCGGCATCTGCTGTGGTTGCTGCGTCGACGTTTGTGGCAGCGGTGATTGCACACTTTCATGAAAGGAGGATTCATTACCCCCAACACCGGATGCACCCCTATCCACTCGAGTGCGAAGTTGTTGAATCTCTATTTGGCCACGATGCGTCTCTTTACGTAGTTCGTCAATAGATTCGCGCAGTATATTTACACTGCTGAGAAGCTGCGCCAGTTGTTCACTAGTTACAACTGCTTGCGGCTGCGCTTGGCCCTGTGTTCCCTCGTTGGCCATTTCTATTACTCTGCTGTCCAATGAATCCGAGCTTTCCTCTCTGTCGTCTACTTTTGCTGATTCTAATTTTTTTGATTTCGTTCGAGTCAACATTTATTTTTCTTTTATATATGGTCTGTTCAATTTCAACAGCTGCTTGGTTCGGCACTGCAATACCGATCGAAAATTATTTGCAGCAGTTTGTTCTGGTAGAATCGATTAATTTTGAAATTAACAGATGTCGGTAATGTTGTTCGTATTTTTGAAGAAATGGCTGTTGCAAATTATCAACCCTTGTTGATGACGTCACAAAATGCTCTCGGAAGCACTAGCGCTCCGAAGGCGAAGTACGGCAGTATTTGTTTTGCGATGGCTTTGACGATGCAAACAAATGTTGAAACAGCTCGGCGGTGGCTATTCAAGTATAGCGATCTAGGTGATTTCTTCTTTGATCCTGTAAGTATAATTACCTGAAGCAGTACGGCGGTGACTGCACGGAGTATATAATTCCTAATAATTATCACAATGGCGGTGAAAATGCTGTGGTGGCAGCGGAAGAAAGCAAATTCTAAAACTTTGTAATTATATTTGTAATTATTCTAAAACTTTTGTAATTATATTTGTAATTATTTGTTAACAAGATTAAAAATTATTAATTCACATTTCAATTATATTTGTGGTGTGGTTGGTTTAAATTTCAGTGCCAGCTTCTTGGTTGTTTAGAATTTGCTGCTTTCTTCCCGGCTGCTCTTCTGCTACTCACTCGTTCGTTCAAAAATTACCGGACGAGTTTGTACTTCGGCGAGACATTTTACGGCGAAGACAGAGCTTTTAGTGCGACAAGCTTTGCCAGCAGTATAAATGCAGCCAACAACAACCGGCCGGAGAAATGCTCACACAGATTCCGGAGGAGCCGTGGGCTGTTCTGTGTCTCGACTTCGTGGGACCTCTTCCATGGTCAGCGCATGGGAACACTATGCTGGTAGTGTTCCATGATAAGTACACTAAGTGGACTGAAATGGCGCCACTCCGGAAAGCCACTACCGAGACTTTACAACGGGCTTTCCGGGAGCGCATTCTAGTTCGCTTTGGTGTGCCAAAGGTTCTAGTCTCCGATAATGGGTCCCAGTTTACTAACAGGGCGTTCCGACGATTCACTGAAGACTTCGGGATGCGACACCAGTTTACCGCACCGTATACGCCACAGGAGAACGCAGTTGAACGCACCAATCGCACCGTAAAAACTATGATTGCGCAGTTCGCCAACAAGGAACAGCGACGATGGGATGAACTGCTCCCGGAACTGACGCTGGCCATGAATACAAGTGTCTCGGAGACGACCGGATATAGCCCGGCATATTTAGTGCAAGGACGTGAACCATGACTCCCAAAAGCGCTGTATGACGAAACGACATTGGGTACTGGTGCGTTACCACAAACACCTAATGAACGTTCAGAACAGCTCAAGGAGGCATACCAGCTAGTGAAACGAAACCTAGAGAGGGCAGCACAAGACCAGCGAAGGTACCATATCCTAAGACGCAGAGCGTGGAAGCTAAGCATAGGACAGCTCGTATTGGTAAAACAACACCACCTATCAAAAGCGACAGACCATTTCGCCGCCAAACTAGCGCCCCGCTACGATGGGCCGTTTCGTGTCAAAGATTTCATTTCGCCGGTTATAGTCAAGATGACACTGGAAGGTCACCAAACTGAGAGGACCGCCCACATCGGCGAATTAAAACTTTTCTGCGCGCCGGATGATCGGCCCGAACCTATAGCGTTGTCGGGATGGAATCGAGAGTAGGTGTAGGGGTCACGGGCGCAACGGTATAAAGGAGAAGGAACAAGGAAAAGGACTACCGTTACAAAAGTTTACAAAAAGTGTATAAAAGCGAGAGTATGCACGCTAAAACTTTCTTTTCGTCACCAAACTAAACGTAAGTACACCAAGAAGTTTTCGGAAAAAAAATCCAAAAAAATATCAAAAATACAGTAGTATTCCGGTTTAACGATTATGCGATTTAACGATTTTGCGATTTAACGATGGCACAATTCATTACCATTGTGTACCTTATATTACGATGGGTGTCAAAAATGTTGTACTCAATATAACGATTACACACTAAAAAGGAAAAATTATTATTGTTTTTGTATTCAACTACGGCTCTCTTTCTTACTCTCCGTACGCATAGAATGCTGGAGTATTGGAAAGGGGTTATTTTTGTATTTATAGAACTTAGCAACAGAGAGTGTCTTTGTTAGTGGTTCTATAATGTAGGTCAGGCTCTCCTACAAATTATTTTTTTTCTTTTCGATGCATTGTTAGAAGAAACAACTGTAAGAAAAACACAAACAAGCAAAAAAAAAATACCGTTATTATTCCAGTTGTTGTATTTTCGATTTCTGTATTGTTTTTAACACTCATTGCCATTGTTGATCAGATCGTTGTGGAATAAGCAGTAAAATGTCTGTAAGAAAGAGACTATCGTTAAATGAAAAATTAAAGATCGTTGAGGATCACCGCAAAGGCGAATCTGTAAGTTCTTTAAAGACAAAATATAGTTTGCCCTAGTCGACTATATCGACTATATTAAAGTCTGGTAAAAAGCTTTTGCACAATATGGAAAAAACAAATTTTGGTTGTAAAAACAGAGGACCGATGAAACCGGGGGAATTCGAAAGAATGGAAACAAAACTGTTTTCCTGGTTCCAAGCCCAACGTAAAAAACATATGCCGATCAGTGGCGCTATATTTCAATTGAAAGCTAAAGAAATTCATAAGCAGCTGTACAGTGGAAATTTTAATGCTAGCTATGGATGGTTGTGCCGATTTAAAAAGAGATTCGGTATACGATTGTTAAAGCAAAGTGGAGAAAAGCTGTCGTCAAGAGCCGATTTAGTGAAACCTTTCAAAACAGAGTTTTTGCAGCTTGTGTCTGAACATGGACTATGTAGAGATGCAATTTTTAATGCCGATGAGACAGGTCTGTTTTGGAAAGTGTTACCAGAACGGACATGCGTTCATGCTGGAGAAAAGTGTGCTACAGGGAGAAAGATTTCTAAGGAAAGAATATCGTTGCTTGTTTGCTGTAATGCTAGCGGTAAGAAAAAAATTCGACCTCTTCTTATTGGAAAGGCTCAAAATCCTCGCTGCTTTCGAAACAAGGCTTTACCAGTGGATTATGATTCATCCAAGAATGCGTGGATGACTTCAACTATTTTTAAGAAATGGTTTTTTGACAGCTTTGTTCCACAGGTAACTACAATGGCTTTCAATGATTATTTTTTATTAATTTATTTGAATTAAATGAATGCATATTAGGTGGAGGCCTACCTTGAAAAAAACCATTTACCAAAAAAGGCTATATTGTTACTAGATAACGCACCATGCCATCCTCCCGCCGAAGAACTAGTAAAAGAAACAGCTGATGGAAAAATATGGTCCGTTTATATGCCACCTAATGTGACGCCTCTTATACAACCGATGGACCAGAACGTGATTCGATTGCTAAAATTACATTATAAAAATAGCCTACTATCTAGACTTATAGCATCAGATACACTTGATGTTTCAACATTTTTAAAAAAGTTTGATTTATATGAATCCACAATACTGATAGCTTTGGCACATAAATCCTTATCTGAATCTTCAATTGCCAATTGCTGGAATAAAATTTTTAAAAACGATGAAGAATTTGATGAAGAGGACAATCTTCCATTGTCCACTCTTTTTCGTCAAGATGTGGGTATTATTGGCATTTTGAAATGTGCATCAAATGGAGCGAACAGAATAATATTGATTCTTCGAAATCGATAGTTTTGAGAGAACTTCAAGAAGAAGCCATTCGTATTAGCCTAGTAGTTCCTCAAAAGCAAACAACAATTAATCAATTTTTCAAATCTTCATACACTCTTTTCTTTTTCATAAAATGGATTCTCTTAGTTTTTATAAATAATTGCTTGCCAATAAATTACTGAATTTCATATTTTGAATGTTTTCTATTATTTTTATTTTTATAAAATATTTATAATAATAAATACATACATATAATAAAACTAAAAAAATAGCTTTACTCTGCAGTTTCAACAATCAAAAAATTAATTCGATATAACGATATTTTCGATTTAACGATAAGGGCTGACAATATATAGATCGTTATATCGAGATACTACTGTATAATCATGGCACCGCAATACGTCACCGCTAGCCGAATTATCGTGGAGAATCCAATGGAGCTAGGAGATGGAGGCTAAGGAAAACAAATAGTGCCCCTCCTACTGAGTAGCAAGAGCGAGAGTGAAGAGGAGGAGAAGGGAGATCGCCCGCTCGTGGTGTATCCACCGGGTAAAGGGGGAATCGCCGTCAGGAACTGCGATATCGAGTGTCTTTAAGAGGGATGTCCCCTGAACGATGTCATCCTGGACTTTTATCTTAAATGGATCCAGTTAAATCGCGTACCACACAAGCAGCGGACACCCGTTTATGTATTCTCCACTCATTTCTATTCACAATTAACGCAACGGCCGGGCACTTCGGTGGACCAGCACACACGAGTCAAACGATGGTCGAAGGGGCAAGATGTGTTTCAGTACGACTTTATCATTGTCCCCATCAACCAGCGCCTGCACTGGTACGTGGCCATCATCTGTTTCCCAGCAGCTTTTGCGGCAGGCCGAAAGGGAACCACCATTTTATTTTTCGATTCTCTAAAGAAGAAGTCACACAACGAAGAAGCAAGGGTACTGCGCCAATATCTCTACGAGGAGCGCAAGACACGGCTGCCAACAGCCCCGACCACGCCCTATGACGCACGTGACATACCGGCACACACACTGAGCTCGCCCAAGCAAACTAACCAGACAGACTGTGGCGTGTTCGTGCTGCAGAACGTGGAGAGCTTCTTTACGGAGCCAATCCGTGGGGAAACATGGGAGTCTACAGTTCCAAAGAACTGGTATGCGGCCGAGAAGATTCCCAAGAAACGCAAGGAGATTGAACACCTACTACGACAGCTAACAACCAGGAAGCCCACCCACACAGAAGTTCCGCGTGTAGCTACACCATGTGAATCCCAGCGCTGCGATTCCACTAGCTCCGACGACACGCACAGTGGCACCTGGAAACGCCAGAGGAAGGACCAGGCTACGCAACTACCAGCCGAAGAGTCCGGCTGGAAGGATTTTGTCTGCCAAGATGCCAGTGAATTGACTGCGGAAGCAACAGCTCACCTACCAGTGGAACTAGTCCAGGAGGTAATTCGCCAGGCAGCCAAGCCGTTAACCCGCAGACGAATCCGGTACGATACACCCATACCGAGTCACAATACATCGCTGCGGGATAACCATTTCTCGTCGCCGGTGAAGTGGGAAGGGCGTGTGACGAGCAAAATTATTTATTTATTTTGCTCGCACAATAATTCTCCAAAGCAATAGTCACTGCGAAAATGGACCGCCAGCATCACTCGCGTGCGAAGAAGTTTGAGTGCTGTAACCAATCAGCTTGCGCGGCCCCATCAACGCTTAATATTAATTGTTAGAATACCTTCGCACCAATAGAAACCACGGCGAAAGCGGGAGCATTATTTTGTGCATGAAATGCACAAAATAATAAACGTTGATAAATCACATGCAAATTGTACCAACAACTACGCAAGCGGAATGTCAACAGCAGCATTGGCAAAGCCAAGCCAGCCGCTTGCGTAAGACAAGGAAAAGGAATTGCATGTGAATTATACCAACACGAATGCGCCGACAGACTTGGCGAACTCAAGCCAGCCATTTGCACTGATCGACAACAACAACAACACTGCAAGCAGACTTCAATTAATCCGTCGTTAATTACAACAACACGACTCGGTAGAATTTACCGAGTGCGTTAGCTCGGGAAATAGAACAACAACAACACGAGGAATGAATGAAAAGAAAAGAGACAACGACATAACAATCGCTGTGCAGACAAGTTGCGCGGACATCACACAAAGGAGAAACGCACAAATAGTGTTCAAACGCTGGTGGATAATTTAAATAATATTAACCACCAGCAGAAAGAAATCATGCGTACAATAGCAACAACAGGGCGTGCAACAACAACAACAGGGCGTGCAACAGCAAGAACGTGCCGCTGCAACTACTACGCGCTTGACAACAGCCGGACCAGGAAAACGCTGAGGGTCGCCTAAGGTCAAGAGGAAAACACCAACAATGCCTTGGCCTTAGCAACAGGAAGCGGTAGTCGGAGCAACGGCCAGCGGGACTGGAACAACAACTATAAGTTCAACAGGTGGCTATAAAAGCGCCTGCTCAGAGTCAAACCGGTGGAAGTGGTTTTTCAATCCACCACCGTCGAGACTGGAGACAGGACGGCACAGCACTAAGTTCAGGAGCGGCTTTCATAAAGCCCATAATTTCTTTGTAAAACCGTGTAAGCATAGTAATAATAATAAGGATTGAATAAAGTAAACTGGAAAAAAATACAACGCTCGAGTAATTTTCTGTATACGACCCCTGGAGCCGCTGAGTTTTTACCCCAGCTATAAATTTGAGTCGTGACAGTTGACGGTGAAGATTCTGCGAGCCAGTGAGAGTTCCCTCCGTGTAGGCATCAAGCAACGAGTATTCTCGATGATTTCACTATCCTCTCCGCTAGTGGCACAGCCTGGAAAGTGAGTGTCCAACAAAAGCTGTCCCGTCTCTTCCAGGCTCTCCGTATAATTTCCGTCAGGCTTCTTGAGTGTAGAAAGGCCATTTGAGTGATCTTTATTGAGTGATTTCTGGAGCTGGGTAGCTGCTGGGAGGGTTTCAATCTCCTCACAGTACTTTTTCCATGAGTCTCTCTTAGATCTTCTCAACTCATTATTATAGGCCGTTAAGGCACTTCTATAAGATGCCCAGTCACCATTAGACTTGGCTCTATTAAAGAGTTGACGGGCTTTTTTGCGCAAAACATTGAGCTCCCCGCTCCAGCAGGGTACGTTCCTAGAACGTTTCTTCACAAATAAATTGCAACTACTTTCAAAAGCCTCGATTATTATATTATTTAATTTGTTAACTTCAAGATCTAGTTCCTGAGAGATACTTATTTTTCCACTAAGTCACGCAATATTTTGCTCTAAGTAAAAGTTATATATCGACCAGTTGGTCTTCCTAACATTTCTCATTTCGAAGGTGCCTCCAATCTCCCCACCAGATCAAAGCAAATGTACCTATGGTCCGACAAGGAGACCTCATTAAGCACCCTCCAATTAGAAATGTTATTTGATATGAATGCGGTAGTTAGGGTGAGATCTAACACCTCCCTCCTTATCGCATTCATAAAGGTAGGCTCGTCACCCCTATTTAACACCACCAGATTGTTAATAGTAATAAAATCAAGAAGTGATTCACCTCGTGCTGTCGTGTCCGTACTTCCCCATACCGTGTAGTTTGCATTTGCATCGCAGCACATCACCCACTGTGGGTTACGAGTGCGACAGTATTCCGTGAGCTGCTGGAGCTCGCGTAATATTGCGTCCTCTGTGTCGTTAGGTAGGTACATGGAGGCCAGGACTATCGTTCTCTTCCCTTTGGCACTAGGCACTTCTGCCTGTATTGCCACCAGATCACGTTGCAGAAGCTCTGAAATTGGGAGGAATTTAATATTTTTGTTGATCATCATCGCTGCCCTCGGTCGATCAACATTGATCGACTTACATGTTTTTGTCTGCAGACCATTTATGCGCCCATTTGTGGCCCATGGTTCTTGAATGGCTACGAAGTCCAGACACTGGTGTTCCACCAAGGCACTGAGCCTGTCAGAGGCTGCTATAGCCCTGCGGAGATTTATTTGGAGACAGTGATGCTGCTTCCAAGAAGAGTTTTGCGTTCGTGATTGGGCCTGGGACATTATTTCCCAGGCCGATCCTTGCGGAACTTACCACTCTTTGTACTCTGCAAAGTTTCCGCAGCTTTCGGGGTTTTTCTTTCCCATTTTCTGAACCTACCAGAGAGAGCAGATGGTTTTTGACTTTGGGCACGAGTGTTGCCTCTCTCCGCTCTCGGTACTGGTTTTATGAAATTGGGTCCCGTTTTCGGCTTCTTGCTACTTTGTTTTGCCAGCGCTGCAACATATGTTGTTGGTTGTTCTTCACCACCAACAGCAGATTTTGCCCTGTTCCCCTTCAGTCTAGGTCGGAGCTGGGCACTGCCAAAGCCATAGTAGACTTTGTCACCCAGTTTCTCAACCCTTTCAGACGAGATGGGGTCCAGAGCAATTGCCAGCTCGACCTGGTCGCCTTTTTGTAGGCGATGGAGCACCCGCCACTCACTGACACTAATGCCCGTATTCTGCGACTCCACTTGCCCCAAAATTCGGTCATTCTGCCAAGGCACCGAGCCGGGAAAGTAGCCAACGAAGATCTTGGCCTTTGGCACTTTTGCCTCGTCCACAACCTTCAACTCAGCCCCCTCCCATGGCTTCATGGCTGGTATCCTTTATACAGCCCAGGCTACGGGCTGTATACGGGCTTTCGTCGTCCAGACAGTTGATCGTCAACCATCCAGGCTTGAAACTACAGCCTGCAAAGTGTGGCTTCACTGGGCCCCCACGAGTCTCGAACATCTTGTCGATAATACACCGTTGTACCTTCCCAATTTCTTCAGTGGACCATATGCCCTCCGGGAAATTGCTAGGTGTAACCCCTATCTTTTTGGAGCAGACTGTCTCCGCTAGAGTAGGCTTTGAACAGGGAACCCCCAAGGAGGCGCCCTGCACGCCGTGTCTTTCAGAGACACTCGCCACCTTCTTTCTGGGACCAGGTTCGCCCCCAAGTAAGGTCTCCACCTCCTTCATCTCACCACCAACCGGCGGGTCAGCTGGGGGCACTATTGACATTTTATCAATGTTTTTGTTGCCCTCCTGTGCAAACCGCTTTGTCGGCCTGGAGGTCGATGTCGGCGTGGAGCCATCTGATCGGGATCTTTTAGGGGTCCATCGCGCAGACACGTTGGCTGGATTTGCCGCCAGGCAAGCAAAGCCTTAAATCGTTTACGTCCAGCGCCGGACAGCTTCACCCTCAGTTTTGGAATCTTCTCTGGAGCAGGTTCAAGAAGATTTCTCTCTTGTTCCGAGGAGATAGACATCCCAGCCGACTCCGGGTTAAGTGGGATATCCATCTCATCCGGCCTGTCGGATAAGGGACCGGGTGCACTTTTTTTATTAGTTTCCATAACCCAAGTCTTCACGTCAATGCCGGTTGTAGTATTTCGCAGGGCGTTTGTGAACAAACATGCAAGCAAGTCGACTTGGGTAAGCCCTGCACACATCATGTAGACATTTTTTAAAGAAAATGTCAAATGAAATGGACAAAAAGATGCACCTTATATTAAAATATGTTTTACTAAACTTTATTGATCCTAATATAAATTTAAAATTTCTTCGATTTTGAAACATTTGAAATAATTTTTTATAGATTTTTCATTATAATAATTTTCGATTATGCAGGGTTTATTACGCGTTGGAATACAAGCATGGTTGAATTATATTTTTCCATAGGAAACAAATGTTTATATGTAGGTTATTGCTTTATACACGGTTTTATTTACAAAACTTTGTAAATCAATGTATAAGACGAAAATATGCATTTATTGCTAGATATTGAAGTCAAACATGAACAGATCATGTACTATGTAAATTCGGAAAATCGAGTGTTCATAGATATGTATTCACATATTCATGTACGTACGGTTGGTATAATTTGTAATAGAATCTGGTTATAGTATTTCAAGCGGATCTGACAAAGTTACAAAAACTTTTAAACAAGTTGACTTTATTGACTGTACAGTTAATTAAAAAAATTTTTAGATGCATTTTCTATTGGAATAGACAACACTATATTATAGATTAACGAATCTTATACCATATACAGAAACGTTTTATAATTGCACCTAGTAAATACAGGTAATACTAACTAGCAATTTTGTTCGAATAAATTAAACAAATGAAAAGAAAAGCGTTAAGTATTTTATGTACATGCTAACATATAACATATAAATAAAATATCGGCTACACGAGTTCCATTAGGTCTGACACTGTTTTCCGTTTTAGCCGCCTACGCTGCGAAGTCTTCAGAAGTAAACTGGATGCTGCAACGTTGACATGCGATTTCAGTCGCTGTTTTTGAGAACTGGCAAATTTTTTTGTCACATCAGTGACAGTTGGCATGCCAAGATCACGATGGAGATCGCTATTTCTAACATAGTATGGTGCATTAACAATACATCGCAGCACTTTATTTTGAAAACGTTGGATAGTGGCAATGTATATTTCACTAGCACATCCCCAAAATTGGATGCCATAGGTCCAGGTCGGCTTCAGTACTTGTTTATACACCATTAGTTTGTTGTGAATTGACAGGGTACAGTGTCTTCCAATAAGGTGGTACAATTTGTACAATTTCAGGTCAAGCTCCTCTCGTTTTTTCTTTACGTGAGCTTTCCAGCGCAATTTGGCGTCGAGTGTAATCCCCAGGTATTTGGCTTCGTTGGCATGTGGGACTATTAACTCATCCATGAAAATCGGTTTGTAAGGTGTATTTTTCAGTGAAAACACTATATGCGCTGATTTGGTTTTGTTTAACTTAATGCGCAATTTCTTAGCCCCTGAAGCAATACAATTAACAGCCTCTTGTAGCTGAGCCGTCGCGTCTTCGATAGTGTTACCTGTAGCCAGAACACCAGTATCGTCCACATGTTGCGGTTACTTGCTGATTTGCTGTTGGTAGGTCGTATGTATACAGGAGGTACAGCAGAGGCCCCAGGATGCTCCCTTGCGGTACACCAGCACTAGATTTTTTCAAAGAAGAATGGGCGTTTTCGTACTTAACACTAAAGTACCTGTCATCAAGGTATGATGAAAGCACCTCGCAATATTGCATTGGCAACAATGTCCGCAGCTTTTGTAATAGACCTGCATGCCACACCTTATCGAAAGCTTGTGAAACGTCTAGGAAGACGGCGGAACACACTTTTTTCTCTTCCAACGCAGTTTCGCCCATATTCACAACTCTGTGGTCAGTTGTCGAATGATTTTTCCTAAAACCAAACTGGTGAGCGGGAATCAATTTTTTTATTCTCAATTATTGGCATTAAGCGCGTTAAAAGCAATTTTTCAAATAGTTTTGACATTGCTAGCAGTAAGGATATTGGCCTATACGATGATACGTCGTTGAGTGATTTCCCAGGCTTGGGTACCATGATTACCTCTGCGAATTTCTAATATATAGGAACATGCCTCAACCTGAAGCACATATTAATTAAATCAGACAGATAAGAGACGCAGTTATTGGGCAGTTTACGAAGAACTTCCGTCGTTTAGTAAGTCAAATCCTGGCGCTTTTTTTAGTTTCATTTTATGAATTTGCTTACCAACTTCTTCGGGAGTTACTTGAGTAATGTGGGTATCGCACTCTAGCCAACTTTCATTTATAACTATTTCATCATTTCCTTCATTTGGACTAAAGGCCTTTTCAAGATGTTCAGCAAACAACTTTGCTTTTTGTGAGCTTGTTTTGGCCCACAGTGTATCGTTGATTTTAACTGGAGCACAGTGTTGTATTGGTGAATGATTTACCCGCCTTCCACAAAGAGTACTCTGTGGTCTTGTCCGCTGTAAGATCCATCAGAAATCGATTAAATGTGTCACTGGCTAAGATTAAATTCGGTTTGATTGCTGGAGATCTGGTTTGTTGCCAACGTTTCCGTAGCTTCCGTTTCTTTGCAATTAAGCTCTTAATAAAAGGTGGATATTTTTTCCCGTGCAGAACAAGTCTTAGTGTGACGCTGCCATCTGTATTTGCTGTGTAAAGTGGAGTACAGCATCATCAAGTTGCTCACTGGTAACAATAGAATCAAACTTGGCTAATTGTTCTATCTGCACTTCAAAGTAATTCCAGTCAGTACAAGCATTTACTAACGTTGATGTGCTTTGATTTAGTGCTGGGGTTTGGGAAATTACCAATTGCGCCGGAGAATGGTCAGAACTCAGATCAAATCCTTCAGTGATAAGTAAATACGCTGCAGGAATGTTTTTGTAGACAAAGAAGCCAATTAAGTCTGGTACTTTTGTAGCATCCGATGGCCAATATGTTGGTTTACCAGTTGAAATTGAATTACAGCATGTACGCTGCATGGCTTTGAATAATTCTCTTCCTTTTGTCGTGGTGAGCCTTGAGCCCCAAAACGTATGTTTTGCGTTGAAGTCGCCTCCAATTATAAAACGACCATGGAAACGATTAAAAAGAGACAAATAGTCTTCATATTTCAACTGGTGCCTAGGTGGACTATATAGAGCAGTTAGAACCAGTGATTGTTTGGAAGTTTCAACGGAAACGGATGTGGTTTGAAACTCATTTGTGCTGATTTGGTCCTCCAAGTGATGTTTAATGGAGCTTTTGATTATGACTGCGCTACCACCCCTTGCACAATTGTCAGGATGTATTGTATGGTAAAGCGCGTATTTTTTAAGGACACATGCGATTGCTTAGTAAAATGAGTTTCAGAAATTAAGCATATACGAGTATCAATATCTGCATTGTTAAGCACGACTTCCAGCTCATTTTTGTGTTTGGCTAAACCATTTGCGTTCCATAAAATCAGTCTTAGACAATCAGTCATAATTTAAAAATTGTATGTTGTGCTCCAGGGCTCCCAAGCGCAATTCCAACGCTTTGAACATTTTTTCCTGGCGTTTGCTTCGGTGCTTTGTGGGGCAAAATTGGGGCAGAGCCTTTCGTTATTTGAGCATAGCTTGCTGCTTTAGTGCTCGTAGATGGTCCACTTTTGGTGGGGACATTTTTTGACGCAGCAAATTGATTATTATCGCGATCCTTTGTTTTAACAAAAGTTGTCTTCTTCGATCTGATTTTTTGTAATTCTTGCGCAATTACACAGCCACGATAATTTGCTGGGTGCGACTCACCACAAATGCAGCATTTGGGTTTATCAGCTATTGGCTTTTGGCACTCTGAAGATATATGTTTGCCAGCACATTTGACGCATCGTGGAGGTTTCCCACAGAAATTTGTTGTGTGGCCGAATGATTGGCAACTTTTGCACTGGGGAATTAAGTTAGATGATTTTATTGGTTCAATCTTTACAATTGTATTTAAAATGTTTTTGATTTCGTGAATTTTGTTCACATCTTCAGAAGAGTCGAATGTCAGGACGAACATATCAAGCGGTTCCTTCGTCTTCCATTTAAGTTTGTTAATAGCACTAATTACTTTGAGGCCTTGATTGATTATTCAAATCACTTATAATGGATTCCTGGTCACACGAATGGTGCAGATTTTTTACCATTACTTTTATTGGCCTGGTTTGCTTGTCTTCATATCTGAACCAAGGGATACTTTCATTAGTTCACAACTTCGTAACAGCCCGATAGTCAGAAGAGTCAAAAGTTATTACCCTGTATGCACCATTATTAATAAGTTTCACAAAGAACTTGTTTTTATAGTTGCAATAAGCTGGGTGTGTAATTTCTTAAAATCATTTGTACTATTGACAACAATTGGAGGAGGTCGAGCTATTTTACTAGTAGTAACAGTCACTTTAGCACTTGAAACTGTAGGTCCACTTTGTGTGATCACTTCCGGAGAGGTCTCTGCCTTCCGTTTTTTGGTTGGTCTTTTCTTTTTGAGGATCCAGTCCGTCTCTCTAGCTAGTTCATCCTCATCAGTCTCATACTTTTTTTCGTTATCAATAATTTTTGTGTTGGTATAATTTTCGGTTGATTTAAGTTTTACATTCTCACTTTTGAGTACAGATAACTCGTTTTTTAACAATGAGCATAATTTTTCTAAGTTTTGGATTTTTTCGAGCAATTCTGTGTTTTGCGATTCAAGATTTAGTATTTTTTCTTTGGACCCCCCACCAGGTGGTGGTGTTTTTAAGTTACTCATTTTAGTTTAAAATTCTAGCAATGTGGCAGCACTGCTGAATATAGTGTCGATAATGCAGTTCAGTATTGACAATAGTTGTCATATGCTTACCGCGGTTTGTTTACACACGAGCTTTGCGAATTTCGGCACTTTTGTTTGTGTTATTATGGAACTGAGTGATTTTTTTCGGTTTTAGAACTAGTTTGGCGCGCTTTTCCTTGCGAACTCAGCCAAAGGTTCACAATTTTTTCGATGCAAACACCTCAAAAATTTCACACCGAACACTACGCAAATGACGAATCAGCGAGGGATGGCCCGAGGCAGAACCCCAGTGCCAAAAGTCGGAGCAATTTACGGATAATACTTTAGTAAGAATTGAATTTCTAAGAGCTTAGGGTACACACGTCCGTTTTTTAGGTTGCACAACCGACCAAATTAAGCGTCGCTCTTCTCCGCCGCTTTATAAGATTTAAGCGGGCAGCTAGGCTCTTTCTCAATGCTTAACAATGTTGCTTGAATGTATATCTTACATCGAATATAACTGCTAATATTTTCAAATAGTTAACAAATTCTATATTTACATTTTTATACCTTAAAGTAAGATTACTCCATCTATGTTTTTTCCAAATGTGCAATATTCTGCATTTTTCTATAGAAAGATTAGCTCCCGGGGTCATTCCTCAAATTTTAACGTTATCTAAAATTTTTGAAAATGTATCTTTAACGATATTATCATTTTGTTTCGAAAAGATAATAGCATCTTCAGCATAAATTGAATGTTGAATATTTTTGAATTTGTCAAAAATTTTGCTTAGTTGGCCAAAGGCGATGATGAAAAGAGCAACTGAGACAGGAGACTCCTGCGGTATCCCATTGATGAACGGGAACGTGCCGGAAATGTATGAGTCAACTCCAACTCGTAACCTGCGGCCGGTCAAGAAAGCTTTAACAAAATTGAAGATTTTCGGATCAACTTTCCAGGTTGCAAGCTGATGCAACACCGCATGCGCGCCTATGCGGTCGAAAGCTCTTTCAAAATCAGTTGTCAATACTGTTACGTGGTTTTTATTTGAAAGAGTGTTTGACACATAAGGGTTGCGATGAAGTAGGACATCTGTTGTGCTTTGTTTTTTTTCAAAAAGCGACTTGGCTAGCGCTGATCAGATTGCTGTTAGAAATTAACCACATTAGCCTCTGAGCTATTATTTTTCCCATATGCAAAGCAGTAGGGATATTGGACGGTAGCTATTAACTTCGAGATGGGCTTATTGGGTTTGGAAATTGGAATGATGATAGCTGTTCTCCAGCTTTGTGGATAAATAACTTGGTATAGGATGTTGCTGTACAGGTTCAGGATTCTATCTTTTACGTAGGACGGAACATTTTTTACCATCGGATATGAAATACGGTCGAAACCAGGTTTAGTAATTTTTTGTTCTCTTTGTTTTGCTTTAGTTGATATATTGCTGGGGTTGTAGGATATATTTTTATAGTGTAGTTTTTCAGTCAGAAAATTTGGGTGAAAATTTGTATCATTTGAGAGTTGCGACCAATACGAAGCAAAATAATTAGCTATTTCAAGAGGTGAGGTAATTTGATTTGAGGCAGAGTTTAAAATTTTTATCTTGTTAGTAGTTTTATTCCCTGTAAGTGTAAGTTTTGATGTCGGACCATATCTTTTTAATAGAAGTGTCTGGATTTATTTCTGATGTAAATTTTTGGAGGCAGATCGATTTGGCAGTTTTAGAAGCTTTCTTGAAAACAGCATTCCACCAAGGAGCAGTAGCTTTCACCAGAAATGGTTTGGTCTGAGGAATGGAAAGGTTAGCTGCGAAGCGAATCCCTTTATGCAACTTAGCTGTTTCACAGTTAATGTTGCTGGAGACATGAAATCGAGAGGTGTAATTAAGGCAACTATTCTGAAATAACGCCCAATCGGGGAGATCGGTTTTGAACTTTGGTTTGGGTTTAACTTTGTGGAAATTTAAATGTTTTGCAAGTTCAATAATTATCGGATAATGGTAGCTGCCATGAAGATCCTCAAGAATTTTCTATGAACAACGGGGCAGAGCACATTGTCAGATCGATATGGGTGAACGTTTTATGGGATGAAAAGTGAGTTGACGATCCGTCGTTTAAGATAATTAGGTTCTCATTTAATATGAAGTGTTCCATAGAATTTCTCTTATTATTGGAGTGCCTTGAGCCCGAAAGAGGGCTCCAGGCATTGAAGTCACCCATAAGGAGACAAGGCCCATTGATCTACGTTTGGGCCTTGTCTCCTGATAGGTGTCGGGCGGTGAATTTTTGTGAGGGGGGTATGTAGCTATTTATTATATTGAAAGACGTTAACCTGTAGGCCTATTGTGGATATAAGAGAGGTTATGGGTATACAATAATGTGGTAAATGTTTTTTAATTAGTCCGACATCTTGTTTAGCTGATGTATTGGATGTAAGAATGTGGAAATATCCAGAGAAATTTTTGGGTACAAAAGAGTTATTATTTGTGGACGGTAGATGGGTCTCTTGAAATGCTATAATGTCGGGTGAGAATTTATTTATTAGTAATGATAATTCATTGAAATTATTGGTATAACTATTCATGTTCCACTGCATTATTTTAATGGACATATGCAAAAGTCAGAAAATGTAAAGATGTAAATGTACGTGTGTAGGGTGGGGGAAGAGGCGGGAGTCGGGACTTAAATATTATTTTCTATAGGCTGCATTTATAGTGTAGGAACGTTGTCTGACGAAATATGTGAAAAGTTGGACAAAGGGGTTTTCTTGTTGAAGGGAGGTGTGTTAACTGAATTTAGATTTGAGTTGCATTTATTAAAGTTTTCAGAGAGCTGCGGAGTGGAGGGATCAGTGTGAGTTTGCGGTAAGCTGAGATTGTGAGTGAAATGGGAGAGCGAGGTGTAATTGGAGTGTGTGCGAGTTCAAGAGAGGGCAGTTCAGAGTTTAAGTGATAGGTGGTACTGGTATTAGTGGAACCGGGAGAGGGTGTGTCAGAGTTTGTGTGTATAGGTTTTTCAGTTGAGGAGAGTGGATCGATTGGAAATTTATTATTTGATGAAGAGGCGGTGGGGCCAGAGAGGTTGATAGTTTCTGAATTTATTTTGATGTTGTTTTGTGTTGAATTTTGTACATTGGTTTTTTTGTTTGCGTTGATTTGATTAGCGTGTTTAGCGATTGAAGAGTAGGATATTGGTGAATTGGTTGAAGGAGAGGAGGGAGTTGTTCTTTGAATTTATTTATGGCCTTGTGCAATGTGCATTTATTTATGGTTTTAATTTTCATTATTTCTCTTGACTGTTGAAATTTTGAGCACTCTGCTGAGGAGGCGGAGTGCTGGTCTGAACAATTAGCACAGTGTGTCCGTGTACAATCTGGGGGGGAATGCGGAGGTAGGTTGCAAGTGACACATGAAAGTGCCCTTTTACAGAACTTTTGCGTGTGTCCAAGTAATTGGCAATTTATGCAGCGCATAGGGCTAGGAATGTATTGTCTTACTTGAACCTTTCTCCAAGCGATGTAAATTTTTTCCGGAAGGTGATACAAATCGAATGTAATCAATACAACTCCGGTAGGCTGTATCTTCCCTTCAATGTTCCTCGTAAATTTGTACACATCTGTAACACCTTGGGGGCCCAATTCCTCAATTATTTACCTTTTCGGATATATTTCTTAGAAAGGGGGCGAAAATTGTGCCTTTGACAAAATTCAAACTGTTGTGATATTTGGCTGATATGGGGCAGATTCCGTGAAGTTGCTTTGCAGCAATGAGGTTTTGGGCAGCATTTTTATCTTTCACTAATATGAGCAAATTACCATCACGAAGCTCGGAAATGGTGAGCATATCTTTTCTTATGAGATTCAACGATTTGTGGACTTGAAAGCATGAATACTCTGCTAGCGATTTGTCGGTATCAGTGGAGCTAGCCACTACAAATTTTGGGTTCTGTTGTTGGAGTTTAGCTAGTGTTGGAAAAAATTCAATGGATTTATTTGATGCTGTCTTTCGTTTTTTTTTACTGGTGAGTCGGATAGTAAGTTGAACCGATTTGCCTCAATATCCCTGGAGCCATCTGTACCTAACTAAACTTAAACAGAAAAGTTTTTTTTTTAAGCACTACAAAAACAATAATTGAGAGCGTAAAAAAGGAAAACGCGAACAATGGGCGTAGAAAATGAGCAAACACTGTCGGAAAAAACACATCTTCACAGCACAAGTGTTAGTCGGTGACTATTTGCAGATATTATTTTTCTGCTTCTGAGAAAATAATCAATTACAATAAAAACCCACTCTTTGGGATGAGCACAGCAGATATTTAATCCAATAAATTCAAATTATGGAACTCAATATAGCTATTCTTATAGTATATTACCAGAGCTGGTTGTTCAGTACACTGGAAAAAGATGAGGGATATCTGCGATTTGAAGTGAAAACAAAATCCAGAAAAAAGTAAACCCAAAAGGAGGGTGGTAGTATTTTTATATCATTCTGTTGTAAAATACAATTGAATGAGCGGGATGATATAAAAAATTTAGTTTTTTTTCAAGGTTTTTTTTCAGTGTGCTCCTATAATAATTTTTTTTTTTTAGTACACCGCGTACACTTTGAACCGCGTAAAACATCTAGAAGAACTAAACAAACTAAAGAATTAAAAAAACAATTTTTTTACTTTAATATTGCAATCGATATCGGAAGCTTGCTCTATATGTTTTTGAATAAAATTATTCGCAATGAGTAAACAGTCTGCTTCAAAAACATTTTGTAATGCACTTATACAAACCATCATATTTTCTGATGGTATGGCTAACCCCCCTTCATTTAAATGGTTAGCCCACATATTAAAATACATGTAAGTATACAAATAATCGGCCTTAGCTTGAGTTGCAGTGTGGTCGATGTCTTCACGCAATTTGTGGCTTATGTATCAAGCAAGATTTTCAAGACCATCGTACGCCAGGCCTTCCAATGCTGTCTGTTTCATTGTGGTTTTGTTGAGGTAATTGGCCGAAATTTTGCGTGTTACGGATAAATCCGTCGAGGTAGATGCCAGGAGCGGCAATATTATTTATTATAAAACCGGTGTCAATAAAGTGATTTCGCGACAACTATATAAAATGAGGTATATCTGCAAAAACGAAAATTTCCTCGTCATCGTAGATGAACCTGAATATACAATGTGTGAAATAAAGGAATATAAAATTAAGGGCATTCTTTTATTTACCAAGGCCTTATCTTCGTTTACATAAAGATCCGTGAATAGGGCTCTGTTACTGCCACCTAGGTCACATACGATTGCAACAACATTGTAATCGCAACGTTTCGTCTCTTTTAAAATTCTTTCCAAGATTTTATTCGTCATTCTGCAGTCGAAGTCTAAAAATTGGTTGCTTCCAATTAGACATTAATCCTAATGTAAATAAATATATATTAAAATATATATAAAAGGTGAAAAAACTGCACTCCGACGCTTCACTTTCATTCCAGTTATTACAACCTGCCACCGCACATTTCATTTTTAATAATTGTCTCTCTATTTTCTTATTTATTTTATTATTTATTAAAAATACACTATCCAAACTATGTATTTATTGCTACGGTGACGTCACAGCCCAGCAACGAAATGCCAAAATCAGAAAGCAAATAATAACGGACCTGCGCAATGCGTAATCTTCTATAGCCACAAGCACTCCCCCTCCAGTGACACAGTCACGATCATCCTGAAAAGAAACTCTCTGTGGTGATGGAGTTACCGGAGAAGTTGGAATGGGCTGCAATGTAAAGTTCGTGGTTCCCTGTTGAGTTACTGTTGCATTTGAATCTTCAAGATAGAATACGGGTTTCAAACGATCAGCAGAAATATTTACGTCTTTGTCTTTTATACGTATGGTGAATAAACGATCTGATATTCGCTTGACTACTTCGAAAGGTCCAGTGTAAGGCGGTTGAAGTGGATTACGCATTGAATCAGTCCTCAGAAATACATGTGAGCAGGTTTCAAGTCCTTTCAATGTGAACATTTTTCTTTTAGAGTGATGAGCAGTTGGTGTAGGTCGTAGTATTCTAAAGTGTTCTTGTAGTTTTTGAAGAAACTCTGACGAATTAATTTGCGTATTGTTTTCAGTGAAAAATTCATTAGGCAAACGCAAGTGCCCACCGTCGAGTAAGTCAGATGGTGATGCTCTAAGATCATCTTTGAATGCTGTCCTGAGACCGAGAAGAACGGAAGGCAATATGTCAACCCATGAGACATTAGGATGGCACATTAAAGATGCCTTAAACGATCTGTGCCATCGTTCTACCATTCCGTTTGACTGTGGGTGATATGCTGTTGTCCGAGTTCGTTTGGCTCCAATGAATACCGCAAGTGATTTGAAAAGGTTTGATTCAAATTGTGTACCTTGGTCGGTTGTAATGATTTTTGGACAACCAAATCTCGATACCCAAGTTGACCAAAATTCATTAGCCACGGTTTGGGCAGACATTTCTTTGAGTGGCACTGCTTCAGGCCATCTGGAAAATCGATCAATCATCGTCAGACAGTATCTGTAGCCCTGTACTAGGGGCATCACAACAATGTCTAAGTGTACATGATCGAAACGGTTATCAGGAACATCAATTTTGTTTGGCGTGAAGCGATTGTGCCGGGTGATTTTTGCTTGTTGACAATGCTGACAGTTTCGGCACCAGTTGATGATATCCTTTTTAATTCCAGGCCAGATGTATTTAACGCGTACTTGTTGTAGAGTCGCTCGGCCGCTAGGGTGAGAAAGTCCGTGAACAAAGTTGAATATCTGCTTGCGTAGTGAGTTCGGGATGTACGGTCGCACATGTGCAGTTGAAATGTCGCAATATATCGACGAAGTATCAAAATGAATAATTTGCAGTTGCAAAGAATTTTCGCCTTCAAGTATAGTTCTCAACTCTTCGTCTTCCTCCTGAGCAGATTGGATGTCCTCTGTGGAAATGTTCGTTGGCATTGATATTTCATTAAGTCTGGACAAGGCATCAGCAACGATGTTGTCAGGTCCAGAAAGGTAAACAATTTCTGTCGTAAACTGTGAAATAAAATCCAAGTTTCTTAATTGTCTGGGTGATGCTTTTTCAGGTCGTTGTGAAAATGCGTGAACTAGAGGTTTGTGGTCAGTTTTGATTATGAAATGTCGGGCCACTAAATTGTGAAATTCACCTTGTTGACTTATAAGCTGACTACGCTTTGTTGCTCTGTAGTTCATAGACGGGGTCACCAATATAGCCGATTGTGTAAATAAAAGGCGTTGATTACACTTAACAACTATTTAAATAAACTTTATTTCATTTAAAACGAGTAATTAATATAAAAGGTTAATTTGCCACAACTGTGGTGTTGTATACTTCGCGAGGAACTAACTTCTGTTTTCTCCTTTGTTGACGACTTTCTGCCATGCCAGATTTTGCGTTATCTGCCGTCTGCTGAGGCGGTGTTGCCACACTTCTTCTCTATCATTCTTGTATGTAACGTACATCCATTAATGCACAAAGAGAGAGTGCAAAAATTGTGACGGCCAAATATTCAAATTTCAATGCAGACTTTATGTTTATACTAAAAATTGTTTTAAAAAACGCTACGGGACACGCATGTACGAGTATACATACTAATACTCAATGGGTTACAATGCAGAGTTTTGTACAGAGTTAGTACCGTATTGTGAAATGTGTATATTATATACACATGTATGTATATATATAGGGAAATATATATGTATGTTTAAATTTATTTTAAGTTAGAAAAAAGTTGCGGTTTTTTTTCCTGCCTCGGTACCTTATTGTCGAATGTTGCCCTCTTTGGGATGCCTCCGTCGCTGATTTTCTTGTGTGGTGCTCGAAGGACCAATATTTAATTCAATTTTTGTATATTTTTTTTCCTTCGCAATGCGTACTCTTCCAAACAATTCAAAAATGTGTAAAGGTATTATCACTTAAGGTCCACAATGTGTTTATTTCACTTTTTTTATTTTATTAAATTAAGAAAGGACTTCAATGTCCAACTGGCGTACAATTCACCTTTTTGTGGTTTAACTGAATAAAAATGTATTAAGTAAAAAATATAATGAAGTAAGAATATTATTAGATGACGACGCGTTGCGGTCAGATCTCAGCAGCAAACTCCAAACTCGCGCTCGTCGAAAAGGAAACGAAGGAAAAGAATAGTCGGGTGTTGGGAGCGTTCTCTCGGGGGAGATTCGGTTGTAAGCAGTGTTGCTCTCGATCTGTACTGTCAATATATTCCCATCAGTGTATACTTTAGTCTTCCACTAGATTTTGATGCCGCTTAAAAATGGAATTCGTAAAGGAAACCAACCTATAAAAATAGGGTAGAAAAAGAAATCAGGAATTTAATTTGTTCAACTGTGACTAAATCCCTTCTTTCGACAATTTTGCCGCGTTGGTCTGTATCGCCAAATCCCTCTTAGTATCTTCCAATATATTCCTTTATTGTAGTAGGAAAGCGTCTGTTTCCATCCATCCGCAGTCTGTTTCCATCCATTTTCTCACAGCTGGAATTTTTCAAAATCTTATACAAGCCTGGGCGAGCAAAAAAACCACGCTTGTGCTTGTTCCTGCAAAATTTAAATTTATGGCATTGAAAATGAAAGAAAATTTAAAAGAAGGCAACATAAGCACACAAAATACAACGGCAACAACAACAATAACAGCGTTTGCCGAAATAGGCGCAGTATAGAAGCACTTTTTCTTCGTAAATTGGACACGTGAGACTATTATTAATGTATGCATAACTTTTGAGGCGCGAAAATGCGCGGCGTAAATTTTTCTTAAATATCACTTATTTGTTAAACCTTTAAAATTAACTGTAAATCTCAGCTCAATTAGCATGACTTATAACTTCATGTCCACTTAAACTGAGAAAATAATTTTTTTTGCATTTCCAATATAAACATTAAACACAAAAGCACTTCCACAAATAATTTGTATCACACATTGTACCAAAACAGTGTGTAACTACCTGACCTTGATGGTTTCAGTTTTTCAAATTACTTGACGCAAATATGAGTTACTTACGCAGGAGTTTCAGCTTGTTTCTGGCTATTTTTCACTGTTGTCCCTCAGAATCTTTAACTTCAAAGTGTCACTACAAAGACACCGTTACATATTTGACTTTTTTTTGCTAGTGATGTCGAATTTCATGCACTGTGAGTACATTTGGTTTTGACGGAACTTCATTTTTGGAATTAATCAGTAAATGACTGCACTTGGCACCATTGTGCAGCAGTAGCCAATAATATCGTTTCCCCTCTTTCGCCAAAGAGAACAAAGGAAACTCTTTACGTATATACCCTAGCTATGGATTCGCACACTGGCGATGATAGATAATCCGTTACGGATGAGAATTACTCGTATTGCTCCAGCAATCTGGGTAATGTGTATTTATAAGATTGTCAAGTGTGTCCGCTAATGTTTCCGTCCACGTTCCGTCCTATTTTTTAAAAAGGAGGGATTGGTACGTTGCTTTGAAAACACCTTGCTGAGTCTTGAGACTGACTCAATTTACGGACAGAAATCTTTCCAGCCCTCACACTTAGTTTTCCTGATACATTTTTTGTACTCCTTGAGGTTATCTTGGTATATGTGCCAATTTTTATCATTAAAGCATTGGTTGAATAGCTTTCTGGTTCTTTCCCTGATTTTTGAAAGTTCCTCATTCCACCAAGGTGGATTTTTTACTCCTACTAATTGGACAGGATTTCGTATAGGCTGTAGTAAATACTGCCTCAAGATTATCCAGTTGCTTGTCCAAGTCTTTGGTTGATTGCATGTGAGGCGCCCTAACTTTTCTTTTTTGTAAATACTTAGGGTTTCTAAAGGGTTTTTTGACTATTGTTCCCAGACACACACTGAAGATTATCCAACTATGGTCCGAAAAGCACCCTCCAGTTCACCACCTGAATTGTTGTGTTGTCTGTTAACAGTGTTAGGTCTAACACTTCTTCTCACCTGTTGTTACTCACCTTTGCTAGTAGTAGTGAAAGTAGGTGTGTTCCCCCTATTGCATATAGTGAGATTGGAGTTGCTAATAAAAACAAAAAGTGACTCACCCCTATTATCCCCTATATTCATTATCCTCAGTTCTACCCCAAAACGTATGCTTCGCGTTGGCGCCGCATCCAAGAAGTAGAGGACTACCTTTAGCGGTTAAGCGGGCCATAAACATCGCAATTTCTTCCCGTTGTGGCGGATGGTTGCGAAAGGCAAGTGAAATAAATACTAAAGACGATGATCGTTTGGTGGTTTGTTCAAGACTGCCTCTTAGCAGGTTTATTTTATGTATTTATAATAATGCTTGCTTATATTACAGTGATGGTTACTATTACAGTGTGTATAGTATAAGAGTTATTAATATAGTTATATTATGATTAGAGTAAGTAAGCTAGGTATAGGTACAATAAGTAAGATATAATAAGTAGGATAGGAGTAAGTAGTCTAGTTATAAGTAAGTATATAATAAGATAAGAGAATAGGATAATGGGTGATGAGTTGGCACTACACCGTCCCTATCATGCCGTCGATTTTCACAACTGTTAAATAGCCTGTGCTGTACTGAGAACAGAGAAAAGCGTTAATATTGTTCTTTACTAGGACACTTGACCTTGACTTGCCACCAGCCTTTGCGTAAAAAGTTAAATACTTTTGCAGTTTGAGCCCCATTAAATCAGTATTTCTGTCACATGCCTACTGCACGATGCCTAGGAAGGCGGCAAGATTATCCTAGGTATTCCTAGAATGCTGTAGGTTAATCTGCACAACCTTCAACATTGGTAGCTGATTGTTGTGGTGTTACTACTATCTCCCCTTCTGCTTTTGCGGATTTAAGCTTTCTTGATCTCGGAAAATTTTCAACTTGGCGTATCTGATTCCGAACCTAATTGGTTTGTCGGTGGTCTCGGCGCCTTTACAGTCTTCTCGTTTATGTAGAGCAGAAGGGACATGCTACATTTCTGGAGACCCTCGTCTTTAATGACTACCCAATGATGTGACATATACATAGATAGATAGAGAAAATGCAAGTCGTTTCCAATAGGTTGTAGCATTTTTTTACAATTTTAATCTATTAAAGACATAAAATTGAGATCTTTTTATTGTTTTACAATTGTATGAAAATAATATATTTCCTACTTTGACATTTTTGCATTCGGATCCAACCAGTGCTACTATTGACAACTAATTTTTGTGTAATAGTAAATTCAGAGACAAGCTACACTAAGATATACTTTTTGAATCGATTATACCCCAAATAATGCATAATTCCTCAAGCTTTATTGGCTTAATTAAGCTAATTCTCCATCGAATGGCATTCCATTCAAAAATACTGAGACTATCTCCCAAGTGGTTCACCAATACGATTACTTTGCAGCCGTACTATTTTGGGGTCTCTAGAATGCCGTTTATAATATCCCGAAATATTTGTGAATCGAAGTCGCAATCAAATATTCGAAAAGTTGTTGGAATATATATTTAGTCAACCGATGCCATATAATAGTGCAGTTTACATCTGAGTGTGCCAGATTAAACATAATTAACTGGAGCCAGAGCGTCTGTCATAACAGTCAGATTCGCATGTTTTTCTTTCTACCGAAATTAAGACACAGACTTACTGCGTATCAGTTTTGTAATTTGTAGTCGCTCCCAAACAACAGGTATTGAAATCTGCGATAGGGGACGTCAGGCGTTTTCAATCCATCAGGTGCATTAGACACGTCTGTCACAGTGGACGCAACGAGGATGTCTACTGTTGAGGATGCATCTGCTTCATTTGAGATTTTAACTTCAGTTGCGTTTGAATCGATCAGAATGGGGTCAAGTATGGCTTCCCGATTTTATCGTTGAAGCCCTTGCAAAGGATGTCGATGCAAGGAACAGCTCCTAGTGTCAAATGCCTTTTCGTGCAGAATACTAATAAGACAATAACTTCAGCAAGAAAGGTTATTTGGAAAGTGAACAAACCTATGAAATCAATTTTCTATTTAAAATTGCCTTCAATATATTTTCATATTTCTGCCCTTGACCCAATTCTTTTAAATTTCCGATTAAACTGCAGAAAATGAATAACAGCATGGCCAAAAAATATGACGCGCTCATTTACTTGCAATGATTGACAATTTGCGAAAAGAGAAAAAACGGACCCAAATCCGTAATCTTCAGATTGTGAACTTTTTTAAGACACACCTAAAAAATATATAATTTTTACAACCACGAGTACATATTTTGATTAGTTGGTGCCAATTGTCGCCAGCTCAAGACATCCATTGTATTCTTTGCACGAATGACTCATCATTAAATGTCGACATGAATTATTTAGTTAATTTGCTTGCAATTTTCGAGATTGTTATCAAATCACACACCTGATCTGCCATCATCACTACCTCAGTAACTATGCTATTCATTCCCTGTCTGTAGATATAGGCAACTAGCATGTTTTACTTTTCGTACATTAACACTCCAACAATTACATACAATAATTGCATAAATTGTTGAAGAATAGCCAAAATAGATTTATATAATTGTAATTAGTGAAACCAGTGAAGCAATAATTGTTTATTGTTATTACTCATGTCAAAATGAACAGCACAAGCACAAATTCGCTGACTGCACCAGCAAAATCTCAGATCGAAAAAATGTTCTATTTATAATATATTGTATTCGAATAAATATTTTGTACATTGCACTCACAGCTAGTTGCAAATTGTAAAGTAAAGACCAAAGACTAAAGTCAAGCACTCTGTAGAAATAGTATAAGGAGCTCATAAGAATATTATAATCATTATACATAATTAATTTTTTTAATATACCTTTTAAAGCCTTTTGATGCATTATTTATAAAGTTAATTTGAACTCTGTGCAGTTAATAAGACTATAAAATCGATTCTTTATAAGATCGTGTTATGAATAAGTTACTTCCTAAAGTGAAACTCTATTATAACTTTATACAGCTCTATAAATGTTTCTATTTTAATCCCTATTAGACATTTAAAAATTTAATTGTTTGCGTTGTATAACTTAATAGTGAAGCGGAAATATATAAATGAATGTAACTATTTAGATAAAAATTATTTTGTAAATAAAATAAAATGAAAATACACACTTGTAATATTTCATTGCTTTTGTTGTTCTTTAGGTAAGTGTTTATCAAGGAACTTGGAGACAAGGAGTGAAACTTGTGTGTTTTTGATAGTTGAGAAGTATCATCATCATAATGGGCGTAGAACCATTTCTGATCATTGCCGAGTTATTAGTCTTCGCCAGTCGTCCCTGCTTCGCGCACGCTGGAAATACCAAGTGCAGCCAGGTCCTCTTGAACTCGGTCCTTCCAACGTAGTGGTGGTCTCCCCCTTCTGCGTCCGCCACCCGGCGGCATCGATTCAAACACTTTTTTCGCCGGAGCACTTTCATCCATTCGCACAACATGTCCCAGCCAGCGCAGCCGCTGTGTTTTAATGCGCTGAACTATATCAATGTCGGCGTACAGCTCATACAGCGCGTTGTTCCATCTGGTTCGATACTCTCCGTAGATGCATATAGGACCATAGATCCTTCTTAGAATTTTTCTCGCGAACGTTGCCCCGAGGCTCGCTCATCGTTGTTTGTCATCGTCCAGGTTTCGGCACCATACAGCAGGACGGGAAGGATGAGGGCTTTGTAGAGCGTAATTTTTGTTCGTCGAGAGAGGGCTCTGCTTCTCAATTGCCTATTGAGCCCAAAGTAACACCTGTTGGCAAGAGTGATTCTTCGTTTGATCTCCTTGCTGACATCGTTCGTGATGTTGATGCTGGTTCCCAGATAAACGGAATCCTTCACAACTTCAAAGTTGTAGACGCTAACAGTGAGTTGAGAAGTATTGCTCCCGTAATTTCAGCTTCTTGCAGTTTTCTACAAGTGATCCGATCACGTGACATTGCTTCTAATACAAGTACGGGAAAAAGAGAAGTGGAACACTGCCACAGCTGTTGTTGATTGGAAAAATTTGGAAACTTTTTCCATTAATTGTTGGTTGGACATAAGTTCTGTGTTTTACTATAAAGAGCGCACTGGCACAATATTAGCTGTGTTTCTTTCAACGCGAGTGTGAATAAAACGCCCGCTTGTGCATGCATATTGACCGCTTCGTTAAAGCAAGCTGTTTGTATTCGCTTGTCGTTTAGCGCCTCAAACAGAAATGCTGCCAAAACCACTTTGTTGTCTATTGTGAACGAGTAAAAGACTAAACCAAGAATAGACCGCTGTAATTAGATAAAATGGCTGTAACCTAAATATTCACATATATAGTATATTATCGTGTATTAATTAATATGTACACATTTAAACTAAAGTTAAGTTACCAACGCTTGCTCAGAATTTGACAGTTTCAATTTTTCCTGTTCCTCTTTAAAATTGGTTTACAAGATAATTATGTTTAGATTTTAGGATGTTTGTAAGTTAATTATGTTAAGATGTTTGTAAGTTAATCATGTTAAGATTTTATCTTAATTTATTTCCGCCCTTGTGACATTTATCGTTGTTTAAAACCAAATAACTAATTTTACAAAACCCGCGAAAGAGACGCTAAACGAAAGTGCAATTTTCAAGAAAGTGTCTAGTTCTGTTTAGATAATCTAAATACTTATAATAACTAATTTGAAATTTATTAAAAGTGTTAAATAAACAATCAAACAAACAAAGGAACAGTTATATACAGATATGAGTTAAAAGTTGAAAGAGACAACAAATAAAATAATCCCGGTTGTGTGTGGTGTTGCCACAGTGGACTCTGGCCATAATAAGTGATTAGAGTTACCACACCATAAATAAGATTAAAATATTGCAAAAATAATAATAAATAAAATTTTTAAAAAACTAAAAACAAAGTATAGTCGGTAATCGCCATGAGTGTGCAGCGCTCTCCCCCGTGGAAGAGAACGAGATCTATGAGCGCGTCACTCCACTCTTCGTGGAGTGCACATGGCAAACCCCCAATAATGTCCTGCTCCAGTATAGCAGTAGATTGTGCGACAACTACAACAAATTCGTCAGCAACAGTAACATCTGCCTTCTCTACGTACGGTACAACAACTACATTCTCGACTACAACTGCGACATCCACATGTTCTTCTGCCTGTGTGCAAATTCCACCAAAAGGCGTGCAGGTAAGTCAACTGCAATCGCTACCAAAGAGAGCACGAACCCACGACAGATAAAGCGAAAAGAACGCCCAACACTAACAAAAAGCAAAAAATAGCAAAAAACCCAAGCCAAAGTAAGTTATCAAACTACTGGTTGAGCGATACTACTTCAGAAAGAAAAAACAGATTTGCTGCTTTGACCGTTGATGATGACGAACTTGCTGAACCCTCGCACAGTGGACAAGTTGATCAAAATGAGTCCGAAAAAAAAAAAACAACTAGTCCGAAAGAAAAAAGTTTAAACAAAACACCCCCTATATACGTACAAGGCGTAGAATGCATAAAGACGTTAAAAAATGCGCTTACCGCTGTTGCAGACTGTAACTTCATATTTAAAATATTAACAAACAATGAAGTACGAGTTCAATCGAATGACTCGGAAACATACACAAAAATATTCCAAATGCTAAAGCAAAAAGGTACGAAGCTGTACACATTTAAACCCAATAATGAAAGGGGTTTCAAAGTCATTCTTCGCAATATGCACCCCTCCGCAGACTAAGAAGAAATTAAAAATGAGCTTGGTGAAAACGGTCACAAAGTTTTAAACATAACTAACATAACTCAACGGACAACAAAAAAACCGCTACCACTGTTTAGCATAGAACTGGAAACAAATACTAACAATAAAGATATTTATAACATTAACAAATTAATGCATTGCATAGTAGTTTTTGAGGCACCTCATCATAAAATAGAAGTCGCGCAATGCACTAAATGCCAAAAATACGGACATACAAAAAACTATTGTACAAGGGATCCAGTATGTGTGAAATGCGCTGGAAAGCATCTAACAAGTGGATGTCAAAAAAAAATAATCAACGCAGCTGAAATTGAATGTGCCCTATGTGGCGGAAATCATACTGCAAACTACAAAGGCTGTGAAATATACAAAGCTATAAAAATTCAAAGGTTTCCATCTTTACGCAGAAAGGATCCATTATTACTTCAGACCAAAAATATGAATGGATCAGTAGTTAAACCAGGCGTAAGCTATGCCGAAATTGCAGGGTCGTCAAATCCAAATAAAACTGAAGAAAATACAAAAAATTCAGACGATAGTGATATTAATGAGCTTAAATACATGGTGAAATCCCTAATCACTCAAATGACTAATATGATTAATATCATTACAATGTTACTAACAAGCTTAAATGCACGAAAGTAATAGTTTAATAATTGTAGCCTGGAATCCAAATGACCTAACAAAACATTATCTTGAGTTGAAGCAATTTTTGTCTGACAAGAAAATTGATATAGCTCTAGTTTCAGAAACAAATTTTACGAACAAAAGCTATTTAGTATTTCCTGGATATAAAATTTATGTGACAAATCATCCTGATGGTAAAGCTCGTGGTGGGACAGCTATCATAATAAATTCACTATTAAAACATACTGAACGGCAACCATATGCAACACCTCATATTCAATCCACTACTGTGCAAATTGAGGATACAAGTGGGACAATACTCATTTCCTCAGTTTACTGTCCCCCCCAGACACCTAATAACGACGGATCAATATGATGACTGCATAAAGACGCTTGGCGTAAGATTCATTGCAGCTGGAGATCTGAATCCAAAACACACTGACTGGGGATCTAGGCTAACCAATAAAATAGGACGAAATCTGATTAATGCTATAAACAAAAATAACTGCAGATTTTTAAGCTCAGGTGAACCCACATACTGGCCAACAGTTAGGAAAAAGATACCAGATCTAATCGACTTCAGCATAACACAAAACATAAAGTGTAACCAATTAAAAATTAAAGCTTGTTTTGAACTTTCTTCAGACCACTCTCCGATAATACACAACTGACATCAAACCCATATTATTATTTTATTATTATTGACAGGCTAAAAGAACACCGCGACCTAAAACATCTATTGTGCAGCCTCGTACCCAACTAAAACAGTCCTAGACTGTTTATAAATCTCGTAACTGCTGTGGGCTTAATTTTAACTAGGTGATTTGGAGATATGAACCCACTGCCTAGGTACTTATGTCTGCGTCTTGCCACCGCTGGGCAAGTGCATAGAATGTGTTCTGCCGTTTCCTGCTCCTCTTGACAGAGTCGACAAGAATCGTCTTCTACCACGCCTATTTTCTTCAGGTGGTAATTTAGTTTACAGTGTCCTGTTAAAAGTTCAGTGTATAGTTTGATGTCATTTCTGCTGAGGTTTAAAGAAGCATCTACCCTGATGTGTTCAGGATCAATGAGTAGTCTCGACTGCCGCATGCCTTTTTGGGCTCTCCAGTAGTTTAGCAGACTTCGTTTTTCCTGTTCGCACAACAAGTTATTTGTGAAGCTACTGTTTACCCCACAGAAGGGTTCTGGGCCTATAAAGGCAGTGTCTGCACCCTTTTTTGCTAAAGAATCTGCCATTTCGTTGCCCTCATGTCCCTCGTGTCCCGGTACCCACATTAGCGTAACAGAGTTTCTCGCTGCTAGGGTATTGAGAAGTTTACAGCATTCCCAGACCAGCTTTGATTGGAATGAGAAGTTTATTAATGATTTTAGAGCTGCCTGGCTATCTGAGAGTATGCATATTTTGGTGTTGCGTGTACCCCTGCGTAGACATTCTCTAGCACATAACTCTAAAGCGTGGACCTCCGCCTGAAAAATGGAAGCTGTTTTTCCCATTGCAATTGCTTTTTGGAAATTTGGCCCTACAATTCCAGCTCCTGCACTGCCATCTTCCATTTTGGACCCATCTGTATACCACAACTGAGAGTCCTGTTTTATTGTTATTTCCTTGTTTCTCCAAGCTGAACGGTCACTGATGACCACTTTGAATTGCTTTGAGAAGTCTAATTTTCTGTCCATTTTGTCGAAGACCATGAGGCACGGAGAATTCCAGACAGTGTCCAGAATCTTTGCGTGCCCCGAAAGGTTGCCGTCTTTAAGATGGGCTAGATTAGGTAGCCTTAGGGCCGCGCTGGCCGCCATCCTTTTAACTACAAGGTGTAGAGGAGTCAGTCCAGTGATCACTCCCAAAGCTGGTGTGGGGCACGTTCTCATTGCTCCCGTCACACTCAAACAGGCTATACGGTGAATCTTGTTAAGAGTCCTCTGAGCTCCTGTTTGGTTGACTTTTGGCCACCATACCAACGACGCATATGTAATCATTGGTACTATTATTGTTTTATATGACCACGCCATCATTTTTGGCCGTAGTCCCCATGTTTTACCGTACAACCTCTGGCAAGCATAGGTTGTTCTTAAGGCTTTACTAGTTATGTATGATAAGTGGTTTTTCCAAGTTAGAGTTTTGTCCAGGATTACTCCCAGATATTTCATTTCATTGGACATTGTTAAGTTTGTGGTCCCTAAACTTAAGGTCCCCAGATTCAGTTTCCTTCTTTTGGTGAAGGGTGCAGTGTCTGCACCCTTTTTTGCTAAAGAATCTGCCATTTCGTTGCCCTCATGTCCCTCGTGTCCCGGTACCCACATTAGCGTAACAGAGTTTCTCGCTGCTAGGGTATTGAGAAGTTTACAGCATTCCCAGACCAGCTTTGATTGGAATGAGAAGTTTATTAATGATTTTAGAGCTGCCTGGCTATCTGAGAGTATGCATATTTTGGTGTTGCGTGTACCCCTGCGTAGACATTCTCTAGCACATAACTCTAAAGCGTGGACCTCCGCCTGAAAAATGGAAGCTGTTTTTCCCATTGCAATTGCTTTTTGGAAATTTGGCCCTACAATTCCAGCTCCTGCACTGCCATCTTCCATTTTGGACCCATCTGTATACCACAACTGAGAGTCCTGTTTTATTGTTATTTCCTTGTTTCTCCAAGCTGAACGGTCACTGACGACCACTTTGAATTGCTTTGAGAAGTCTAATTTTCTGTCCATTTTGTCGAAGACCATGAGGCACGGAGAATTCCAGACAGTGTCCAGAATCTTTGCGTGCCCCGAAAGGTTGCCTTCTTTAAGATGGGCTAGATTAGGTAGCCTTAGGGCCGCGCTGGCCGCCATCCTTTTAACTACAAGGTGTAGAGGAGTCAGTCCAGTGATCACTCCCAAAGCTAGTGTGGGGCACGTTCTCATTGCTCCCGTCACACTCAAACAGGCTATACGGTGAATCTTGTTAAGAGTCCTCTGAGCTCCTGTTTGGTTGACTTTTGGCCACCATACCAACGACGCATATGTAATCATTGGTACTATTATTGTTTTATATGACCACGCCATCATTTTTGGATGTAGTCCCCATGTTTTACCGTACAACCTCTGGCAAGCATAGGTTGCTCTTAAGGCTTTACTAGTTATGTATGATAAGTGGTTTTTCCAAGTTAGAGTTTTGTCCAGGATTACTCCCAGATATTTCATTTCATTGGACATTGTTAAGTTTGTGGTCCCTAAACTTAAGGTCCCCAGATTCAGTTTCCTTCTTTTGGTGAAGGGTACCACGTTTGTTTTATTCGGATTTATCGATAGGCCTTTCTCCTGACACCAGTTTTGAGTGATGTCAAGAGCCAGTTGCATGCGATCTGTTATGGTAGAGTCAAACTTGCCTCTGACCATAATTACCAAATCATCCGCAAAGCCCTGAACTTCGTATCCGAGGTCATTGAGAGTTTGTAAGAGCTCGTCGATAACCAATAACCATAGGAGTGGCGATAGGACGCCCCCCTGGGGACATCCTTTGGTTGACCTGACAATTTGCTTTGCTGTCCCTGTTTCAAAGATTGTCGTTCTGTTTTTCAGCATATTGAGAACCCATGTTATGATCAGTCTTTGTATACCTTTCCTGTTCATCCCCTCCTCAATTGATCTGAAAGTAGCATTGTCAAAAGCCCCCGTAATGTCAACCGATGTACAGAGAGCTATTTCTTTACCCTCAAACGCCTTTTCAATTTTGCTTGTTAAGCTATGTATGGCTGTCTCAGTCGATTTGCCTGATTGGTAAGCGTATTGTTCAATATGAAGAGGAGAATCTTTAAGATAAGTTTCCCTGATATATTGGTCCAGAATTTTTTCCATAACTTTTAGCAGGAATGACGTCAGGCTAACGGGCCGATAGGCTTTTGGCGTGTGGTCCGCCTTTTTGCCTGCTTTCGGTATGAAAGCCACCCTAGCCTTCGTCCATGGTTTAGGCACTATGCCTAGCTCCAGGCTTATCCTGAAAATGTTTGTTAGCACAGGTGCTAATACATCAACACCTTGCCGAAGTAGGCACGGTTGTATATTATCGACACCTGGCGATTTGAATGGTCTAAAAGTGGAGATAGGCCATTTGGTTTTATTGACGGTGAAGATTCTGCGAGCCAGTGAGAGTTCCCTCCGTGTAGGCATCAAGAAACGAGTATTCTCGATGATTTCACTATCCTCTCTGCTAGTGGCACAGCCTGGAAAGTGAGTGTCCAACAAAAGCTGTCCCGTCTCTTCCAGGCTCTCCGTAAAATTTCCGTCAGGCTTCTTGAGTGTAGAAAGTCCGTTTGAGTGATCTTTATTGAGTGATTTCTGGAGTCGGGTAGCTGCTGGGAGGGTTTCAATCTCCTCACAGTATTTTTTCCATGAGTCTCTCTTAGATCTTCTCAACTCATTATTATAGGCCGTTAAGGCACTTCTATAAGATGCCCAGTCACCATTAGACTTGGCCCTATTAAAGAGTTGACGGGCTTTTTTGCGCAAAACATTTAGCTCCCCGCTCCACCAGGGTACGTTCCTAGAACGTTTCTTCACAACTAAATCAAACCCATAGAACCAATAGCTAAGATTTTTAACCACAAAACAAACTGGAATGGGTATAGACAGCATATCGAAAATCAACTGAATATGTCTATCACACTGAAAACACAATTAGACATTGAACGTGCCATTATTCACTTCAACGATGTGGTCAGGAATCAAATCAAGCCAACAGCATAAATTTAGAAGAAATAAACCTACAACGGATATTTTCATAAGAAAGCAAATTATTGAGAAGAGAAAGCTGACAAAGAGGTTGCAGCTAACTTGATCGCCTGAGGATAAACACAATTTAAATATAGCCTGCAAAAAACTCAAGAAAATATTAACTAAAAGACAAAATATTGAAGTTTAAAATTACCTAAAAAACTTGGCGCCTACCCAGGATACGAACTACTCATTATGGAAATGCAGAAAGAAATTAAAAACTCAGATAAGGTATCAGCCACCACTACGGAAAGATGACAACTCATGGGCTACTACCAATGAAGAAAAAGCAACTGCATTGGCTAAATACTTTGAAAAAGTCCTATCAAATGACGAAGATAAATATATTGAAACATGCAATGACTTAAATATAGACATTACAACCAAAATTAAGAAAACAAACACAACAGAAATAATTAATTGCATTAAAAAACGAATAAACCACAAAAAAGCACCAGGATACGATATGTTGACAGGAAAAGCTCTCGCTGAGCTACCTACTATAGGTTATAACTACTTAAGGAATGTTATCAACTCAATGTTCCGACTACAATTTTTTCCCAAAGTATGGAAAGTTGCTGAAATTATTGCACTACCGAAGCAGGGAAAAGATGCTACAACTCCTTCGTCGTATAGACCAATTAGCCTACTTCCCATAATCTCTAAAGTTGCTGAAAAACTATTACATGATAGACTTAGCCAGATCCTTGACAATAAAAACATTATACCAAATCATCAATTCGGCTTCAGAAAACGACATTCAACAATTCAACAGATACACCGTAAAACAAACAAAATTGAAACAGACATAGAATATAAGCGGCACTGCGTTGCTGTATTCTTAGACGTTGCAAAAGCATTTGACAAAGTATGGCATAAAGGACTGCTGCATAAACTGAAGACGATGCTGCCACTTGACTACTATTTGATTGTTGAAAGTTATCTTAGTGATCGTTACTTTTAAGTCAAATATAATGAAGACTGTTCGTCTATTCATCTTACAACAGCTGGAGTTCCTCAAGGGAGTGTTTTAGGACCACTGCTATATGTCATATTTACCTCAGATATACCACTTCCAAAAGAACTGAATACCACAATTGCTACCTTTGCTGACGACACAATCCTCTTAGCATCTGACAAAAATCTAAATACTGCGACTGCAAATCTGCAGATATACACAGAAAATGTTAAGGAATGGTTTGATAAATGGTGCTTGAAAATTAATGAGGATAAGACTGTACAAATAATTTTTACAACTAAAACAAAATTTAACCCAATACCTATTAAAATAAACAATAAAGATATAAAAATAGGGTCTACAACTAAATACCTTGGTATACACATGGACTCAAAGCTAAATTGGCACTACCACATCAAACAAAAAACGAAACAAATAAAAGAAAAATTTAGGCAACTATATTGGTTAATGGGTAAGCAATCTAAACTCACAATTAACAACAAGTTGCTGTTATACAAGTGTACTATAAAGCCAATTTGGACGTACGGACTCTAAGTATGGGGAACGGCAAAGCGGTCACACATACAAAAAATTCAAAGACAGCAATCTAGAATGTTAAGAGTTATCATAAAGTCTGGTTGGTACACAACAAATGAAGATATACACCGCAAACTAAATATGACAAGAATTGACGAAGAAATAAAAAAGATATCCACAAAACACTATGATACACTGCATGGGCATAATAACGAAGAAATAAACGAGTTGCTACATCTAGAGGAAACCACCATGCGCCGTTTAAAGAGAACTCGACCAAACGACCTAATGAACTAGGAAATCCGGACTACACATATTAGTATTATAAATATAATGTAAATGTAAATAATTATCATAAACATAATTTTGATCATAAATTGTTATAATATAATTATAGTGAACTATTATAATTAATGTAAATAATTTTTGTTGTATCACTTCTTGGCACTGGCCAAAATGTGTTTTTAATATTAATTTCCAAACAAATTGTCAAATCATGTACTAGGTGTCAATATAATGGAGACAGATGTATGAAATAAAGGGAAATAAAAAAAAATAAAAAAAAATAATTTTTTGAATCAAGTAATATTTCTTCATTTATTTTCAATTCATGATTATAGTGGTTATTTTTGTTTTCGGTTTTATTCTAACTTTTCCACGTTATTCACTACTCCGCTTTTTACTCTCCTCTAACCGGAGAACAACGGCTGTCGAACCTTCGCGACTTCTCTCCGCACCACGTTTTTTATCCCCTCACACCGGAAACAGCTGTTCTCGAAGGTTCGCGATTCACTGAGCGCATTCAGAGTATAGTGTTAACTTGTATAAGCATTTTAATTGTCAGAACCAGTGCTACCAAATGCTAAACTGTTAAGCGACGATTAGCATTTTGTTCACACCCGCGTTGGAAGAAACACACACAGCTATGATAATAGAATGCAACTACGAGTACCACAAAACATAACTAAAAAGTTAGTGGCAATTTGAGTGAAATTGAACACACTAACATACTTCTTATTTTTTATACAAAAAACTGAATGATTAGGCACTAGTACTTAAGATGTTCAGCTTGTGTGGTATGAAATAAATGTATTTAAAGATTTCCTTTAAACGGTGGCTTGCTGGACTCAATTCATCAAAATAGATGCGAAGGAACTAGTGGTTGAAATGTCAAAATGAAATGCTCCATGCGAAGCCGTCAGCATTATTCAATACAAATTCCCAGGGTCTTAAGAGGTAATATTTTGACAATACGAGTACCAGAGCTCTTCGTCAATTTATATAAGTAGAAGTAGCTCTCATATATCTGCATCCGTTCTTCATAGCGAATTTTTTCCCCTCTGAGGTTGTCCATTTCCTGACATGTACGTTGAACAATGTGGGCGCCGATACTGCTACTTAGTGGCGATATCAGCAACATTGTTGACATGGATCCCTGTAAGTATGAACTACGGCTTTTTAGGACTTGCAATCGAGTGATCCGTATAAACGTCTAAATTTTTTCCATGCGGCTATGCAAGATTTCATTGAAATGCAATTTGAATATCAGAGAGTTGCCGCTTTTCTTGGGTAAGTGTAGAAGTATAGTGCTCGTAGTAATACTAGATGAGTCCAATGACCAGGGCGGATGTTTCAGAATAAATATTTATTTTTGAAGCTGTCGAATTCAAGCTTTTGAACTATTTGAATAGCGGATGGAATTTTTCAAATTCTTGGATTTACGTCATGATGATGTCAGTTAAAGTTTGTATACAATTTGGTTGTGTTCAGTTAGAGGGGTTCTTTAATTGCTACTCGCTCTAAACTTGATTCTATTAAATAGTTTTAATTGGGGTGGAGCGAAAAGATTCAACACCGTATTTGGCAATTGCGTTGTAGGACAGTGTTTTTCTAATATTGGTTTTGGATGTGCAATCAATGGAATGGTAGGAGGTAATACTCAGTTTTTGACACGAATTTCGTATGATATAAAACGTGTCTTGCTATCATACTTGGATAAGGAATATATTGGATTTCGATTTTTGTGAGTAATTTTTTTTAGATGATCAATATGATTGCCGATCTATATTTATTATCAAAAGTTAATCCATGTATTTTCATATTTGTGACCTGTTCAATAGTACGACTATTATTGTAAGTCATCCAATGCATTTGTTGCGACAAACCAAGAATTAAAATATAAGAACACTTCGATTGCTCAACTTCTGCAGCAGACTTTATTACTACAAGTGGAGTAATCTTCATAGCACAGTATAATTTATTTATTTATTTTCTAAAATCTCAATTTTATTTTGTAATCTGTTATCTAATTCAGCAATAAGCATTACTTAAGACTAACCTACCCTAACCTAAGACTAACAACCTTTTTTTACAATTTAATCAGTATTTAATCGTAAAATAGGAAATATACAGACATACTCGTACATCATTTTGTGGCTAATAGGGCGATAGGGTCAAATCTTTTCATCCTACGTAGATTAGTGGAGCAAAGAACACATTAGGATGATTTTGAAGACGTCCGATGTATTGGTTGTTACAATTTTTAATTTATTCGGTAATCCACGGCATTTGCAGATCTCTATGCAGAGCTTCGTTAATGACGTACCAAGGAGCAAAGTTTTCGACTGGAATCTCTGAATTATGTCTGTGTTAGACTTGGCAACTGTTCCCTATAGCTGAAGATCATAATGGACTTTATGATTGACCTGTACGCAAGTAGTTTATTTTCTAATGTAACTTTAGAATTGGGTCCAAACATCCAGTAGAGCGATGTAAATTTAGCCCCCATTTTCAGCCCCAATTGCTTTCTTTTCGAGAACATATGTTTTTTCCAAGTTAGATGCTTATCCAAATGAATGCCAAGGTGTTTGACACTATCAGCTTGTGGTAATAGTACATTCTTTAAGTACACTGGTGGGCATAAGTCTCTCTTTAGGGTGAATGCACCGATTTCACTGAATTAGTAGTTTGTATTGTAAACTTTTGTAATCAAAGAATTATATAGCGGCGCGAGAGCTAGCGCACAATTTCAATCGGCGTCTACTAGAGTACAGCCAAATATTGAATGAGAAGCGATACGTTTGGTTTCCAGCTCGAATCTGATTTATTGATAAAACCTTATTGCTATTTATACTTTAATTTCCTATGTGCTAAGACTTAGTATATAATATGGTTCCTAATACATAAAGAGGGCTTTTGCAATGTCAGCGGAAAGTATCACGGTCAATACCAGCGTACATTCGTTCGAGGGCATTGAACATTAGAATGCAGCGTAATCAAAAACGTGTGCGCTGTTCGCGCTTCATAACGTGGACATTCTTATATGAGTGTTCGATGTACTTACGTTGGGTCTCCGCTCACATTGCATGTGCCTACGCCGCGTATGGGGTTGGCGTTTGTGTGTATATACATACATTATGCTTTTCATACACTACACAGGACATGATTTTGTTCAGGCTTGTTTGGAGTATGCATGAGTTTCTTCGGCATTTTTATCAGTTGCTATGATTAAAGTGCCATCCGAAAGTGTAGCTGTCACCGTACGGTATATCGTTGGCAAATCAGCTGTAAAAAGTGTGTATAGTAGTGGGCCAAGTACGCTTCCTTGAGGTACTCCGGATTTTATGGGATGCAGGCTCATCACGAATTCATTGGCTTTTACCATAAAATGTCTATTTTCCAAGTAGGACGTGAGTATTTCGAAATAAGTTTAGGGGAGCTTCTTCTTTAATTGCAATAAAAGTCCTTTACGCCAAACTTTCTCAAAGGCCTGGGTCACATCTAGGAATGCTGCGGTACAATAGTCATAACTTTCGAAAGAATTCCCTAATGACTAAATAGATTCTATGCACCTGCTCGACTGTTGAGTGCTGCTCTCTAAACCCATATTTATGATCTGGAATTTGTGATAGGTCTACATCTGTTTTTAAACTCTTTAGTATCATCTTTTCAACCACTTTCCCTTTGTTAGTAGAAGGTTTATTCGTCTGTATGATGTAGCCATGTCCGCAGACTTGCCAGATTTCAGTATGAGGATTACTTGTGCTACCTTCCACTGGGTTGGGACATGTGAGAGCCTTAACACTGCGTTAAAAAGATATGAGAGATATTTAAACCGTATATCGGGCAGTTTCTGAAGCGAAAGCTGAATCAAGATACTCATTTCTTTTTCTTCTGCCTCGTTTGCAGATTGTGGAAATAGTTGAGACACTTTGGCTAGATGTTTCGAAAAGGCTTCAGCTTTTTCCTTATCTCTTCGTGCCCATATATTTGCTGTCGCCTTAATTGGAGCTGAGCGTGGCTTAGGATGACCACAATTTTTTACAGTCCTCTGTGTCTGACGGGGAGAGGCATTTGCGATAAGTTTCAAATTGTAGATTTTCCTGATCTTGGAGCATACCTTTTAGTTTTTTTGCCGCTTTGTTGAGGTCCTTTTTATCATTAGGATGTCTGGTATTTTGTTACATTCTTCCAGAATCCGTCGTCGGAACCCTTTTATTTTTTTTGCGTTGAACAAAATAATTATACATGTATAATATTATTTTTTTAACATACCTTTTAAAGCCTTTTGGTGCATTATTTGCAAAGTTAATTGGAACTGTGTGCAGTTAATAACACTATAAAATAATTTATAAGATCGTTGTAATGAATATGCTATTTCTTAAAATGAAACGCTATAACAACGTTATATAACTAAATATTTCTATTATAATCTATATTTGACTTAATAGAGAAAGGCAACATTATAAATGGCTGCAACTATTTAGATAAAATTAATTTTGTAAATCAAATAAAATGAAATTCCAAACTCGTAATATTTCATTGTTTTTGTTGTTATGAAATGAAGAATTCTTATAGGTAAGCGTGAATCAAGGAAGTTGGCGACAAATATAGAAACTTGTGTGCTTTTATGGCACTGAACTTTTGCTACCGTACTTGGCGGTATTTTACTGGACTAAATTCATCAAAAGGAGGGAAGGAATAAGCGAGTGATGTGCCAACAAGATGTGGGCCATGCGGTATTTTTGAGTATGTATTTCTAGGGCCTTAAGAGGTAATATTGAGACAATACAACACCTCTTCACTATTATGTAAGTGGAGGGAGTCTTCTCATATCTGCATGCGTCCTTTTAAGGCTATTTTCTGCTTTGATGGTGTTCACTTTCTGACATATAGAGTGAGTAGCAGGTGCACAGAGGTATATAGTGGCGATATCCTCAACATAGTTGTCATGGATTCCTTTGAATATACGAACGGATCCACCTGATTCTAGGTTTATTTGGGAACGCTATAAATGTGTTACGTATTTTGCAGATGGTGTGGTTACAATAGGCTTCATTCAGTGCAACGATACTGAATGGTAAGGAATGACAACTATATCGGTTTTATAACTTTCTTCTGAAACATTTGCAATAACTGTATTTATACTATTCTGATCCTGCTTTAGCGATAAAAATGGAGCAGATATTATATAATTAAGCTACTCGTACCACATCAGCTATGCCTTTGCAGCATTTGCAACCATGTGATCCGTGAAAGCATCCAAAATTTGATCCATACTGCTATCCAATGTATCACTGAAATATGCTTTTGGAAACCTCAGAGGTACTACTTTTTTTGGGTAAGTATACAAATATAGTACTAATTTTAGATAGTAGTTGTACTAAATGGGTGCAACGACCAAGGATTGTAAATAAGTTTTTTGAGTAGAGCGTGTCTGGTTCTCAAATATTGGTTTCTGATGTGTAACCTTACCCGATATTCGACTCTGTCGAATTCAAGTTTGTGTGTAAGCTTTTGAATTATTTGAATAGCCGATGGTATTTTTCAAACTCTTCGATTTCCGTCCGCATTCAATGCTAGTTAGTTTCTCAGATAATGTCTGTTAAAAATTGTAATAAATAGTCGAAATACAAATTCGCAAAATGAAGTTCCACTGCGAATGACTCTGTTCCTGTCGAAGCTTCAGCGGCAGTAACATGCTAGTATGCACGTTACGTTCGATCGCTTTTGAATTGGATCGAAGGGGCTCAACTATGGCTTTTCGATGTTATATTTGAAGCCTTTGCAAACGATTATTTTATACATTTTTTTCAATTTCCGATTCAACTACAGGAAATTTATATAGTATAAATAATAAATAGAACACACTTCATCAGAAGCACTCAATTGTTTGAAAATTAGGTGGGAGATAAAACTTCTTGATATGAACCCAATCGGACAAAGGGTACGTTTAACACCCATTTACTCAATAGCTCCTGTTGACACCATTAATTAGTTCTGAATTTTTAGTTCTGAAGGACCTGACCCGAATTGCCATCATAACTAATTTATTATTTCCATGCTAACTGACCATGACTCTCTTTCACATTTTCATTAACCTTAATTCGTTCTTTAAACAATTATAGAAATATAAATTATTAAAAAAATGCGGTTAATTCGGACTCAATATTGGATCCCGAAAGCTAAAACACGTATCAAGAGCACGATCCTCCAGTGCAAGATGTGCACCCTGATGAACAAACACCAACAGCTTCAGATCATGTCTCGTCCTTTTACCCACATGGGGGTCGACATTACAGGGCCAATCGATATTAAGCACTATAAGGGACGAGCTTGTCAGGTGTCAAAGGGATATGTTTGCATTTTTTTTTGTTTCGCCAACAAAGCAGTGCATCTCGAGGCGACAACTGACCTAAATACACCTCCCTTCCTTGTGGTGTTAACTCGGTTCATCGCTCGGCGAGGGTGTCCTTTAAAAATAACCTCCGATAATGGGAGGAATTTTGTGGGCGCCGAGAAAGTACTGAGGTTAGATATTTTGCGGTTACAATAGGAAACGCGCGACCAGACCCTTACAGGCTACATCCGTATACAAGTCGGGTGGGATTTTAACCAACCTCACGCCCCACACATGGGGGGACTCTGGGAAGCTTCGGTGAATAGTTGTAAACACATTTTAATCGAATGGCAGCGCAGCTCAAATACACTTTTAGAATTCTTAGCTCTGCTAGCCCGCATCAAGGCGTGTCTCAAATCAGTGCTCTCTCGGAAGACCCCACGGACTTTCAGGTGTTGACGCCCGGCCATTTCCTAGTCTTCCTCAGGTGCTAAAAAGTGATCTAAAAGCAGTTAAAATAATTTTATTTATATATTACCTTGGTAACTCAAAATCTCAGTGAGAGTAAAAACCACAGCAAGTAAAAAACTACAGCATCTGCCTCACAGCAGCTGTCTCATTGACATAATCAATTCAATCTATTACTTGTTAAAACTCAGTATACGAGGTGTGATCAAAAAATAACCGTTATTTTCATCTTTTCGTGAGTTACGTATGTTCGATGCTCGCATTTTTTTTTCTGTTATGTTGGTACACATGTCTGTTATATATGTTGGTAATACCAACCATTTTGGATTGTCAGTTTGTTTTTGACAGATAAAAAGGTTAGTCGTCTTTTGGTGTGCTCTTCGATTTTGTACTATTCGAAAAAATGGATCAAAGAAACTGTATTCAGTTTTGTGTAAAAAATGAAATTAAATGCGCAAGGACATTTGAAATGTTGACTGTGGCCTTTGGCGAGTCTACTATGAGCAGAACACAAGTTCAATTGTGGTATAACCGGTTTAAGGAAGGCCGAGAAGATGTCAATGACGATGCTCGTCCTGGTCGCCCGAGCACGTCAACAACCGATGAAAACATTGACGCAGTGAAGAAAATGATTTTGGATAATCGTCGAATCACTATCAGAGAGGTTGCTGATGATGTTGGCATATCGGTCGGCTCATGCCAAGCAATTTTTACGGATGATTTAGGCATGAAACGTGCGGCAGCGAAGATTGTTCCAAAATTGCTAAATTTTGAGCAAAAACAACGTCGCATGGACATCGCTCAGGAGCTGTTTTTGGCCAAAAACAAAACCGTTATCATGCCTCAACCACCGTATTTACCGGACTTGGCCCCCGCTGACTTTTTCCTCTTTCCAAAACTGAAGACACCGATGAAAGGAAAGCGTTTTGCTACGATTGAGGAGATAAAAGAAAAATCTAAAAAGGAGCTGTTGACCAAAAAAAGCGTTTCAGAAGTGTTTCGAGGATTGGAAAAAACGCTGGCATAAGTGTATTATATCTGAGGGGAATTACTTTGAAGGGGACAAGATAGTTGTTGATGAATAAATAAATACTTTATTTTTTGACCACACAATAACGGTTCTTTTTTGATCACACCTCACCAGTAGTATGAGTGTTACCCGCTCCCCCAAATGTTCCAAAAATGTTAACCCACAAGGGGAAACAATCGCCACAAATACTGATTGTGATCAATGCAGTACGCTAGAACCAGAAAAAAATAATAATTGGGTAATCGAGGTAAACACATCACTGGTATGGTGGCTCCAACGAGCCTTAAACTCCCACGATTGGGAGTGGAGGCCTCTGGAATATTGCAGAAAGCACGTAGCTCAAAGAGGAATAGATCTAGCATAGGCGCAGCATTCCGTCCCACTCCAAAATAATCCAAATTGGATAACTACTGGCTCGCAAAACCTTCTTTAAACAGCTCGAACAGATTCGCTTCTCTAGACCAAAAGAGGCACGTCAAGATGCAACAACTGACGCCCGGAGAGTATCAAAACCTCCGCCTATTTTTGTTTCAGGCATGAGTAATATAATTCCCCTAAAAGAATTGCTTGAAGTAATTGCTAAGAAAAAATATAAACTCAGAGTTATAAACGGAGACGTTGTCAAAATACAACCAAAGTCCGCTGAAAAATAATCAGTCATTACAAAGGCCATAACCGAAAAGAACACTGAGTTTCATACTTTTAAATTGAAGCAGGAAAGAGACTTTAATGTAGTACTAAGGCTTACGCATACCCCACTGGTCAACCCCAATCGACGAAATACGAGAAGCAATTGGGGAGATGGGTTATTAGGCAAAAAACTACAAAAAATCCGCATCCTATGTTTTACATCAGCCTGAAGCAATGCAGCAATAACAAAGTTATATACGAATGTAATACACTTTTAAACACACGAAATAAAATTGAGCCAGCTAGAAAGAAACGGGAAATTCCCCAATGCGTTAGATGCGAACGTTACGGACACACCAAGTAGTAGCCCACGATGCGTTAAATGTACAGGAAACCACCTTACTTCCCAATGTTCCCGCAAACTCGTCGCACAAGACGTTCGATGTGTGCTCTGCGAAGGCAATCATCCCGCTAATTACAAAGGTTGCACTGTTTACAAGGAACTGCAACAAAAGTTGTTCCCAATACTCAGAAACAGAGAAGCGAGGAACATTAACCAGGAAGCGCCTCAAAGATCCGCTCCACGAACAACAACGTCGTATGCAAATATAGTACGAAACAATATTTGGGTAGAAACCAATACGAACCAAACCATTCCGCTCAACAATCCAAATACTCAACTCAATGAGGATATGACCGAGCTAAAAAGCTTGCTTAAAACATTGATGAGTCAAGTGAGTACATTGCTTAATCTACTAACCACAGTCGCAGCAAATATGTCCAAATGAATAAATCACTAAAAATAGTAATCTGGAATGCCAATGGGGTCAGTCGTCATATCCATGAAATATCAGCTTTCTTAGCAGACAAAAATATTGACATTATGCTGATATCTGACACCCATTTTATTGAAAAAGTTACTCAAAAATTCCTCAATATGACTTATACTCCACAAACCACCCAGCTGGCACTGCGCGTGGGGAACTGATGTAATTACCAGTAACAGTAAAAAGAAATACCTACAATCAACGGATATAACAATTGATGATTATAAAGGCCCCATAATAATTGCAGCGGTATTTTGCCCGCCCAACCATCCAGTTAACTGCGAACAGTTCCAAGAATTTTATAACTCCCTAGGATCAAGATTAATCGCTGGGAGTGATAATAATGCCAAGCATCCGCAATGGGGGTATAGAATAACAACTCCCAGTGGCCGTAACCTATATAAAGCTATGCAACAAAACAGCCTGTCGCACCTATCACCGGGTGAGCTAACCTACTGGCCATCCTCCCAGACGTTATCGACTTTTTTGTGTCTAAAGGTGTACCAAAAAAAAAACACTTCGCCGTAGTCGTGCCTGGACCTGTCATCAGATCACTCACCGATAATTCTAACAATTTGCTATGAGGTTCAGATCAGAGCAAGAACAATCTGTCTGCACAACAGAAGTACGAATTGGAAGTTGTTTAGACAAACTATTATTGGGACTCTAGTCACCTTCACAGGCTACAGGCTATTCTCTATGGAAAGCTATAAAAAAACTAAACCAACCAACATCACATGTGCCACCTATTTAAACGAAAGATAGCGGATGGGCCATATCTGACAAGGAAAAAGCAGAGTCATTTACTCTTCATTTATTAGAAACATTTGAACCGTTTCCAAGCAAATATCCACAAGAAGACATAAGAATAGCTATATTACTAGATACCTACCAAATGGATATTCCGATCCAGCATTTTAAAATAAAAGAAGTTAGAGGAACCATCAAGAAAACGCTAAAAGACAAAAAATCGCCGGGATATGATCTTATTACGAAGAGAATCCTAAAGGAGCTACACGATTGCAGCTATAAATTCATTGTCCAATTATTCAATGCGATTATCCGATGTGACCACTTCCCAAGCCAATGGTAAGAAGCTCAAATTATCCTTGTTCCCAAACCTGGGAAACCAGCAGGAATGTTCACCTCATATAGATCAATAAGCTTGCTTCCGATACTATCTAAAGTGTTTGAGAAACTGCTTTTGAAGCGACTCCTCCCAATCATCGAGTCAAAACAGCTTATACCTTCCCATCTATTTGGATTCCGAAGGCATCACGCTACGATAGAGCAAATAAACAGAGCACGGAATGCACTAGAAAACAGAGCTCAGACGCATTCCTGGATATCACCCAAGCATTCGACAAGGTGTGGCACCAAGGCCAGCTGCACAAATTGAAAATGCATTTACCCTCTCACTACTTTGCCATATTAAAGTCCTTCTTAGAAAGCAGATTCCTCATGGTCAAAGTTAACAGCGACGTAACTTCCCTCTATCCAATCAAAGCTGGTGTTCCACAAGGGAGTGTTTTGGGACCTGTGCTCTACACACTTTTTACGGCTGACCTGCCTCTGACTGATACCACATATACTGCAATTTTTGCAGATGATGAGATCCAGCTACCAAAACTCTATGTTAGCTTCGAAGCATTTGCAGGACAACCGGAATCAAATCGACTTATGGCTAGACGAGCGGCGAATAAAAGCAAATGCAATAAAATAGTGCAAACGACTTTTACCCCATGTGCAGGTTCTTGCCCTCCATTGACATTAAATAACTGCCAATTGCCACAAGCAGACCATGCAAAATACCTAGGGTGCACCTGGATCGGCGCCTTACGTGGCGCTGTCTTCTCGAAACAGAAACAACTTGGACTAGCGTTTAGGTCATTGTTCTGGCTACTTGGACGAAGGTCGGCCCTAATACTTGAAAATACAGTCCTGATATATAATAACAATATATCGTCCAAGGCGAAGTAAATGGCGTACCATTCAGGCGAACTTCGATGTGGGAGACCTAGTGGTCGTGCGAGAGGAGAACCCAGCGCCTCAGGACTAGCATCTGGGCAGAGTCACTAACACGCACCCTGGTCCTGATGGGAAAGTACGCTTCGTGGATATGTGAACGAACCGTGGAATGCGGACCCGACCTATCACTAAGCTGGTGATCCTACCGGCGGAATAGCCCCCTCCCCCAGTGGGGAAGCGTAACGTTGCTTACTAACCAATTTATCTTTATTACAAAAATTCATCTCTATTACAGCTCACCTGGTCCGTTCAGACCACTAATCGTTTTTTGTTTGCTTCTTCTGTCCATGTACTGTCTCAGTCCACCGCACTCTAAACTAGTGTGTGTTGGGGTCGTGTCCTTGCTTGTTGTCCTCGGGAGACGTCCTGTCTCGGTTCGCTGGGCGCGTCGCTGAAAACACTACATCACTTTCTTAAATAAGCACTGCACTATTTTGGGTTTAAAACGACAAGAAGTTTATTCTTAAAATACTAGTTTTTATATACTATTTACAAATAAACATTACAGTCTACGTCTTGACTTTTCTGGTGTTCCAGTTACGCAATTGTTATTTGGTGTCAGTGGCTCAAGCCAACTGACCTACTGAAAGTAAAAGTGTCGTCGGTGCATTCTAAATGCCCCTCGTCAGCTTGACTGCGGAACTGTGACACCCTAAAAGTTTACATCATAATTAATACATAAATACTGTTCATTTACAATATTTGCGCCCTAAAAATATGTGCGTTCTTAATGAATTTAATAGGAGTCGGTGCTGTGAGTCAACTACGCGTAGGTAGCTTGATTCTAGCTCACAACATCCCTCCCCTCTTTCTAAAAGAAGTGAGGGCAACTAACTTCCATTAAATCTCTACAATATTTTTCTTGAACTGCAAACAATTATCTGCATCGATTTAACTCTATATTACATACATATAATTTGTTTTTATTTATTTGTTTTTTTTTTTAAATCGCCTTATTTGGGTTCTATCACGATTTTTATTCTTTTCTTTTCCATATTTTTTTTTTTAGCTTTTATTTTATTTTGTAGTTTTTTTTCTTTGTTTTTGTTTTTTCTTATTTTTATCTATCATTTTTTTGTATATTCCCCTTTTTATAATTTGGTCTTTAATTGACTCTTTTCTCATTGGCGTATATACAAATATCTAAACAATAACACAATTCTATTATATACCGAAAACCTTCTATTATACTGCGCCCTCTGCTACTTGCTGGTCCAGTTGACGACCGTCGTTGTCGGAGTGAAGTCCTTCGATGAACTCTGCATACCCCTCCCTTCTTTCTGGACCGGTACGTGCCAAGATGATGCAAGGTTGTGCGACTAGATGCGCTTCTGACGAAGTCAAAATCAATATTCGCTTAGTCAGTGACAATGGATATTTTCTCATTGGAGAAATCGTTACGAAGTTTAGCTGATAAAGCTTGGCTATGTTATGCTCGATCTTTTCGTAGTTAAAACGATTTTTTGCGCCAGGAGATTATTCTGCGAAGCTAATTGAACGATGGTAGTTGTGGCTATTATTGTTGTTGTAGCCGTTTCTCGGTAAAATTACGGAGTAACCTCGGGTTTTGGCTAAAATTACCTTTTCTTCTTTCTAGACAATAATACAATATACATACTGACATATGTAATAATGGCAGACACGTTGGATTTTTTTATCCGGACAACGTACATGTTAGTGTTTTTCATGCCATTTCGTCAGTTATGCAATAAAACTCAAGTAGTATTAGACTTTTACTTGTCAGATAGAGACTATTGTATTCAGCCGATACCATCTCCATTTTTTTATAAGCTTACATCGTAGTCATCTCGCACATGGGAAGTTGAAAGCTCTTTCACTCTTTCATATAAAAATGAATTCTCACTAATTTCGTTTTCATTTTCTTCCAACCAAAAATTATCTCTGGACATCATCGTTGCAAATTTCGTATTATCATTTTTCGGCTTACTGATTACCCTTCTGCCACGTCTTCTCACTTCTTCTTATTCAATCAGATTTTTGTTCGCTGCTCTTGCATTTCATCTACTGGTCTCCTGGATGTTGGTTAACCTCCTATTCTGCCTTTGACGCTGCAGGAAGTCCCTCCCTGGTTCATGCTGCACCATATTGAACCATCCAGATGTCCTTGTTTGTTCACCAACGCCTGAATATCTAAAAACAATACGCTTAACTTATCGGACTTGCCGAGTTTTAATTATTCTTACTAGCTATTACATTCATTCAATTTTTAATATTTTTCCTAACGAAACTAGTAAATTTTATGTGTTATTTAAATTTATATATCGTATATCTAATACGTCTTAATAACCAAACTATAAATAAGTAATAAAAACAGTTTTCTTTACAAATATTATTAATTAATTATGATACAATTTTCTTTAAATTGTTAGCGGCATTCAAAATTTAAATTCTTCTCAATGAATATACATTTTACAACAATTTATTTCATATATAACTAATATTTTCTATATCAAATTATATGCCGCCACAAAAAATTTTTTTTATATCAATTCTTGGCAGAACTAGTTGCCCATCTTACATAAGCGAGTATATAAAAGTTAAATTTATTATTTATTTTTCTTTCATTTAGACATTCACAATTCCTTTCATATCATTTTTCTTTTTATATATCTTTTTAAATTTTTCAATTCTGAGCAAATTCTTTTGCCCTCTGACATACACCAGAATATTTAAGATACACCCGTTTATGTGAAAACATTGTCCATTGCATGACTCAATTTTTCATTGCATCTAATTATTCTATATATTTAAATTTTACTACTAGCCCGGTATGTATCCATTAACAAGTGTATTTCCCTACATCATGTAACCTGTTCTTACATGAATACATACATACATTCAAGGCATACTATAATTAATTGCCAACGTTATTACTTAATTTGTAATGGTAAGCTAAGCATATTGTTCTAATTCAATATATATATATACATACATTACAATTCCCCATACGCTAATTTCCTACGTGATAAACCGAAAAAATCTATGTATATTCTAATGTAGCCTGCTTCAGTATGTAAATATCTGGAAAAATATACATACTTACATACCCATTCCTCATAACTAGAATACTTACTTCTTCAAATATACGTTCGTACATTCATTCTGTATATTATACACATATATACTTACTTCACCAACGGTGCCGGCGCTACTACTTACGCATCATATTGCACTTCATTAACAGTCGTATATATGTGTGTATATACTCTACGTTCAGTTTAAATTACTTACCCACGACTGTTTTATAATTTATTTTTTAAAAACGTGCTATGAACCCGCTTCTTATTATTTAATATATAAAAAATATCTTTCTCTACTGTGCTTCGTTCGGCCATAGTGCCTAATAAGCACACTACGCCCGAGTTTAAGCGGCACACTTCTACTGGCCTTGACTTTGAAAATCGGAGCTGTGTGTGTTATTTGATATACACACGTACATTTTTACGTTGTTATTCTTGTGTTTACACTTGTAAAACACTGTTAACACATGTCTTTAGTTGTGTGGTCTAATGTGGAACAATTTCAATAAATTATTATGTAGCTTTTTATTCTTGCCCTTAATTGTTCCGACTGTTGTAACTGGGCTCCGGATCTCTGCTACTACATACGGACCTATCCAAACAGGTGAGAATTTGTTTCTCCTAGCCTGATTCTTCATGAGTACTTGATCACCCACGTGAAAGATTACTGGATTTAATACCTTGTTATAGGCTTCCCTGGCTACCCGTTTAGCATAATCCTGGTTTTCTCTAACCAATTCGTGCGCTCGCTGTAGCTGATATTTTTGCACTTTATTGGAGTCATCAGCATTGTACACTGGCGCACATTTGCGCTTCAAATTTGCTGGCATGTTGAAATCAAACCCGTAGAGCGTCCTAAACGGAGTTTGCTTCGTTGATACATGCACAGTATTGTTGTGTACATGCATTGCAGTGGTCGACCATTGATCCCAATTCGAGTCGTCTTCCTTGGCAAAACTGCGCAAGTACTTGGCCAGAGGTCGATGACTACGTTCCAATGAGCCATTCGCCTGGGGATGATATGGTGTTATGTGCAACTTCTTGATTCCCAGCATTTTACAAGTTTCTGAGAACAATTTCGATACAAAATTTGAGCCATTGTCGGTTATCAAAACCTTAGGTATGTTGTATCGTGCTATAATTTCATCAAAGAATGCTTTGGCCACCGTACTTGCTTCAGCATCGGGTATAGCCACGCACGCCATATACTTTGAGAAATCATCTTGGAACGTCAATATGTACTTGTTTCCTGAAACTGTCTCAGGTAGAATACCTACAATATCCATGTGAACTTTATCAAATGGTTGTTTTGGTGTGTCAGTTAACACCATTGGCACTTTGTCAGCCTTGAACTTTTGTTGGCCTGGCACTTTGGGCCAAACCAAGCTGGCGCGTCGTGCGAGTTTGCCATGGTGCCATCATTCCACACATTCAATAACGAGCTTCAAAACTTGGATTCCTATTTGGAGCAGTTGAATCAACATTTTTCGGCGTATGCAGTAACGAAGCCGGAAAAACTTAATTCATTTTTTTTGTCGTGGTTCGGTGCCGATATGTTTGAGTTGCTAAAAAAGCTGTTTGGCAGCAACGATTTGCAACAACAACAATATGCGGAACTAACGGGAAAATTGACAGAGCACTTCAAGAAAGAAGTTTATGTGGTTGCGGCGAGGTATAATTTTCATAAATGCATAATGAAGCCGAAGCAGACCTACAAAGAGTGGGTGGCCGATCTTCGTGGCTTGGCTCGTGAGAGTAAGTTCGTGTGCAATGCCGAATCATGCCAGCATCAATATGTTGATGAGATGATACGTGACATGTTAATTTTACATACACCACACTAAACCGTTCGATCTTCGGCGCTGCAAAAAAGTGCAGCCAACGTTAAATGACGTATTACTAATTGCAGCATCATTCGAGGCAACAACAAAAGCAGTAAATGTTATAAAAGAGAGTAGCTTAACGGAAAATAATCTAGCACCTTTTGTCAACGAGATTAAACATAATGTGCGACATTTCCAGTCCAATTCGCGCTCGCGGCCTTCAAAGCCGAATAAGACACCACTGTACAAATCGTGCTCTGGTTGTGGCTCCTCGCACTCCCGCGACGATTGTAAATTTAAAAACGCTGTCTGTTTTAAATGCGGTCGTGTTGGACACATAGCAGTCGTCTGTATGTCAAAACACAGTTCCAACAAACAACAACACAACAACCACAGAAATAAAACGCAGGTGAACGCAAGCATTGGCGCAGTTGAGACGATCTACAACATTACACGGGTAGTGAAGAAAAGAAATTTAAAAAACTTTGTTGATTTGGAAATGTATAATAAATTAATCACATTCCAAATGGATTCGGGAGCCTCCGTCTCGATTATTACATTGGAAACCTACGGAATTCTAAATAAGCCAACACTTAATCCTTGTCATCGCTCTCTGTTTGGATTTGGAAATAAAAAAATTAAAACTTGTGGTGAATTTTATGCAAAGGTTAAGTGTGGTATAAAACAACAAACAGTGCTTTTGGTGGTCGTGTGTGTAGATTCTGGCAACAATCTTTTTGGTGCAGACCTCTTTGAAGCTTTTGGTTTTAAAATACAACAAGTGTGTTCAGTTACAAACACAGGGCTCGACCCTGCCAATAATCTACTTGAAAAATATAAGGAACTTTTTGAGCCGGCACTGGGCACAGTACACAATTTTAAAGCCAACATTCAGTTAAAGCCAGATGCGTCACCGAAATTCTTCAAATCCAGGTCAATTCCTTTCGCCCTAATGCAAAAATTCAAAACTGAATCGGATCGATTAGTGGAAGCTGGAATTTGGAAGCCGCTCCAATTCAGCGAGTGGGCATCACCTATCGTTCTAGCGCCAAAGCCTAATGGCTCTATTCGAATATGTGGAGATTTTAAGGTAACCATAAATAAGCAAATTGATATCGAACGATACCCCCTACCAACGCGCGAAAATTTGTTACATACTATTCGTTATGGCCAGCATTTCTCTAAAATTTATCTAAAAGATGCGTATTTACAGATGGAGCTGGACGAGGAATCAAAGAAAGTTTTAGTCGTCAATACTCCGCAGGGGTTGTTCCAATATCAGCGCTTACCTTACGGCATAGCAAGTGCACCTGCGATTTTTCAGAAATTTTTAGAGCAACTTCTGCAAGGCATCGATGGGTGTGGCAACTATTTGGACGACATTATTGTTACAGCGCCAACCATCGAGCAGCACATCGAACGCCTCGACAAAGTGCTCTCGCGTCTTCAAACCAGCGGGATTAAGTGCAAGAAAGAAAAATGTTTCTTTTTGCAAGAAAATATCGAGTATTTAGGACGACAAATCAGTGCGAATGGTATTTTACCAGATGACTCTGGCCTAAAAGCAGTGCGCCTCCTTCGACACCCTAAAACACTCAAAGATTTAGAAGCCTTTTTGGGCAAGGTGAACTATTACCACCAGTTTATACCTAACTTTTCACAAATCGCTGCGCCGATCAACAAACTACGGCGGAAAAATGTCAAATTCGAGTGGGGACACCAACAGCAGCATGCATTCGAAATTTTGAAAGAGCACATCATTACAGCCACAGAACTTGCACATTTTCAAGAACATCTGCCGATTCTGCTAGCCACTGACGCATCTTCATTCGGCATCGGAGCTGTTATCTCACATGTGTATCCTGACGGTACTGAAAGACCGATTGCATTTGCCTCGAAAACGCTCGATCAGCACCAAACAAAATATAGCCAAATAGAGAAAGAGGGTCTCGCAATAATCTTTGGAGTTCAGCGCTTTCATCAATATTTGTATGGTCACAAATTCACTCTCATCACTGACCACAAGCCACTGGTCAGTATATTTAGTCCGGAAAAGCATCTTCCTACGATGACTTCGCACCGTCTTCAACTCTGGGCCATTATTTTAATGGCTTATCAATTTGATATAAGATATAAACCAACTTCACAACATGGAAATGCTGATGCATTATCGCGACTGCCCTGGGGTCCTGACCCCAAGTTCGACCAAGATGAAGCCTGCTACAACTTAGATGTCATTCATACTCCTATCGACGCAAATTTAATTCGCAAGCACACCAAAAACGATGCTACACTCAGAAAAGTGCGCGATTTTATTCAAAATGGTTGGCCAAACCATCTGGGTATCGAAAACAGCGACATTTTACCTTATTTCAATAGAAAACTATCATTGAGTATTTTTAAAGACCTTATTTGCTTACAGGGCCATTTGACGCGAGTAGTCGTACCAGCCGTATTACGTCAACGTACTCTGAACCTGTTACACGAGGGCCATTGGGGCGTAGTCAAGATGAAGCAGTTAGCTCGTAACCATTGCTGGTGGCATAACATCGATAAGGACATCGAGAAGCTCGCAGCTAATTGTGAGGTCTGCCAAATTGCGTCTTCGAGCCCAGTGAAACAATACAATAGCTGGCCCGAGGCCCAACGCCCTTGGAAACGCATACATATCGATTTTGCTGGACCTAACTTTAACCACATGTGGCTTATTTGTGTAGATGCGCATTCACAATATCCATTTGTGTCACAACTTAACAGTACGACGACTGCCAATACAATTTCGGCGTTATCAGCAATATTTGCCATGGAAGGTTTGCCAGAAACCATCGTAAGTGACAACGGGCCACAGTTACCATCTGACAACTTCAAACAATTTTGTGCGGAAAACGGCATAAAGCACATAACCACAGCGCCATTCCACCCAGCGTCAAACGGACTCGCCGAACGCTTCGTTAGAACGTTTAAAACAGCAACGCGAAAAAATATGGAGGATGGCTTGAATTTAAATGCTGCTATAATTAAGTATTTATCGTCGTATCGCGCAATTCCCAACGCTGAAGGAAAATCTCCAGCCGAACTACTGCATGGCCGTCAGATGCGCACGCCTTTATCATTGCTAACTCCAACCCATTCCCAGGAACTTCCAAACACTTCGTTCACTCCGAAGTTCACACCTGCTCAACCAGTGTTCCTACGCAACTACTCGAGAGGTCCTAAGTGGATAAAAGGCGAAATTGACAGACTACTTGGCAATATGATGTATGTTGCAAAAACTCCTTCCGGGTTTTGTAAACGCTACCAAAACCAACTACAACCTCGGCGAAGTAATACTGTTGACTCACCTCAGCGCCCACAAGTCAACATTCGTCAAGGACTGCTGTCACAACCAACCGAAGGTGAGGTAGCTCCGCAAGAGCCGATCTCTGCCGAAACCACACAGCTTCGCGACGAACGGTCTAATCCGACACCATTACGCAGAAGCGAACGGAGCCGTAATCCTGTCAACCGTTTCCAGGCAGAAGACTTTCGAAAATAAAAGGGTGGATAAATGATATATATTGAAGAAATAATTGTATTACTTACACTATAAATTATCTTCCTTTTTAATACTTTTAAGTTAACATACTTTTAAGTTAACATACCTTTTAAGATAACATACCTTTTAAGTTAACATACCTACTTGTCACTTTATTCGTTTATTACTAATTACAATAAATTCAGTCAAGTTATTACCTTGCTTGCAAACACTACAGTTAACACCATTGGCACTTTGTCAGCCTTGAACTTTTGTTGGCCTGGCACTTTGGGCAACTCTTTACATACTTTTTTATGTCTCTGAGCATACCTTTCCATCCGTATACTCGCCTAATTCTGTCATGGGTTTTCCAGAATCCCTGGTGTCCACCTAGAGGTGAATCATGGAAACCCTTTAACACAGCCTGGATATCTTTTTCATCGTCCAGCCATTCCACATTACTGGTTGTTTGTTCATTGGCGTCGTCACCCGCATTGTTAACATTTCTTGTTGCATCAATTTTCTTTTGTTGACTTCTCTCGGTCTTCTCCTTATCCGACCGTGCTTTGGCCCTCGTTTGTACTACTGATACCTTCTGTGCCTGCGGTACTCTGCTGAGTGCGTCCGCATTCAGATTCTTCTTCCCAGGTTTGTATATGATTTCAAAATCATACTCAGACAATTTGTGTCTGAACCTGGCTAGCCTAGATGTTTGGTCTTTCAAATTGGCTATGCCTCTCAACGGCGTCCTAGCAAATATGCCCTAAAATTCTTCGTAGCCCACACTATGGCTAGGAATGCCTTCTCTATTGTGGAGTATCTTTTCTCCATATCGCTAAGCGCCCTGCTTGCGAATGCAATTGGTCGGTCATTACCGACTTCCCCTTGTGACAATACTGCTCCTAATGCTTCATTGCTAGCATCAGTGGTCAACAAGAAAGTTTGCTCAAAGTCGGGGTACGCCAAAATCGGTGGTGAGCTATTTATTTCCTTTAGCCTTTCGAATGCTTGCCGACAATTCTCTGTCCATTCGAACTTTGCTTCTTTTCGTAGCAACTTGTTAATTGGCAACGCAATTCCGGCTAGTCCTTCTACGAACTTTCTGTAATAGTTCACTAGTCCTAGGAATGCTTGCACTTCTTTTCTATTTCTTGGAACCGCTAAATTTTTAACGCATTCCACCTTCTGCGGGTCAACTTGGTCGCTGCTGACCAATCCCAGTGTTGAAAGGATTTCTTCCTTGGTTAATTCCTTCCGTTGAATTAACTCGTGGACTACTACCCCTGCCGCCCCTCAAGGGTGGATCCGGGCGCCTCGACGCTGGCTGCCTTCTATTCTGATTCCATTCAGGGTCTACTTGGCACTGTCTACTTGCCTCATGACCATATGCTTGGCATTCCATACAGTAGGGCGTATTCTTGCGTGTAATGCACTCATCCCATGTATGACCTGGCTTATAGCAGAACGAACATGTGGGTGCCCTCTGTACAAACTCCCTGTGCGGATTTCTCGGATTCGCGGGTCTGCTGCCGGAGACACCGGGATTATACGCTCCTCTGTATATATTTGGGACGGAATTACTTCCTTCTCTATCCATGACAGCGGCAGTTAAACTGTCCTGTCTATTTTCGAACATATGTATCTCCCCTAAACCGGCCGTACTCCGTTCCACAAGGACTTGCGCTCTAATTGATTCTTCTACCAATTCCTCCAGATTTCCTGTTTTGCTATTCAGCATATGAATCTTTAGAGCGGAGTTGCGGAGCCCCACTACAAAAGTCGTTAACACCGACTTGTCAACTTCATATAATAATTATTACATCCTGGGCCAACATCCGAAGTGACTCCAAACGCCTGGGAAAAGCGCGTATGTCTTCCCCTGCCAGCTGTTTCCCGATTCTAATCTCTTGGGATATGTCTTCCAGAGTTCTCTCCTTTAAATAGGTTCTCTTTAAAATACCGTAAAGCTCGTTCACACTGGCGAATTGCTTTAGCAGCACAAGGTTGTACGCATCTCCAAACAACCTCTGTTTCACACAATCGAAAAAGTCTTGCAATTCGTCAGGACTAATACTCCTCTTTGCTAGCTCACACCCCTGGATAAATCGATGAACCCCCGATCTTAAATCCACCGACTCAGCACCAGTAAACACAGGTACTAGCCTGGACACGGTCTTGGAGATATCCTCGATACCCATTTTACTTATTCTTGTTTTACTTATGGCTGGTAAAACTTGCGCGTTGTCTTTTTGGGTGGCTTCCAAATGCACTTCTCCCGGATCTGAGATGTACTTAACCAGTGACGGACTCAAACTTATTAATCTTCGACCGTTTGCTCGTACAGGCGAAATACTGTCCACTGTACCGAGACTTTGCTGCACCGTTACTGCTTCTGGCTCGTTTGGCGGATATACCTGATTTTTATTATTTATCGGACTTTCCGGAGAAAATGGCTCGACACCGATTTCAGATGCGCCAATCAAATTCAGCTTGCCTTTCTTCACTAAAAGCTAATCTGGGCTTTACAATGCGGCTTATCCCTTCTGGTGTTAAATATTCCGGCCAGCGAACTTCCGGAGGCAATGTCAATACTCTCTGTGTAAATCCAGCCGATGCTGATTTTGATCTCTCCTTTTTCGGTGAGGTCCTATTGGTAGCCCGTCCTCTTTTTAATTCCGCACACTCCTTTTCCAACAGCGATGCTGCTTCCTCTGTCTCCGTCAATCTCTGAGAAAGTTCCTTTACCCTATTCTCGAGATACTCTTTTTGTGCTCTCAAATCTTCTGTTTTCTCATGAAATTTGAACAACATTTCTTCTGTCCTTTTTTGGATTGCCGTCAAGGCTTGATCCGCTACTTCTAATGGTGACACAGCTCCTCTAACGTTCGCCTGTTTCCACAATTCCTGAGCTTCTTCCCTGCTCGTACTTGCTTCGAACTGCTCGAATACCCTCTCGGTGAAAAGATCCACCTCCGTTCTTACTGTTCTTAACTCGTTCTGTGCGTCCTCCTTTCTCTTTAACGGAGACCCACTCGGTGTCTCAATCGTTGCCAATTCCGACTCGAATACTTTAAGCCACGCTGACACTAAATTCTCCACATATCCATGAAAACCCGTCGCAAAGTACTCATCGTCCCTACAGACCTCCTTGTTCGGCAGCAATTTTGCGTGGTTGCTGTTAAATTTTTCCACCAAGCCTCGCAACTCTGTGATGCGTCTGTGATAGTACTTCACGTTTTTGACATCCTTCCGGTCCTTCCTGAAGTTTGAAACCAACATCTGGACCTCTTTACCCACCACTTCCTGGGATTTCAGCAACTCCTTCACTTCTTTCGAGAGTCCCATGGACTATGCCTAGTTCAATAAATATCCCGTTGAACAACCCAATCTCAAGAAAAAATCTCCATCCATTTGTACATCCCAAATGCCAGAACAGGTCGCGTATCCCAATTACAAATAAAACCCAATAATTGTTAAAACTTGTTATTACCTTATCCCAATATTTTATTCCATCTTACTTATTGATAGATACAAATTTATTTAAAAAAAACATTCCACCGTAAATTCTCTGTTTATATTCTTTCTTTACTTATCCTCCATCTCAAGTTTCAAATCCGCTGTCTAACGGCGTCCATTAAGTCCTTCCATCAGTGCAAATTGGTTCCTGACTTCCGCACAGATACTCCTTGATTTCCTCTCACCATCTTTAATACTCCCAAAAATCCATAGGAAAGGCCATAAAAACCGAAATTTGATTTACAGGCAAAAGTGTCTTGATTCATTCCCGGAAATTTGAATCCATATTTAAAAATAAACCCGTAACGTATGCGCCACGTAATAAAAACATCTATATTCTTCCTAATACCCTAAGCTCATGGTATTTAATTGTTTAAAAAAAAAATATAAAAGAATGTGTATCCAAATATATCCCTAACAACAAACAAACACAAAACTCCTACAAAAAAAATCCTCACAGCTAGGATGAACATACATAGACCGTCCGATCATACTGACGGTTTATGGTTGCCATTCAAAGCTGCGTGCAACAGCGCAAACGCGCCTGTATGTTGCAACTTCTTTGACCAGCGCTACAGCGCCTTCAGGGTCGCAGAAGTATCTACTTAGATTACGCTAATATACACTCTACTCACCAACATTTTTTCGATGACATCTTTATCCTTAGTGTCCTTCGAATTCGTTGCAGGTTGAGGTCCTTCGAATTCGTTTCAGGATGCCTCACTGCTTCAGGGTTCCTTGCCCTGGGATTCCTCCAATAGGTCCTTTAGACCGGATGCGCCAAAATGTTGGGGTCGTGTCCTTGCTTGTTGCCCTCGGGAGACGTCCTATCTCGGTTCGCTGGGCGCGTCGCTGAAAACACTACATCACTTTGTTAAATAAGCACTGCACTATTTTCGGTTTAAAACCACAAGAAGCTTATTCTTAAAATACTAGTTCTTATATACTATTTACAAATAAACATTACAGTCTACGTATTGACTTTTCTGGTGTTCCAGTTACGCAATTGTTATTTGGTGTCAGTTGCTCAAGCCAACTGACCTACTGAAAGTAAAAGTGTCGTCGGTGCATTCTAAATGCCCCTCGTCAGCTTGACTGCGGAACTGTGACACCCTAAAAGTTTACATCATAATTAATACATAAATACTGTTCATTTACAATATTTGCGCCCTAAAAATATGTGCGTTCTTAATGAATTTAATAGGAGTCGGTGCTGTGAGTCAACTACGCGTAGGTAGCTTGATTCTAACTCACAACAGTGTCTCATTATTACCGCTCCTTTGTTTCGTTAAGTTGCTGTCTCTATTTTATTATATTTCAGTAGTATCATAGTGCATTGCTGTGTACTGCGGAGTAGATATACAGGGTGGCCGAAATGAGACCTAGTGATGTTAAACACGTGTAACTCTTGTAATTACCGGTTTTTTTTAAATGATTTATTTTAATATGTTAAATAAATTTTATGGAAATTTAACGTGACTATGTGTGAAATATGACATCAGACAAATGACCACCATTTTGCTCGATACAGGCATTGGCTCTTTTTAGCGCATTTTGCATTACACGGCGTAATGTTTCTGGTTGCAGGCGCCGTATTTCGTCTCGAATATTCTGCTTGAGCTGTCCAAGTGTCTGTGGTTTGTTAACATACACATCCCCATAAAAAAAAATCGGGCGCAGTTAAATCTGCGTTCACCAAAAATTTCACGCAGCATGTCAATAGTTTGCCTAGCAGTATGCGCAGTGGTTCCATCCTGTTGAAACCACAAATTAGGATGTTGCTCCACCATTGGCCGCAAGAAGTTGTCGATCATTGTTCTGTAAGAAGCCCCGGAGACCGTTTCTGGCGTTTCATCCTCATTCTCAAAGAAATATGGGCCGATGATTTTTGTGGCCATAACACCGCACCAAACAGTGCATCTGATTGGGTGTGACTGATGCTGATGTATTGCCCTTGGATTTTCGGAGCCCCAAAACGGCGAAGTAAACTTGTAATCATGGAAGATGTGGGCGCTGATCTTACGTTAAAAAAACGGCGATAATTTCGCTGCGTCAGAACAATTGATCTTTGAGAAGAATAATAAAATTCGATAATTTTAATGCGTTGTTGTGGACTGTACGTATTCATTTTAAATTTTCAAGAGTTCAGTTATAATCTGCAAAAAGAAAAAATAAATTATGTTAAAAAATAAAAAAGTTATTTGTGTTTCACATCAGCTGGTCTTATTTGGGCCACCCTGTAGATATTGATAGATATATATTTAAGGGTGTTATACACTTTGACTCGAAAGATCTATTGTGATGACCCTATTTATTTGAAAGATGATGATAGTCTCGTCTATAAATCCGACAGGAATTCATATATTTTGGAGGAATCAAGATGAGGGATCTTGCTCATATCTAAAATATATTCTCCCAGAAGAGCTTTGGACTGTCTTAATCAGGAAGAGTTTTCCAGGTTTGACTTCGTTTTGCATCTGTACACTTCTTCAGCAGACCTCCAATGGTATTGGATGCTAGTCCACAGAAGGGTTCAGGGCCGTTGAAGTGAGAGGCCGCAGCCTTCCTAAGCTATCAGCCTTCTCATTTCCCTCTACTCCTATGTGGCTTGGTACCCACATTAGAGATAACTTGTTCATACTGCCTAGGGAGTTTAGCTTCCCAATACAGTCCCATACAAATTTAGATCTCACAAAGGGTGAGCTCAGACTATTGAGTGCTGCTTGACTATCAGATAGTATCACGATGTTTTTCCCCCGATACTTCCTGTCAATGTTGATCTGGGCACATCTTCCAATAGCGTGAATTTCCGCTTGAATGCTTGGAAAAGAACCCATTGGTTCCCAGTAGTTGGTTCTAGGCCCAAATACTCCTGCCCCAGTTCCGTCCATTGTCTTAGAACCGTCAGTATACCATAAGAGGGTATTTTCTCTAATTTTATACATCTCAGTTAGAACTTTCCATTCTTTTTTGCAAACTCATCGTTGTACAGTATTTGTGTGCAAAATTGAATTTTCTTGGCATAAAATCCTTGAGAGATTGTAGTATACCATATTCTTGAGTTGAATTTTTACCCCATATATTTTGGGTGTAATTTGATTCTTTCGAGAAAATTCTTTGTATTCTGGTAAGAGATTTCCTAGCAGAGTCTTGAATTACTAGATGTAAGGGTGTTAGATCTAGTATAACTTCCATTGCTGCTATTGGACAGGTGCGCATAGCTCCAGTGATAACAAGGCCTTCTACTTTACTTAATGCAGATTTCGCTGCCTTAAGTATGTTTCTATTTGACCAAGCTACAGAACCATAAGTGATGATTGGTCTCACCATCATGGTATACATCCAGCGAACGATTTTTGGGTTACATCCCCAAGATTTACCAGCAAGTCGTCTACATATCATTAAGGAAGCTGTAGCCCTCTTGGTGGTTGTGTCAGGTGAGCCTTCCACAATAACTTTTTGTCGAAAATGACTCCGAGGTATTTGGTCTCAGAGCTAATATCGACCTGTGAACCATTATAGGCTTCATATATGGTAGAGATCTTTTTCTAGTGAACGGCACAATGGTGGTGTTTGAGGCATTGATTTTCAATCCTTTTCCCCTGCACCATTCACTAGTTGCTAATAAGCCCCTCTGGATAATATCACAAAGGCTGGTTTCAGATTTTCCTCTAGCTATTATCACAATATCGTCCGCATATTCTTGACATGATATGCTGAGATTTGTGAGTTTTACCAGAAGATCATTAACTACTATGCTCCACAAAATGGGTGATAATACCCCACCCTGCGGACATCCTTTATTGACTTTGAATTTTACAGTTTTGTCACCTGCTTCAGCTGCAGTCAATCTACTGTTGAGTAAAACTCATATCTAATGGGTAGTTGTATTATATATTCCTCTATTGTTAAGAGCCCTAATCACATATTCGTGAGGAGTGTTGTCAAAGGCTCCCTCAATATCAAGAAAGGCACAAAGTGCTATTTATTTCTTATCCAGTGCTGCCTGAATAACCCCACATTTACATGTTCTGTGTGTAACTTGTCTCTCAATAAATTCGAGAAAAATAAACTTAATATATTATTTATTTATTACTAATCTATTTATACTAATATAAAAAAAATAAAATAAAAATCTAAAACTAAAAAGAACTTTATGTCAATTTTGGAGATATAAATTGAGACAATGAAAGCTTCGAAGATGCTTCACAATGTCGATTAGAAAATATTTCTATGTTAATGGTGAATATCATGAAAAAAATATTAGTAACGATATATATATATATATATATATATATATATACACTCAGAAAAGAGACACTTTAATTTCACTTTAAATCCAGTACAAGGGACTTTAAAATTAAAAATTTTCATGTATGAAAACCAGCCGTATTGAAAAATATTTAATTTTTTTTATTTATATATAAATTACTTATATAGCCAGAAAAGCAGATTTCTTCGTCACTCGGGAAATGTGAGAAGAGACGAATTGCAATACTGAAGCTCTACATGGAACAGAGGATTTAAATATAAGTTGCAATAGTATGCCAGAAATAGGTTATCTGTCCCCAATAGAAAACTTAGATTTAACTCAGTATGGCGACGATTTGGAAAGACTCAAGAAGATATCCTGCAGTACATCGCAGGATAATATCACAAAGCGACTTTGTCAATTGAATGTTGTTTAGTAATTCATAAGAAAAAAGAAAGTTAATTAAGTCACTTATATCGGGTTTTTCAATAAGAGCGCTACAAAAGTTTTTTTTAAATAAAACAAAACCGGTTTTAGATATCAAGGAAATTCTTTATTCCTGTGAAAGTACGTTCGATGCCATTATGTATGGAGCTCGATTTCTTTTGCATGGCCACCTCGGGCACGCTTGCAGAAGTCCAGACGCTGAACCCAATTTTCAACGGTTTTCAAGCATAAATCGGCCGATACTGCTGCAATTTCACGTTCGATATTCGTACGAAGTTCAACAATCGTCGCTGGCTTGTTGGCATAGACCATAGACTTGACGTAGCCCCACAGGAAATAATCTAACGGCGTCAAATCGCACGACCGAGGCGGCCAATCGACTGGGCCATTTCGTGAGATAACACGTTCACCAAACTTGGTTTGCAGTAAATTGATTGTGGCATTCGCTGTGTGGCTTGTGGCGCCGTCCTGTTGGAACCACATGTCCTCCAAAATCCAATTGGGGCCAAAAATATTAGGTTATCATTGAACGGTAGCGATTCGCATTCACAGTAATGTGCCGGTCTTGATCATCACGGAAGAAGTACGGCCCACTGACGCCACCGGCCCATAAACCGCACCAAACCGTAATTGTTTCGGGATGCAATGATGACTCATGAAGTACGTGTGGATTGCTGTCTAACCAATAACGCATACTTTGCTTATTGACGAAACCATTCAGCCAGAAATGAGCCTCATCATAAATTGGACGTAGCGCTCTTAAAGTTGAGGCGACTGACTCCGAATTTCGGTAGTAAATTTTAATAATTTCGACTTGTTGTTGGCTCGTATATCTTTGCATGATGAAATGGCAAACCTTACTGAAGAGAAATGTCAAAAGAGCGGGAAAAAATATGGAGTCGTTTGCTGTCACTATCAATTTACTTTTGTATCGTTTCTTTTGATAAACCCTTTATAAATAGTAGCTAAGGTATGTTTATATCTTTAAATGAAAAATTTCATTTAGAATTTTGTACAATGTTATAAAATAAAAATTTAATACTTCTGGGGGTTTTTTCACAAGAAAAAAATTATTGCTATAAATAATGCATCGTTGCTCACATTGGAAGTGGTTGTTGCTGTCTGTCTTTATGTGTAGTACTTTCAGGCAAGTATGATCGAGAAGAAGTTCACGCATTGCGCAGGTGAATATTATTTTTTCAGCGAGTTTGACAAATCAGCTGATGAGTCCTGACATCACAGCTGCGCAAAAGAATAATTAATACATAGCGTGGATTACGTGTTCTTAATAAATATTTAAATAAATGATAACATAAAGAGAAAATTCTTAAAAATGAGTTGTGCAGTGGCAGGTTGTAGAAACGGAAATACAAATAAAGCATCGGAGTTTTTTTTCCTCTCCGGCCGATGCGGCTGTTTCGAAAAAGTTAATAACTTTCTGTCGGCGAGAAAACGTTTTCAATCCGAAGAATGGTTCATTTGCATGAAGCATTTCACAAGTTGGGTGAGTGAGTACTCACAGAGTGGAGATATGCGATTATAGATCTACTCAAGATCCTTAGCCTCTATCCCATTAAGATCGTTGTGCATGTTGAAGAATCTCACCCTGCTAGAGGCAACCCTGCAACTGAACAGAACACGACGGATCTAGACTGTGGAGTCCATAAATACCTCCCCTACTCCAGGGTGTCATGCGACCCGTGCCCATTGGATGGTGGGCAGCCAGGGGTAACGGTCTTAATACGGAGCCTCACTGATACCTGGTCGACTCAGTGAGTATTGTGACCTTGCCGTGTTAGGGGGGGCTTTGACACGGCTGACCTACTGACCCCCACACTTGTGGGAACTTTATGGATAACAAACAAACACTAAACAAAATAGCGGGAAATTATACCGCATCACAACTGGTGAATCGGGTGGAGGAATACCTCCAAGATACCGACCGCCAGGTGAAAACGACAAGGAATACGGACGGGAACAAGGACACGTACCGACGGGGTCAACAGGGTGACAGACCTGGACGAATAGGGAAAGATGCCAATGCCAGAGGCAGAGTCGAACCTACAACTACACCTACGGCATCTACAAGTACTGGTATGCCCGGAGGGTTAACCGGGAAGAGCGGCGAAACCGGAGGTCCAGTCTCTGATCTACCGTCGAAAATGTTACGATTCCGTGACATACGTAAGTCGAAGGGTATGAGTGGCGCCGGCGCGAAATGGTACATGAGTTACCTAAAGGAAGGTTTGACACATGAAGCAGCTAGAGCAAAAGACCTGAATCGTGTCAAAACTACACCTCCTCGGAAACGAAATGCCACAGACGAATAAGGTGGCAAAGAAGAAGGAGGACAAACGCATTCCTGTAAATATTGCAGCCAGGGGGTCCGTTGTCAGCTACTCCTATGCAGCCAGGACCATCGGAATGACTGTCCTACCTAAAACGTTTCCCGAGCAGGTCCTTACCCGAGAACAACTCGGAGAAATTGAAGAAGCGCTCGTGGACGCCCTGGCAAAGGGGTGGAAAACGATAATAACCTTTGAAGGTATATACTTCCGCCCAGGGCACATACTGGTGGATTGCCTCGGCAAGGAAACTGCGGAATGGCTGCAGGAAGTAGTCTCCAAACACCTGGCTGGAAGGGAGTAGATCTGACGACGTGCCTCGGTGAAAATCTACCAGGAATACACCTCATGACGGTCTACTTGCCCAAGGTTGCAGATACGGAAGACAGCACGCTCCTGAATATCCTCGTGACCCAGAACGGGGGCCTCCATACCTCGTTGTGGAGGATTTTCAAGAGCAAAGAAGAAAACAATGGTAAGCTTCTAACGATAGGGATCGATGACAGATCTCAAGACGCTATAAAGAAGCGAGGCAGCTTCCTGCACTACAGATTTGGTCGGGTGCCTGTACACCTGCATAAACGTCAGATTGGCACGTAAACTATTCAACCGGGCTAAAAGAATAGGTAAATGGGAGGAATATACGGTAGCTCTCACTAACAACAACAAGGAAATTAGAAGTGCCAAACGTATAAGTTTCAGGAAATACTGTGAAGGTATCACTGAAACTCCGGAAGCTGGCCGGCTGCACAAGGCTCTAGCAAAGGAACACACTATCTCATCACTCACTCTTAGAAGAGATGATGGTAGTTATACTGTAAATGAGGAAGAAAAGGCCTTTGCTTCTTCTGGGGGTAGTGCTAGCACAGTACATAGACTCAGAAAGTAGGACTGGGCTATAGCAAAATCTATATGTACTGGTGATCGGCTAAAATGGGCCATCCACACATTAAAACCATTTAAGTCACCAGGGGCGGATGGTATCCAGCAAAGGGGTTAGATCTTATCTTCCAACCCCTACTAAAAATTATTAAGAGTAGTCTGGCACTGGGCTACATACCAGCACCATGGAGGAGGGCCAAGGTAGTTTTCATCCCGAAGGCTGGGAAGAAGGATCCACTTCATCCCAAATCCTTTAGGCCAATATGCCTAACCTCGGGGTTAAGGGGGTAGTCCTCAGGGTAGTGATATGCGTAATATAGTCCTATGTTGGATCCTTTAGCCTATACTCTACCAAGACCGTTAGTGCGTGACGATGAGTCACATCCTGCTCGAGGTGACCCTGCCACTTACTGAACACAACGGATCTAGACTGGAGAGTCAATAAACACTTCCCCCCTAATCCAGGGTGTTATGCGTGTCCGTGCCTATTGGATGGGTTTTGCTGTCAGGGGGTTATCCGCGTAGACTGTATTCGAACGGCGCCTCTCCGAAACCAGGCCGCATCGGGGAGTAACGGTGGCCTTACCGTGGCATAGGGCTCTGACACGGTGGACCGCCATTTCCCTCAAAAAAGCCTTGACTGCCCAAGCCTTCGGGGGAGGGCAGTCGTACGAAAAAGATGGAAAAACAAATACAAACAAAAAAACACATAAAAACCACCCCGGTGCTTTGCACCACGCACTCAGAGGATGAGTTGCTGGCCTCCAGTCAGGAGACCATGGAAGCCGACGATGGCAAGAGCACGTCGGCAAACAGTGAACCCACTGCTAGCACAAACAGTGCAACAACAACAACACTAACAAAAACAAACATGTCGGTAGCGGCGAAGAAGGAATCTAAGCCAAAACCGAAAAAGCCAAAGTCCGAGGCAGCGGCCTGGAAAAACCGGTACCAGAAAGCTCTCTGCATCCTAAGCAAAATTGCTAAGAATGAGCCGGAAGGGTCGGTACATGAGTTTGACCAGGCGGACAAGGCCAAGTACCAAACTGTTGTCGATGAGTACGAGCAGTACCAAATCTCCCTCCCAGAAAAGGCGACGAAGCGAAACAGGTCACAGGATGTGACGTTTTCGGCTTCAAAAAGACACAAGGTCTCCAAAACATCCACACCAACAGAGGGTCCATCGACCATACAGCGAAGTGGCTAGGGATGAGCTACATGTGGCGCTCATCGACGATATAACCAAGGGGGGGAAGAAAGTCCTGGAGCAATGGGGGGAGATTGAATCCAGATTGGCAGAGATGGTGATGGAACACCTCTTGTCCAATGTGGATGCTTCTCCCTCTGGCTTCGACTCTTCCAATGTGGTACGGGGATGCAGGGTGTTCAGGTGCGACGATCGGCCGTCGAAGGAACTCCTCGGCAAGTGAATAGCTAAGATTAGCGAAGCATGGGAAGGCTTAAGGCTTAAGCTGATACCAGCCGGGGATATCCCAAGACGACCGAGAGCCCGCATTTGGCTACCCATACTGAAGCTCGAGGGCGGGAAGGTGCTCCAGCTATTGCAGCGGCAAAACCCCAATATGCCAATGAACAACTGGGCGATCATCAAGAACGAAGGTGCCCAGAAAACAAGCATGTCCCTGCTTCTGGCAATTAACGAGGAGTCCGTTGGTGTCCTGGAAGCAGCCGACTGCAAAATGCGTTTTGGCGTTAGGTACGCCAAATTAAAAATCTTCCGCCCGACCGAGGGCGACGCGGATGAGTTGGAGGAGGCCAACAAGATTCCAGAGGACACGGACCTTCAGGAAGAAGTCTCCAAAGCGCCTGCACAACAGGATACCGATGCTGAAGGTGGTGCAGATTAATCTGCAGCATTCTAAGAATGCATCAGATAACTTTGCCGTTTTTCTGGGTGAAGAAGACGCGGACATCGGCATTGTACAGGAGCCATGGGTCAGAGGAAATGACGTTATGGGGCTCAAGCTGACCAAATACAATATGCACTATATCAGGAACGGTGATAAGATTCGATCATGTATCCTAGTTAAAAAAACAATTAATGCTTTTATCTGCCCACAGTACAGCACAGGCGATTTAACAGTCGTAAAAATCGAGGTGCAAAGTGGACCAGACCTACTAGAGGCATCAGCTTATATGGCGCACAACAGTGACGCACCACCGGAAGAGGTAGCGACCCTGGTCGCCGATGCTGCTGCCAAAAATATCCCACTCCTTCTGGGATGCGACGCCAACGCGAGGCACACGCTATGGGGCAGCACCGAGGATAATGAAAGGGGTGGGTCACTTTTTAACTTTATAAATATTTCGAACCTTACAGTATGTAACAGAGGGAATACTCCCACATTTACCTTCCCCAGCTCTAATAAATGTGCTGGATGGGAAGAAGTCCTAGATTTAACTCTAATTTCAGAAGACGCATCAGTCCAGGTAGGAGAATGGAGGGTATCCAACAAGAAGTCCTTCTCGGACCATAGTTGGATAGTTTTCAAGGTAAATTTGAAAACCGTAGATGCTATTGCTTACAGAAACCCCAGGAGAATAAAGTGGGATACTTTTATGAGGGTAGCTAGCTCAAAACTTAAAATTTCTAACACAATGAAATTTTAATCTACTGAGACGATAGACAAAAAAGTGGGGAATCTTGAGGAAGCTCTTAATATAGCTTACAAGTGCGCTTTTCCCGTCACTAGGAGTAGAAAAACTCTTCCACCATGGTGGTCCAAAAAATTATCGGATCTCAGGAAGAGAACCAGGAAACTGTTCAGCCAATGTTATAGGGACGAAGATTGGGCACGATATAAAGGGAGTCTCAAAGTTTACAAAAAATCTATCAGGGAAGCCAAGAAAAATGGCTGGAGAGAATATTGTGAATCTATTGAGGCAACCTCTACTTCAGCAAGACTCAGCAAGATACTGTCCAAGGAACACACCAGCACCTCTTTTCTTAGAAAGACGGATGGTGCATGGACGGAAACATCTTCTGAAACACTTGATTTCTTGCTTCAAACACACTTCCCAGACTGTAAAGATACCGCGCATGTATCTCAATTACCCGTTATGGGCAATCGGATGCCACCGGTTTGTGACCTGATATTCACGGACGAAAGAATCAAACACTCTATAATCTCTCTCGAAGTCACAACACGTATATCTCAGGGGTAAATCTACGGAAACAGCTTTACATGAGGTAATTCGATCAGTAGAAAAGACAATCCACCATAAGCAGTACACGTTGGCGGCCTTTCTGGACATAGAGGGGGCTTTTAACAACGTTAGTAACAAAGCAATTCTGGACTCTCTCACCAGGGTAGGGGTTGAGGAAGTTCTTAGGGAGTGGATAGTTACAATGCTTAGGACTAGGGTCATTCAGTCTGAGCTGGGTAACATGGTTCTCGTCAAACACGTCAGTAGAGGAACACCACAAGGTGGGGTGATTTCACCCTTATTGTGGCTATTGGTAATTGACAACATCCTCGGCATACTAGATTCAATGGGGGTTAAGACGGTAGCATACGCGGACGATGTAGTGATAGCTGTATCAGGCATGTTCCCCTGTGTAATAAGTGATATTATGCAAAAGGGGCTGGACAAACTGAATTCCTGGGCCACAGGATGTGGACTAGGTGTGAATCTAGAAAAGACAGAACTGATACTTTTCACTAACAAGACCAAGATTCCGATCTTCAAGCTTCCGACACTTAACGGACAACAGCTAAAGCTAGCGGAGAAAGCGAAATACTTAGGAGTTATCCTGGACTCCAAGCTAAATTGGAGAACCAATATAGAGTTACGGGTCAGGAAAGCCCACGTAGCTTTCTACGCATGCAAGAAAATGTTTGGGAAAAAATGTGGACTACGCCCCCATATCACTCACTGGATGTACGAAGCAATCGTGCGTCCAATACTAACTTACGGTTCAATAGTCTGGTGGCCAGCTCTAGACAAGGGCTATAACGTTCAGAGACTTAGTAGAGTTCAAAGAACAGCTGCCGCTGGCATTGTAGGGAGCCTGAGAACGTGTCCAGCGGAGGCACTCAACGTATTGCTACACATCCTCCCTATCGACCTGTACATTAAGAACGTAGCCTGCAACAGTGCGCTAAGGTTAAAAGCGACAAACTGCTGGTCTGAGCGAACGTACGGTCATGGTAAGGTGCTATACACAGTGCCGAGGGAATTAACACAAATGACGACAGATTACATATTACCACAACTGGACTTCAAAAAGGACTTCAAGGTTAGATTTCCCTCAAGAAAATTGTGGTCGAAGAGGAAACTCCAAATGGAGTAGGATATACCCATTTATACGGACGGGTCAAAAATGGACCTGGGCGTGGGGCGGGGGTCTTTTCTCCGCACGCTAACATTAACTACTGTACACGCCTACCCTATACAGCTACAGTTTTTCAGGCGGAAGTACTCGCGATCAGAGAGGCATGTCGACAAATCACCCACCACATTAGAGAAGGGCAGAGGAGCACTGTTGCAATTTTTGTGGACAGCCAGGCTGCCATAAAAGCCCTACAATCAAACACCATCAACTCCAAACTGGTCAGACAGTGCAGGGAGGAACTTTGGGCGCTAGGTCAGATCTCATAAACAGGGACCGCAGGGACACCAGCCGCCTCACGGCGGCCTTTACGGGTCACTGGCTCGTGAGTACTCATGCAGAGAAATTGCAGAGACCGTCCAATACCCATTGTAGAAGTTGTGGAAATTCAGAAGAGAAGGAAACCTTAATCCATTTTCTTTGCGAATGCCCGGCTCTGGCAGCCGCAAGAAATAGAACACTAGGAAACTATTTCCTAGCGAGTTTATCCGATCTCTCGGGTGTAAAACCGTAAGATCTTTTAAGATACCTACTCCACAAAGTGGATTTAGTGAACAACCCATCGTTTTCTCCGGCGTTAGGAGAGGTTGCGGTATCAAAACGTCGCTAAGGCGATAATTGTGATCCATGTGGGGACCGACTTGGATCAGCCACTGAAACCAACCAACCAACCATACCTAACCTCATTCATCTTGAAAACAGCTGAAAAGGTCTGTGACAACTTCATCAGAACACAGATTCTGGCGTTTGCACCTCCATCCGAACCAACATGCATATAGGGCAGGCAGATCTACTGAAACTGCTCTGTACCAGCTGACGGAAACACTCCAGCAAGCCCTGGAGGACAAGGAGGTGGCGTTAGGGGCCTTTTTGGATATTGGAGGAGCCTTTGACAACACCTCACACAAGGGAGTGAGTAGGGCTCTTGTTTGTAAGGGGGTAAACTCGAGCCTATCCAATTGAATAGAAAAAATGCTGAAAACCAGAACAGCCGAAGTATCCCTCACCTCAACAACCACAGTGGTTAATACTGTTCGAGGATGTATGCAGGGTGGAGTACTATCTCCCCTGCTGTGGTGCCTTGTGGTGGATGAACTTCTCTGGGAATTTACTAACATGGGGTTAGTAGGAATACGCTGATGACATAGCGATTACATGCATGGGAAATTCACTATGTGAACTACTCCAATGTGGTTTAAGAATTACAGGTGATTGGTGCAACAGGATGGGACTTAAAATAAACCCCATAAAAACAACTGTCGTCCCTTTCACGAGGAAATATCAACCCAAAAACCTTAAACCTATTAAATTAAATGGAGTGGAGATCAATGTGCAATCTGAAATAAAATTTCTAGGTATCATACTAGATAGAAAACTATTATGGAGGTCTCACATCAATGAGACAATTAGTAAAGCGAAAAGATCTCTCATGATATGTAGATCAATCGCGGGGAGAAATTGGGGATGCAATCCTAAGATCCTGCGATGGATTTACATCATGATAGTACGCCCAATGATCACTTACGGACTGTGTGGGCTAAGAAAGCAAGACAACTAAACTTTGCGCAAGCACTAGCTAATGTGCATAGGGTTGCTGGCGTCCGTATAACTGGAGCTATGAGAACCTGTCCTACAGCCGCCCTGATCGTCATACTGGAACTTACACCCCTACACATATTTGTGGAAACACAAGAGAAGAGTGCTCTGTATAGAATGATGAGAGCAGTAAATGGTCCTGAATCGGATCGGGAGTCAGATGGTAGAAACATTGTCAAAGGCCATTCCAGACATCTGTATACCGAACAATCACGCGCTACAGTTACACTAAGTTGTGTAAAACAGTGTGGAGCTACAAAAACGCATGGAGGTCTCAGCGAAACCTACAAGTTAGATCAATGCACGATCATCTGGTACACCGACGAATCTCTCATAGAAGAGGGTTCCGGTGCGGGGGTATTTGGGCCTAAATACAAATACTATGAATCCCTAGGCAAATATACTAGCATCTTCCAGGCGGAAATCCACGCCATTTAGAGATGTGCAATTTTCAACATTGAAAAAGGTTACAATCGCAAGAAAATTGCCATCTTATCGGATAGCCAAGCGGCCATTAGGGCACTTACCTCTTATCAGGTAAATTCGAAACTGGTATGGGAGTGCATCAAAAGGGAGGGCTCAAGCAACAATGTTACAATTCTATGGATACCAGGGCATGCTGGCATAAAAGGGAACGAGATTGCCTATGAACTTGCAAGGAAGGGGGCTGCAATACCCTTTATTGGCCTAGAACCCTTCTGTGGTGTAGGCAAGGGCAAGCTGTTCAGCCAGCTTAGGATCGATGAGGGACACCATAGGCACAAACACTGGATTAACACACCAGGCCTAAGGGTATCAAAGAGTCTGCTAGGGACATACCACCTAAAGAGATTGGAATCACTCATCAATCTCTCTAAGAATAATCTTAGGATGATAACAGGCCTACTCACAGGACACTGTAAACTGAACTCACATATGGTGAAAATGGGGGTCACCTCGGAAGGCTCCTGCAGATTCTGTATGGAGGAAGAGGAGACATCTTTGCATGTGTTGACAGAATGTCCGGCTCTCATGCACACAAACAGAAAATAGTATGATGGTACAAGTGCATTACAAAACATTTTAGAAGCAATTACCGGAGATGGTTTACTCATTACAAATAATTTTATTCAAAAACATATTGAGCAAGCCTCCGATATCGGATTTGTTTGCCAAAACATCTTCCATAATTCACTGCACTTGGTACCCATCCCACACAATTGCGTACAGCGGCAGTGTCCGGCCTACTTGTTTCATTGATGCGATACCTCACACAATATTTCTCTCTCACTTGACTCTGTTCAAACATTTCCACACTTCCACATAATATAATTTTGCAGAAATAGTGGACGCAGAAGAGACCTGTATAACATTCTTCTCAAAATCTCATCTGCTTTTCTAAATTTATTAGATTTTGATAAAATCTCACTTTCAAAATTGTAGATGCTAAATTGAAATTCAAATCCAGGGCACACTTACGAGGGCTAATCGAAATGTTCTTAGCCTGACATATAGATGGCGGTATAAACAGCAAAAAGCTTTCTATAATGGAAACTTCCATCTGTCATATGAACACATGTTAAATTTCATTGAGATCTGGCAACTCTTTCGTATAGTAACATGTGTTCAAAAAAGACGCTTCAGTGATTTTTTTATAATGGAAAAATTAGAAATTCGTGGTGTGATTAAATATTTACATAAGAAAGGTTTATCGGGACAAGAAATTCATAATGATATGGTGAATGTGTTAGGTGAAAGTGCTCCTTCATATGCAACAGTAAAAAATTGGATTGCTGAATTTAAACGTGGTCGTACAAGCATTCAAGATGAACCCCGAAGTGGACGTCCAAAAACTGCAACAACGCCAGAAATCAAAGCCAAAGTTCATGATATGGTATTAGACGATCGACGAGTGAAAGTGCGTGAAATAGGTAATGCCATAGGCATCTCAAATGATCGAGTACATTTTATTTTGCAACAAGAATTACATATGAAAAAGCTTTCTGCAAGATGGGTGCCGCATTTGTTAACAGTTGACGAAAAACGTATTCGAATGAAAATTTCTCAAGCTTGTTTGGATCGCTTTAAGCGAAATAAAATGGATTTTAAGCGTCGTTTCATAACTGTTGATGAAACAAGGATCCATCACTTCACACCAGAAACAAAAGAACAATCCAAACAATGGACTGAAGCTGGTGGAAGTGCACCAAAGAAGGCAAAAACAGTACAATCGGCTGGTAAGGTCATGGCAACGGTTTTCTGGGATTTCAAAGGAATTTTGTTAATCGACTATCTTCAAAAAGGTAAAACAATAAATTCTGAATATTATTGTAACATTTTGGATCAATTGAATTTGAAAATTCGAGAAAAACGACCTGGTTTACAACAAAAAAAAATTTTTTTTCATCAGGACAACGCACCATGCCACAAGAGTGTTTTAAGAATGGCAAAATTGAACGAATTGAAGTACGAATTGCTTGACCACCCACCTTATTCTCCTGATTTAGCTCCCTCTGACTTCTACCTGTTCCCAAATCTAAAAAAATTCCTTGCTGGCAAACGTTTTACCTACAATGAAGATGCAATGGCAGCTGTAAACGATTATTTTGAAGAGCTTCCGGAAAATTATTTTAATCAAGGGGTAGAATTGTTAGAAAAACGTTGGACTAAGTGTATTGAAGTTTCAGGAGATTATGTTGAAAAATAAAATAATTTTAAAAATCTAGCTCTTGTTTTTCATTGTTAGGCTAAGAACATTTCGAACTGCCCTCGTATTTGTTTTCCCTGTTCAAATCTAAAATTGGATTTTAAGTTGTGAAAAACAAGCGACAGTTGTTTTCACTCAACTGACAAGCCAATTTGAGGAAATTGTTGTTGTTGTAGTCTTGCGGCCACCTTCTTAGTTCTCCCTGATTCAGACGTTCCTGTGACAATTTCATCAAAAGGTATTCTTCTAAAATGTTTGCATAGAGATTGGATTGGTGTTGCATAGTGAGCATATTGGGGGTCTTCTTACCATCAGCTGCAGGTTTGTGAGTGAGGTATGCCCCAGCTTTAATCGCGTAAATTTTTTTATGTATATCCTTTTGCAATCTTTGGGTAATATTGGTTTATCATCTATGTTAGATTTTTTCGAGTTATGTGTGTAATTCCAGGTTTTTGATTGAGTGTTTGATCTGATGTACTCTAAATATTTTCTTGCTTGGTCTGCAACTTCATTTATTTGATGGCAACGTGGTTGCGTCCCCACATTATTTTTAATTTTGAAATCAATAGTGTAAGAAAATGACTGATCTTTTATTATTTTGGTGCAAAGTGTCGTGTGTCGCTCGTATTGCAGATAATGATTCTGTGCAAATTATATGTTTCCCTTTCTGCGTTTTGAAAATATTTAAGGAATATAATATTGCTTCCGATTCTGCAGTGTTCTTGAAGAAGTACAAGGTATTCTAGTTGATAGTGCTTGTTGACAATCGCGTAGCTGACACAAGCCACGGATTTTGAATCTCTTTGAATTTTTGATCTGTGTAGTGAAATTTCCTGTCTTTAAAATAATTTTTGTCTCTAAAAAGGACTTAATGTATACTGCAGAATTGATACTGTCTTTCTTTAAGTAAGTTAATTTGTCTATTATGCCTTATTTCCTGAAAGACAATGGTTGATTTTTAGCGTTGAATAACGCTTTTCGCGACGGCATTCATGCAATTTCAAAATGAGAGTGTCATATTTTGAGAAAAGAAAGGGTAAAGTGTTGAGTGCGGGTATGTTACACAGCAAAAGTTAGGGCCAAAAGAACAGCGAGGCAAGGGGTATATTTGAGTAAGCTGATTGCTTTTTAGTTACT